>JAEAOA010002319.1:220798-820798 GCA_016746295.1 Potamilus streckersoni
GTATAAACTATTGCTACCCCTCTCTAAACTATTGTAAGGATTGCCATTAAAATTGACATATTTATTCATTGCAAGATCTGGTTGGTACAAAATAAAAAATGGTGTTACTCAAGTATCCAGAAACTACAGTTTCTTTCTTTAAAATGTTGTTATTGATACTACTTCTGAATGGAAAATTGTGTTGACATGAGACTTCACTGCAACACTCTTACTATCATTACTCCTCCTGAACATTGGCATTTAAACTGCAACACGGTTTTTGATGTCTGGTTGGTTCTAAATGAAAACAGTGCTATTGAGACATCCAATATGACCACTAAAGCATCTTGAATTACTGGTCATATTGACCTGGTGTTTTTACTAAAAGACTTTGTGATGTCTAGTCATGCAAATATTAAATTGTTAGCTGAAATATAAAAAAGTGATAGTCATACATTTTTATTCTCCAATTCAGGCAGAATCCATCATCATCAAGAATGCCCTAAACAATCCATTTTGAAAGTAGGCGTCAGCTTAGGGGCAACAGTTTTCTTTCAAAATCTCATAGCCATCCTACTTCAGTTAATGAAGGCTGTCCTATATTAATTTGTCAGCATGTGAACATATGGTGTTTGTACCCTATAATGCTGGAAATCTCAAATCACAAAAAAAAAACAAAACCATCATTATGAACAATTTATTGTAAATGAATTTCATAGATGTGAGTCACCATGGTTTAACTTCTGGAAACAGTAGAGGGAGCACAATATTCTAAATTATCATTGCATTCACCACAGAAATCTTTGGGCTCTAGATTTTTGCCATTGAAACATCTTTTCAGTCTCAAATAATCTTTATTCTGATGTTTGATATGGAGTATCCATCAAAGTTGGAGGTTTTATTTCAACATACTTTTTTAAATTTTAAAATATTTTCAGTGAAACATAATGAAATCCTTGATTTTGTGAATTCAATTAATTGAAATTTATAAATCTTGTGGAATGTAAGAATGTTGGGGAAATAAATTCATAGTAACACCTTTGTTGAACTTGGATTATATTTTATTGTAAACTTTGTACTTAAAACTTTTTTGTCCTAAACTTTGGACTTAAATCTGTTTTATACTAAACATTAATTTAAGACTATTTTGTAGTAAACTATGGACTCAAAACTGTATTTTGTAGTAAATTTTGGACTTTATAAATTTATTGTATTTCCATACACAAATGCATCTTTTTGACTTGGAAAAAGCTTATGACACTACATGGTAGCATAGCATAAAATGAATGCCTATTTATTAACCCTGGTCTAAGGGACATGGATGTACAACATAAAATGAAAACCTATTTCTAAGGGACATGGAAGTACAGCATAAAATGAATAACCTATTTCTAAGGGACATGGATGTACAGCATAAAATGAATAACCTATTTCTAACGGACATGGATGTACAGCATAAAATGAATAACCTATTTCTAAGAGACATGGATGTACAGCATAAAATGAATAACCTATTTCTAAGGGACATGGATGTACAGCATAAAATGAATAACCTATTTCTAAGGGACATGGATGTACAGCATAAAATGAATAACCTATTTATAAGGGACATGGATGTACAGCATAAAATGAATAACCTATTTCTAAGGGACATGGAAGTACAGCATAAAATGAATAACCTATTTCTAAGGGGCATGGAAGTACAGCATAAAATGAATAACCTGTTTATAAGGGATATGGAAGTACAGCATTAAATGAATAACCTATTCAACCTGGTTCTAAGAGGCAGTCTACATTTCTTTATATAAAATTTTTGGAAAGACAGTTTAGGGTTAAGGAGGCACCACCCTTTCAAAGAGCTATCAATAAGGTAGGTACAAATGTTTCTAAAAGCTATATTTAAGGTAGGTTCCACCCTTTCTGAAAGCTATAGGTAAGGTAGGTACTATCTTTCTGAAAGCTATAGGTAAGGTAGGTACCACCCTTTCTGAAAGCTATAGGTAAGGTAGGTACCACCCTTTCTGAAAGCATTCTTCATGATATTGGTGTATATCTCAGGACAACATATTGTCAGCATAAGAATTTTAAAACACATGCCACAATACAATAACTTGTTGTTATATTGATGACTTCTTGATCTGCCATAGAATGAAGAGTATGCATACTTCAAATAGTAATAGAAATTAGCAAAGTGGCAAAATATGTGGAATGGAAACTCCAAAAACATAACATCAAACTCATTATCAAAGAATGTCATCTCACATGTAAAAGAAATGGCAGAAATGAGGTGGTATTGTGTCACTTGTATATAGGGCACATATACTGATACTCATGCCTATCTCCTGAAAGGTGAACTTTGATCACTGATAGTGACAAACATTCTTCTCATGTTTGTAATCATCCATCCATTTAGAAAGATTTTTATTTTAACTCAATTAAAAACTTTATGATGTACCACCAGTGAAAATCTTTGACCATTGAAAAGATTTAAAACACAAACTTAGACTTTACACAAGTTAAGGTTTTTATTAATTTTTTTCTTCTTCTTTTTTACCATTATATTTTGCTTTATATACTTTGTGCAGAATTTGAACATTCTTACCTTTTCATGTTTTATTGTATAAGACTCCATGCTTATGTTTATTATAGGTTTTTATTTTCCTTATGTTGCTTGCACATTTTTGCCTTTACATTTTTGCACTTTCCACTTAACCTGAAATGTGTAGCAAGGAATGTTCTGATGTGCCATATAACATACATACATACATACATACATACATACATACATACATACATACATACATACATACATACATACATACATACATACATTCATACATACATACATACATACATACATACATACATACATACATACATACATACATACATACATACATACATGCATGCATGCATGCATGCATGCATGCATGCATGCATGCATGCATACATACATACATACATACATACATACATACATACATACATACATACATACATACATACACGCACACACACACACACACATACATACATACATACATACATACATACATACATACATACACACATGCACACACACACACACACACACACACACACACATACATACATACATACTCTCTTTGCATTGTCAGGTTGGTTTGGATGGTAATGGGAAGTCCACAGTGGCGCAGCTATCAAGTTTCATCGCTGGCTGTGAGCTGTTCAAACTAACTTTGCACCGTGGCTACAGTTCCAGTGATTTCCGTGATGACCTAAAACGAGTTTTCCTAAGTGCTGGTGTACAGGGGGATAGCATTGTGTTCCTTCTGACAGATTCTGACATTGTCAAGGTTTGATTTAAGTTGATCATCTCTTATGCTAGAAGCAGAGTTGCTTTAAGTTTCTTTGTTAGTGTAAAATCATCATTCACTGCATATTAAAATGATGTGATAATCACATTATAACTTCATCAATGTAATGTTGTTTGTCAGGGAGAGATTTGTCTTAAAATGATTTAGTCCTTTAAATATCAGTTCTGTGATTTTTGAATGAAAAGGCTATTTTTTAAAAGTGTTTTCATAGTAAATCTCATGATCTGGTACTCTGAAAATATCACATGTATATTTTGTGAATAATGAAAATAATACTGCTTGTTCAATTTTAAGCACCACAAAAATATAAGAATGAAAGAAAAAAATAAAGTCAACAAAATATGTACATACACCTTGAGAAATATTAAAAAATTTACAACCTGCCATAAATCTGCCATGCAGGCTAACTGCTTCAGAATTTTGATGAAACCTCAATAATGTTGTCATTTAGAAAAGTTTCAGCAACATACAGTTTTTTATGCATTTGATAAGAATAATCTGTGATCTTCAACCGGTATAAAATTGGATGAATTTTGAAATATTTAAACTATTACTCTGTTGGCATTTGGTGACAAGGTACTGTATTAAATGCTTAACTAGTTACCCTTCTGTATTTAATGAAATCTAGTACCATGCAATACTAGAATTGTTTTCCTATTTTTGGAATATTTAGACCCTTATTTATATAAATATAAGATATTTTTAATTTGATTTAATTAAGATAATCAGATGACTTTGGATTTGCAATTTGGCACCATACTATTGGGCTATTTTGAGCACAAACTCTAGGAGAAGGTGGGAAAGTCTAATTCAAATGTGATACTTAGGATTCATCCAGACAAGAAAAATGTAGCATTCAAGATGATGGATCCAAGCTATAAAAGCATAAAGGCCTTGGATTGAAGCCTTATTCTACTTCAGTTTTGTTTTAAACTACAAAGGCCTCTGATTGTAGACTTATTCTAATTTTGTTTTACTTTGAAGGGCCTGTGCTTTTAGCCTAATTCTAAAATTTGGAAATTACAAAGGCCTTATATTGTAGACTTATTCTAATTCACTTTTTTAAACTTCTGAGGCCTCTGATTCTAACCTAATTTTAATTCAAACTATGAATTTACAAAGGCCTATGATCCAAACCTAACTCAAATTAAGAAATTTCAAAGGTCTCTGATTCTCACCAAATTTTAATTCAAATTAAGAAATTTTAAAGTTTGCTGATCCTATCAAATTCTAATGCAAAATTAAGAAATTTACAAAGGACTCTGATTCTGACATAATTCTAATTCAAATACTAAAGAACTTAAAAATGCTGCTGATTCTAGCCTAATTCTAATTCAAATTCAGAAATTACAAACACCTCTGGTTCTAGCCTAATTTTAATTTAGTTTTAGAAATTACAAAGGCCTCTGATTCAAACCTAACTCAAATTAAGAAATTACAGTCTTCTGACTTATGCCTAATTTTAATTCAAAATTTGAAATTGCAAAGGCCTCTGATTCTAAGCTAATTTTAATTTAAATTAAGAAATTACAAAGGCCTTTGATGATGACATAATTTTGAATGAAATTAGTAAATTACAAAGATCAATGATTCTAGTCTAATTCTAATTCAAGTTAAGAAATTACAAAGGGATGCTAAATTTAGTGTAGCATTAATTAAACTTACGAAATTTCAAAGGCCTCTGATTCTAGCCTAATTCTAGTTCAAGTTAAGAAATTACAAAAGAATGCTAAATTTAGCGCAACACTAATTAAACTTTAGGAAATTACAAAGACCTCTGATTCTAGCCTAATTTTAATTAAGTTAAGAAATTACAAAAAGATGCTAAATTTAGCCTAATACTAATTAAACTTTAGGAAATTACAAAGGCCTCTGATTCTAGCCTAATTCTAATTCAAGCTTAGAAATTAAAAAGGATGCTAATTTCTAGCCTAATACTAATTAAAGTTTAGAAAATTACAAAAGCCCCTGATTCTAGCCTAGTTTTAATTCAAGTTTCGAAAATTACAAAGGCCCCTGATTCTAGCCTAGTTCTAATTCAAGATTGTAGCCTAATTCTAATTCAAGTTAAGAAGATTATAAAGGCCCATCATTCTAGCCTAATTCTAATTCAAGTTAAGAAGATTACAAAGGCCCATCATTCTAGCCTAATTCTGATTTAAGTTAAGAAGATTACAAAGGCCCATCATTCTAGCCTAATTCTAATTCAAGTTAAGAAGATTACAAAGGCCCATCATTCTAGCCTAATTCTAATTCAAGTTAAGAAGATTACAAAGGCTTATCATTCTAGCCTAATTCTAATTCAAGTTAAGAAGATTACAAAGGCCCATCATTCTAGCCTAATTCTAATTCAAGTTAAGAAGATTACAAAGGCTTATCATTCTAGCCTAATTCTAATTCAAGTTAAGAAGATTACAAAGGCCCATCATTCTAGCCTAATTCTAATTCAAGTTAAGAAAATTACAAAGGCCCATCATTCTAGCCTAATTCTGATTTAAGTTAGAGATCAATGGAATGTATGACTGAGCTTGAGTTTCTTGATAAAAAATGTTTGGGTCCTGTCATGACTGGCTGCGTTAAATCCTTAAGAAGGGTAAGATAAATGACATACTACTCAGATTATTTCTATCAGAAATTGTTGATATTAAAGGAAATTGAAGATTGGATTAAAGCAAGTTTGTCCAAATTAAAATATAAGATAGGACAAGGTCAGGAAATAGTATTTTCTTACCATCTCAATTAAATTTTGAATGGGAATTTAATGGGTTGGTGCCCAGAAGTTGTTTCTACAATATTTTCTCTTCTGTTTACATCTATAATTTTTTACTTCATTGCAGAGATATAACAAATAATATCAACTTTTGAAAATTGATACAAAATTATATCATTTTGATATATTAATCCCACTTTACATATTGAAAAAATCTTTATTTTTCAAGGAATCATTTCTTGAGGATATCAACTGCATTCTAAACTCGGGTGAAGTACCAGATTTGTTTGACCAGGAGGAACAAGATGGCATCATGATGGACCTAAAGCAGGCAGCAGCACAGGCCGACATTCCTGATACCAGGGTTGCCATCTATCAATTCTTCATATCACGTGTTCGTAAAAATTTACATGTGGTGCTGACTATGAGTCCAGCTGGTGGGAAGTTCCGTCAGCGATGCCGCATGAATCCAGCACTAATTAATTGTTGCACAATAGATTGGTATGATGAATGGGATGATGAAGCAATGCTTAGTGTTGCACAGGTTTTCTTTGAGAGTGCTGAATTTATTGCAGACAAGGATACAGATATAATGGTAAAATATGACAAACAGAAAATTTTTGTTTTGGATTCCATTATAGGGGTAAAATATAAAAAGCAGATTTTATTTTGATAATGCAGTAATTGTTGCCTAGCATTTATTTGCTTCAGAAATGTTTGGACATTGGCTTCTTGTAATAAAAGTACTTGAGAGAAGTATTTTATGGCATTGACTGTTGAATAAATCAATGAATGGTCAGTTAGTCAATCACTCAGTCAATGACTACTTTTGAATCTTCTTATCCACAAATTTAGCTTTAAGAAAAGGAGTAACCCTTTTCACCGAGTTTCATAAATTAGAACAATTGCTTTTAGTGCTACGTGCATACTTAAATTGTAAGAAATTGGAGTACTTTTTATTCTTTTTAATGCTATATGCATACCTATATTGTAAGAAATTGGAATATGTTTTGTTGTTTTTAGTGCTACATGTAGTACATTGTAAGAAATGGGAATACTTTATATTTTTTTAATGCTACATGCATACTTTGATTGTATGAAATTGGAATACTTTTTATTATTTTGAGTGCTACCTGCATACATACATTTAAGAAAAGTATAGAATAATATTTAATACTGTTTCAAAACAACAAATGCATTGATAGCTAACAAAATATGCACTTATTTGTATTGAATTAGGATCTGGAATCTTAACTGCTGAAAATTCTGGATTTAGTATTTTAAAGATTTAGAATACATGGGTACACACATACATTATGCACCTTTTATAATCTTGTGTGCTTAAAATTTTTCAAAGTTTTCATAATAGCAAGTAAGTTTTATAACATGTTATCACAGGTACCTTTTTAAAGACAGAAAATGTAATGCCTTTAATACTGATTTGATTTAGATTGCAATAATGATCTTATGTACAAGTTTCTAATCATCTGGCTGCAGGAACTGAAAAAGAATGTGGGTCAGGTGTGTGTGAACATCCACAAGACCATACATAAGATGTCCACAAAGTATTGGGCAGAGATGAGGCGCCACTACTACTCCACACCCAGCAGCTACATGGAGTTCATCAAGCTCTACTCCAAACTTCTCAAAGAAAACAAGACTGTCTTCATGGATAATAAGTTAGTAAATGAATACCAGTCTGTGGTTTCACACCACATTTAGTCTTCTTCCTTTACTATCCTATAGTATTTCAAACACAACAAATTTAGAAAATCAAGCCAAACATTTACATTAATTCATGTCAATGGAATGCAAGCTAATCAAATACTTATGCCTTCATTGATTCGGATTTGTCATTGCACAGGCAGATTATGGTCATTGTGATCAGTCCTTATAAACTGCATAGACCAGATCTGCTTGCACATTATGTAAGGGCAATTATTGGTCTGTACAGTTTCCAGCTGGACTCGACTTGTAAGCAAGTAAGGATGGTTGGTTGAAAATATTCGCTAGTTATATTTCAGTGGTTTCAGATCTTAGCAGCTTATTCTTGATGAATGAAATTGATAAAATATATCCAGTGCAAAAATACCTGCCAATCATTATCTGTTTTACTTGCCTAGAAGAGTGTAGTTTCTTTTTATTTGGATCATCCATGAGTTTCAATTCATGACCTGATGTTTTACATTCTTTATAGATTTCTGACTGAATAAAAGTTTTTTGCATAAAATAAGATATATTTCAGGGATTGAAAATTCATTAGCACAGCTTGAAAAAGGCAAGAGAAAATTTAAGGAGGTCAAGTGAATTTTCCAATCACCCACCCAATAATTAAACTCACTTGGTTGGATAGGTGCTGATTTAGGGTTGACCAATGTTTCTGTCATGAAAAGGATATTTTTTTGAGAATATTGCTGACTTTATTCATTGAAAGTCCATTCTTTTCTGCCAACGGTTTGTTTTCCATTTATTTTGATCAAGCTTGTACAAATACTTCACTGTCACTCTTCAGTACTAATAAATGCTTGCCAAGGGGAGAGTACACTGGTTTCAATCTATAAATATTTACAACTGATCTCAGAAGGTTCAAGAAAACTCCCTTTCACATGATCAAATTTTTTTTATTTATATTAAGTTCCACTGAGTTTATTTTGGATGATGAAACATTTGTAACACTTGCCTGACATGGGATGAGTGGATTTTCAGATATTATCTAACACCTGTAATCAGACTTTTGGACTATATGATAATACCAATTCTGTATTCAGACTGTTTGGCTATATGGTAATATGAATTCTGTATTCAGACTGTTTGACTATATGATAATACAAATTCTGTATTCAGACTGTTTGACTATATAATACAAATTCTGCCACATGTATCAGAAAGGTAGATACGTATTGTAAAGAGAATAGGAACAGTGGCTTTGGTTTTGTTGTCTGATATTAAAGTTGTAATGTTTACCATGCCTACAGTCATTTTAAAGCTGTTGACAGTGAAGGAATAGAGCCTTGCTTAAAAATTTCTGGAGAACATTTTAGAGGCAAGAAAAACTCTCGGAAAGTAATTGAACACAAGACAAGTTTATTTTGTTCATACTGCAGCCATATCTTTGGAGTGGTATTTAGTGTTACTGATATCATTCCATCACATCATCTCATCAAACCACATATCGAGTCCTGTCTAATGTGAATTTAACTTTTGCATGCTAACTTTCAAAGAACTTAAGGGATTGAATTTTATTTATGCTTGCTAACTTTTAAAAGATTGAATTTGTTATGAGACTTTCAATTTAGGAGACCTTCCCCAGGTGAGACTTGCACCATTTTCCAGCTAAATTTCTAGTTGTGACCCCCTTTGAACTTTGAACTTTGAACTTCAATATCTGCTGAGTAACTTTTGAAGAACTCTTCATGGATTGAAATAAAATTTGGTGTAATGTTTTATACCAAATCCAGTTTACTACTCAATCACCAGGCTTTGAGTACAGGTTGAACATGCCCTAGTTTACATTCATTTCCATTTTTCATTGGCTTTTTAATGAACTTTCTTGATGTCCAGACTTTATTTGGTTATGGGGTGAAATAGTTTATTGATATAGATACTTTTGCCACACTGATACACATATTGATACATTGATACTTTTGCCACACTGATACACATATTGATATGTAGATACTTTTGCCACACTGATACACATATTGATACATTGATACTTTTGCCACACTGATACACATATTGATATGTAGATACTTTTGCCACACTGATACACATATTGATACATTGATACTCTTACCACACTGATACACATATTGATATGTAGATACTTTTGCCACACTGATACACATATTGATACATTGATACTCTTACCACACTGATACACATATTGATATGTAGATACTTTTGCCACACTGATACACATATTGATACATTGATACTTTTGCTACACTGATACACATATTGATATGTAGATACTTTTGCCACACTGATACACATTTTAATACATTGATACTTTTGCCACACTGATACACATATTGATACATTGATACTTTTGCCGCACTGATACACATATTGATACATTGATACTCTTAACACACTGATACACATATTGATATGTAGATACTTTTGCCACACTGATACACATATTGATACATTGATACTTTTGCCACACTGATACACATATTGATATGTAGATACTTTTGCCACACTGATACACATATTGATATGTAGATACTTTTGCCACACTGATACACATATTGATACATTGATACTTTTGCCACACTGATACACATATTGATATGTAGATACTTTTGCCACACTGATACACATATTGATATGTAGATACTTTTGCCACACTGATACACATATTGATACATTGATACTTTTGCCACACTGGTACACATATTGATACATTGATACCTTTGCCACACTGATACACATATTGATATAGATACTTTTGCCACACTGATACACATATTGATACATTGATACTTTTGCCACACTGATACACATATTGATATGTAGATACTTTTGCCACACTGATACACATATTGATATGTAGATACTTTTGCCACACTGATACACATATTGATACATTGATACTTTTGCCACACTGATACACATATTGATATGTAGATACTTTTGCCACACTGATACACATATTGATACATTGATACTTTTGCCACACTGATACACATATTGATATGTAGATACTTTTGCCACACTGATACACATATTGATACATTGAAACTCTTACCACACTGATACACATATTGATATGTAGATACTTTTGCCACACTGATACACATTTTAATACATTGACACTTTTGCCACACTGATACACATATTGATATGTAGATACTTTTGCCACACTGATACACATATTGATACATTGATACTCTTACCACACTGATACACATATTGATATGTAGATACTTTTGCCACACTGATACACATATTGATACATTGATACTTTTGCTACACTGATACACATATTGATATGTAGATACTTTTGCCACACTGATACACATTTTAATACATTGATACTCTTACCACACTGATACACATATTGATACATTGATACTTTTGCCACACTGATACACATATTGATATGTAGATACTTTTGCCACACTGATACACATATTGATATGTAGATACTTTTGCCACACTGATACACATATTGATATGTAGATACTTTTGCCACACTGATACACATATTGATACATTGATACTCTTACCACACTGATACACATATTGATATGTAGATACTTTTGCCACACTGATACACATATTGATACATTGATACTCTTACCACACTGATACACATATTGATATGTAGATACTTTTGCCACACTGATACACATATTGATACATTGATACTTTTGCCACACTGATACACATATTGATATGTAGATACTTTTGCCACACTGATACACATATTGATATGTAGATACTTTTGCCACACTGATACACATATTGATACATTGATACTCTTACCACACTGATACACATATTGATATGTAGATACTTTTGCCACACTGATACACATTTTAATACATTGACACTTTTGCCACACTGATACACATATTGATATGTAGATACTTTTGCCACACTGATACACATATTGATACATTGATACTCTTACCACACTGATACACATATTGATATGTAGATACTTTTGCCACACTGATACACATTTTAATACATTGATACTCTTACCACACTGATACACATATTGATACATTGATACTTTTGCCACACTGATACACATATTGATCTGTAGATACTTTTGCCACACTGATACACATATTGATATGTAGATACTTTTGCCACACTGATACACATATTGATATAGATACTTTTGCCACACTGATACACATATTGATACATTGATACTTTTGCCACACTGATACACATATTGATATGTAGATACTTTTGCCACACTGATACACATATTGATACATTGATACTCTTACCACACTGATACACATATTGATATGTAGATACTTTTGCCACACTGATACACATATTGATATGTAGATACTTTTGCCACACTGATACACATATTGATACAAGAGGCAGAGAATTGATCCAAAGCGATACTTACTATATGCAGGTTATTTTAGTCTTCATCAGTCATGGTCATTTGTCTTGTTATTCTTTAAACTGAGAATTCATCTGAGATGGCTGATGTAGGCACAGGTGTTCTAGGCACAGGTGTTCATATTTGGTAGTAACAAAGATAAAGGCTGTTAACAACACCCACTCAACCTCTACATATCAACACAAAGTGAAAAGGTTAGGAATCTGTCCACCAACCTCACTGACAAATTCCATTGTTGCTGTTTTATTACAGCAGCATGGTGTGAACATTCCAAATAGGTACAGTATGTATAATGAAGTACTTTTTACTGAATAATAACTTGTATGTGATGATTCTTTGTTAACTCCATGGTAAACAATAACCACCAACTAGAACTTCTTGTAAGTCATTCCCTCACAGGAATTATTGGCAAAACTACAGAGAAACTTTGCATGAAAGTGTTCATTGATTGATGTAAACATATTTTTTGCATGACACACAGGAAGTACTGACAAAGCTACAAAAAAACTTTGCATGAAAGCAGTCATTGATTGATTGGTAAACTTATTCCCTGCATGACACACAGGGAGTAATGGCAAAGCTACAGAAAAACTATGTGAAAGTGGTCATTGTTTGGTAAAGTACTTAAAATCATCCATGGTGAACAAAAATTTGAATGATGCCCTCTAATTTTGAGATATTTAATCAGTGACTGAACATGCTGACAGGATTATTATTTTATTAATATTAGTGCAGGCATAAGTCAAACATATGTTTATTAGCTTGCAAAAATGTATTTTGTTAAAAATTGGAGTGGGTTTTGTCAGTAGTTTTCATTCTTTTCTAAACATAAAACAACAAGTACCTATATATGCAGTAAGTACAGACTCACTCCTATTCCCAGACATGTTGTAGAGAGGCCTCAAGTGGCCAAATGGTATAAAGTGCTCTCTGTTATTGATCATTGCCATCTCACCCCTGTATGGGTTCGGCCAATGTATGTGAGAATGCTTGACAGTAGCTTCTCATGGGTTGGTGGTTTTTTCCTGGGTTTTCCTGGGTTCTTCCTCCACCATTTATACTGGCTGCCATGTATAGACTATCTTGTGCAGAAAATGGTGTTAAATCCTACAATCACAAAAAGAACAACAACAGCAGCAACAACTTGTTCTAGATGAGATTTTCCTTGAATGGAATTGTAGTGCAAAGCAAAGGGCATGATGGCCACATTGATTGTAATTAATCAGTCTTAAATGGCCTAAAACAGTGGCTAAAAATCATTGACATCTGACATGTAGTCTATTTGAACTCTTTAAACTATTTTGTTATCTTATCATGAATGGCATATAGTTCCATCAATAATCTGTGTACTTGAAATTCAACCATTATGCCAAGGTGGCCTAGTGGTTAGAGCATCCACTTTGGATACAGGAGGTCGAGGGTTCAATCCCTTGTCGAGTCATACCAAAGACTTACAAAAATGGTACTAACAGCTTCCTCGCTTGGCGCTCAGAATTAAGAGGTTAGTGTTAGGACTGGTCAGCCTGGTGTCAGGATAATGTGACTGGGTGGGATATCATGCTACATGTCTGTGGCATGATGCCCAATTGCTAGACATCACTATAAACTGTCACACTGCAGACATCATAGTGATATGACTGAAAAATTGTTAAAGCTATGTTAAAAATCATAATCACATCACATCACATCACATTACATCACATAAAAGGGCATCACCAGCCATTGACTACTAGCCATTGACTACTAGCCATTGACTACTATAAAGTTCATATGTAAATCAGTAATGTAATGTATTGTAGACTGTGTATTGTGATTCATATCGATATGTGTGGCACAAGTGTATCATTTCACCCCTATTTGGCATTATTTAAAATTGTGAGAAAGTTTTAAAATTTGAGGGTCTGACTTTTGGGGGTGATTTCAGTAGGTCAGACTTGCCTTGATCCATTTTCTGGTAGTATTTTATAGAGTTATGGTTCCTGTTTGACTTTGAACTTTGTTTTTCAGCTGCATCATACTGACAGATCATCCTTGCTAAGTGGACATAGTTATATTTTTCTGTACTTTTATTTTTCAGAAATCGTCTACTTAATGGGCTGTTTAGACTGTCAGAGGCCAACACATTTGTTGCTACAATGAAGGAAGAGTTGGTCACACTTGGTCCAAAGATAGAGGAAAAACAAAAGGTGGAAGAGTTATGATTAAATAAGAAATTTAAAAATTATATGAAACAAGTTGAATAATATCTACCTTGTACACACCTTGATACAGCATAATTGAGCAAGTTTAATAAATTTCAAATTAATGTATAAAATGTTTTAAAAAGTTGAATTAATTTCACTTTTTAGCAAGCCTTGGTGAGCAGAAGATTAAAATCAAGATGTTTAAAACATTCATATTTCTGGAACACAAATTTGAGATTATATTAATAACTTGAAGAAATATTGACTTTGTTAGAAATTTTTTAAAGCTTGCATTGTTTGAAGTTTTTAAGATAATTAAATATGAAATGTTTTACATTATACATTAACTTAATAATATTATAATTGGATGTACTTCTCTTGTGTGATGTCATAACATGATGCTCCATTAACAAAATATGAAAAATATAAAATGGGTTAAATTAACATTATATTGATAATATCACATGATTAGCCTTCCACTGCAATACAAATTGTTAAAATTCTTCATCAAGTATTGTATGTTTTATCACAATATTGACAGCCTTTTTTCTTCATATGCCAAGAAGAATACTAAAATCTTTAAGGCTACTGATCAGACAAATCCAAACTAATTTGTATTGCAAGATATTTTATATCACTAAATAAGCTTGTGCTTAAGAAAAAAAACAGGAATGATCTAGTACATTTTTTTGGGATGGTCTTAATTTTTAAAATGGGTTGGAAGAAATATGGATGTCATATTGGCTGACAGATTTACATAGTAAAATCAAACATTCATATTGAAAATAAATTGTTACAACTTTTCTGTCTTTGGATTATAATAATATTTTATTATATTTGCATTTTATTTAACCATGTGCATGCCTCATTAACTCTCGCACAACGGTGTCCAAAAATATACACTGCACTTTAAGCAAGGGTGTGAGTTACTGAGGAACCTCACTTAAGAGAAGAAGTAATGCAATACCCACAATAGAACAAGTCACAAGGGTCATGTATATGTATTTACTCATTTTAAATTAAATATAAATTGTTTTTTTAAAACTTAATGCTAATTTTCATTAGCCAATGTTTATTCAATCCTGATTATTGAATGCTCTACACCTTGACTGTCACCAAATAACTTCCAGAAGAAAATTATCTGTTGCTATGGACTTTTACAATGGTAACCATGTACCTAAACTTGGGTCAAGATAAGTGTACATCAAGTGGAATCATCTCAATCAAGGGTAGTACAAAATTGTTTATCAATATGCATAGTTTTCATTGTGAAATCACAGCGCATTACATTCAATACAGATTGTACTGGATCACACCATTAGGTTAACTTCGACCAAAAATGACACTGTACTTGAACATTGATTTTGCCATATGCACCTCTCAGGGCATCTAAATAATGACTTTCCAAAAAAATTTGGAATATATACGAATCTAATTAAAGTGAATACTTGCCACTAAAGTATGTAGAATCAAATTCTAAAAGTTGCACCTATTACTGAAATAGTTGGTGTTGAATGCCTACATGACCCAAGTGACTTGTACTATAGACACTGAAAAAAAAAACACATGAGGGGGAGGGACTGAGAAGTTGAATGACAGAATTTCTCATTTTAAAATTTTGCTGAGAATAATTGTCAGTAAAGTTCTTTTTCTAACGAAGCTGTTCATAATTCTATATAAATTACATTTATATTCGATATGGCTAAGATCAGAAAGATCTTTAACTTTATTTTAATTAGTTTCAACAACCTTCACATGTACATGAAAACATATGTGTATTATATTAATACTTTTTGTTGTTGTTGATTAGTCTGGTTCCCTGCTTGGCATGTGATAACTGAGTGCAAAGCATGGAGTCATGAGGAGGGAACCAAACTAACAGTTGATTCACCACCAAACAAGATTCCCTTTTTCAAAGACTTTGCAACATTTCTTTTGTGAAATAGCTGTTCTATATTGAAAGTCAACTTTTGTATTGTTCAATTAATAAAATATTGATGCTATCATTTCATTGCAAGTAATAGTG
Organism: Potamilus streckersoni; assembly: GCA_016746295.1. Classification (NCBI taxonomy): domain Eukaryota; kingdom Metazoa; phylum Mollusca; class Bivalvia; order Unionida; family Unionidae; genus Potamilus; species Potamilus streckersoni. The sequence continues at coordinate 237,156 of JAEAOA010002319.1, forward strand.
AAATTTCTTCTCATCCTTGAGGATATGTTTAAATGCCAAATCAGGAATTCTCTGAAAAAAAACTTATTTAATTAGAATTTATTATTAAAATACTGCCTCCATAAAAATTATATTTCCATATTGTATTGATAAACTTTAAAAACAGCTTTTGCAAGAAGTAAAAATACTTCATTTTTTAAAATTAATTTGCATTACACATTCACGTATTTGAAATTTTTCTGTCCAAATTATTCTCAAAAAACAAAAAATATATATTTTTCTCATTGTTAGACAATTACAAGTGCCAATTGTTTAACAGTATTTGGGATCAAATTTGGGTATTTTGTATGAAATAAAATGTTAGCTATAATTTTCTGTAGGACACCGAGGTACTTTTAGAGCAACTGCAAAAGGACACTGAGGCCGTCAACCAGGTTCGTGCCATAGTAGAACATGAAGAGGAAATTATGAAGAAGGAAGCCAAAATAGTCCAGGACTATGCTAATGTAAGTGAAATTTATCAGGCATCAATTTAAGTCAGTCTCCAAAGTAAAGAAGATCTTGTAATAGACCTACTTTACAATCAGTGACTTAAATATCATCAGTGACAATGATTTCCTGATATGAAATGTGTTTTATACTACTCCAGTTTTAAGAAGTGAGGTAGAAAAGTATTTTGCCTATCCATTAATGTGTCTGTCTGTGTGTCATGTTTGCCCAGTAACTATTCTTTTAACCCATATGTTATGACAAAACTTGGAGTGTGGGTACATCTTGGGATGTTTAGCTGTATCACACACATAAATTGAGTAGCTGTGACTTCTTTTCCACTGCCTGAAAACTATGTGCTATCTCAGATTCTGTTTTTGCCAGGAAGATTTAATGAATCTGTATCCTGGGATAAAAATATCCAGTACCAAAGATGAGTCACTTAACTTTTTTCTCACTTTAACTTTTTTCTCAGGGTTATTCAACATTGCCTAAGATTACTGGCTCGTGCCAAGGGGTGGGTGTAATGTATGAACTTCTGCTCACTTATAACTCATGTCCAGTAGTCCTTTTTTTAATTAAAACTTCGAAAAAGACAACCAAGGATATGTAATTAAAAGCAACAACTACAAAAACAATGAACTATAAACTCATTGCATATGTTGGGCATGTTGTCATTGCTTTTTTAGTCATACAAAAATGATAACCAAATTAATGCTTTTCTGAACACTTTAGGTTCTTGAATGAAAATTTGCAAGACAAATGAAATAAAAAGGTCAAAAATACATATTTGTTTCAGGAATGCCAAAAGGACTTGGCCTCTGTCATGCCAGCACTGCAAAATGCTATTCTTTCACTGGAAACATTAGACAAAGCTTCTATATCAGAAATCAGGTATTCTGTCTATATGCATTCATGCCCACTTTAATTTTCAATCAATTTCTCACATTCATCTCACCTGTCTGTATGCTTAAATGTCCACTTAAATTTTGAAACCATTTCTCACATTTATCTCACTTGTCTTTATACTGTTATGTATATTTAATTTATATGTGTACCTGACTTTTGTCATGTTCATGATTAAGAGTGTCTAGTTTTGCCTACCTGACTTTTGTCATAATTATAAGTGGTAAACAAGATTTATACTAAAGTTTAAATATAAGGCCTAACCTTCCTTAAGAATTTTCTATTAGTTTTCCAGAAGATACCATATTGTATGCAAGTCAAGTGAAATTTTTATATGTAGAGATTTCATGAACAAATATTTAATTCCTGTTTTAAGATCAGTCTTTGGAATAATTTATAGTTGTGTTCAGATATAATATGAGAGGAATCATTTAATTAATTATTTATTGGAATTACAAAGTACTCATTGACTTTTTGGACTAAAACACTATCTTGGGATAATTAAGAACTGATTCTAAAACATTATAGATTCACATCATTGTGGTACTTCAGACTATTTAAAAACATTCTGTTCTTTTGGACCTGTCATATGACATTTAGGATTATTTGGGATTTTAATTTTGAACACTACTTCTCACATTCATCTCACCTGTCTATATGCATACATGTCCACTTCTCACATTCATTTATTCCATATGTCTTTTCAGCACTTTAATCACCTTCTGCTACTTTATTATCCTCTTTATGTAATTCTTTCTGTCCAATTTTCCTTTATATCTCTCATTTTCTCATGCATATAAGTTATCAGACAGGGCAAATACTTAATGATTGTATATATTGATGAAATTACAGATGTAAATAACAAACACATATTCTAACAATTAATCTCTGATTAGCAGAGTACATTCCTGGGCATCAGAATGCCAATCATTTCAATTCATTTTCATGGACAAATAGATTTTTGTGGGTCATCACAATATATTTCCATGAACAAATCCTTTTTCTCATTATGTAGAAATGAATCTGTATACCAAATAATGAAATACATGTAGGATCAGGTGATTAAATGAACGAAAGAATAAATGAAAGCATGAATGAATAAATGAATTAAAGCACCCATTTTGGCATACCATATATGCAGATACATGTATATCATTGAATTCCAGAGTGTACAACAATCCACCAATTCTGGTATCCAATGTGATGGCAGCAGTGTGTCTACTATTCCAGAAGAAACCAGACTGGCCAACTGCCAAACAGATGCTGGGTGACCCCAATTTCCTCAAGAAACTGCTCCAGTTTGATAAGAACAGTTTACCAGACAAGGTGGGGTTCAGTGTGCTTGTCTATAATTATTTATAATAGATTCATTGAATCTTTCTATATACACTGATGTGACACAAGAAGGATCCTCATTAGGTTCAGACATAAATGGCAGAGTTGAGTGACATTTTTATCTTTTGGGTATAATATTTCATCATTTTTATTTTTTTAAAATATTTTTGTGGATAGTCATAGCTAGTGTTGGTGATCTGTTTGACATGTATCTGTTGGATGGGGAGCCGTTTGACATGTATCTGGTGAATGGGGAGCTGTTTGACATGTATCTGTTGAATGGGGAGCTGTTTGACATGTATCTGTTGGATGGGGGAGCCATTTGACATGTATCTGTTGGATGGGGAGCTGTTTGACATGTATCTGTTGAATGGGGAGCTGTTTGACATGTATCTGTTGAATGGGGAGCCATTTGACATGTATTAAAGCATTGGTGAAAGTTTCAGAAGACAAAGAAGCAACAGTCAGCTCTGAAGTATTTTGTGTTAATGGGAAAACAATGTTAAACATGACGGTAAGAACAATCAATTAATATTGTCCAAAGTAGGTAATAATAGTGATGTGTCTCTGTTACCATGTTAGGCAAGATCAGATTCATATGAAAGTGAAATAAAACTATTATGCAAAAGTGCCATAGGTTGTAAAATACTGCATGAAGGTCTAAATTGTTTCAAATTCATAAATAAAATATACTGGTCTCACCCAAAACATGGTCACATTTTAGACTGGATTCTTCATAAACCTGATGATAATATTCTACACTCCTCCCAGGTATCCCACAAACTTACATCAGATCACCTCTGCATTATATGCCATCTTGACGTATCAGTCCCTTACCCTCCAGCTTTATTTACTACTATGAGAAACCTCCATACAATAAACAGAACCCAACTAATACAAGACATCTGAGGAGCAAACCTAACAACTAGCTTACCTCCTACAGTAGAACAACTTGATAACTGCATGCATTGTTGCTTGGCAAACATACCCCAGCAGCCAAGCACAGAGTAACAATTTAGAAGTGTTCTCTGTGGTATTGCAGTGTTAGAGACCAGCTTCATACTGCTAAAAACATCACTGTAAAGCTGAGAAGCTTTGGCTTTCCACTAGACTCACTATTCATAAGCAAATCTATGAAACCACTAAGAAGAACATCACAAACATAAGATTACAGAAAGTTCCAGATGCAAAGAACTCTTTGAGATAACTATGAAGCTGTTGTTGAGGAACAAATGTACACCATTTGACCTTCTAGACCTGTTTGCAAATTTCTTCCATGACAAATTACAACCCATAAGAGATAAGCTTGACAACACAATTTCAGTTGACTCATCATCACCATACAGCTGTGAGACAGAATTTCAGCAGCAACCATTAGCAGCATTTGAACCTTTCCCTATAGATTTGGTACATACAATCATGATGAAGAGTGCACCAAAGTCATGTGAACTTGATCTGATTCCAACATTACTGCTGCTTGAGTGCTTAAATCCAATATTGCCTTCACAAACTTCACTTAATACCTCTCTCTCATCTGGGGAATTCCCATCAATTTTCAAAACATTAATTGTAAAGCCTCTGCTGAGGAAACCAACATTTGACCATAACGATATCAAAAACTAGTGCCCAGTTTCTAATCTCCCATTCATCTCAAAAATCTTAGAAAACGTTCTATCCCAACTTGTATGTCATCTGAATTCAAACAGTCTTTTCAGCAATGTACAGCCTGCATATTGCCCTGGCCACAGTACTGAAACTGCTCTTTGAAAGTAATCAATAACCTTCTCTCTGCTTTAGATGGCAGAAAGACTACAGTCATCACTCTGCTTGACTTGTCTGCAGCATTTGACACAATAGACCATAATATATTACTTTACCCTCTCCAGCATGTATTTGGCATTCATGATACAGCCTTAGTATGGTTCAAGTCCTACTTGGTCAACAGGACACATTGTGTCTGCAAATGGAATACACTCCAGCCCAGTTGATCTATGTTGTGGTGTTCCACAGGGGTCTGTTCTTGGATCTGTTCTCTTTGTTCTATATACTCAGCTGCTCTCAAGTGTCATAGATCATTATCTCACCAATCGTATGCTGATGACATCCAAATATACAAATCTTGCCACCCATCTGAAGTTGATGCTACAATCCAAGACGTAGAGAGGTGCATTTCTGATATGAAATCATGGATGACACATAACAAGCTGCAGATGAATGATGATAAAACTAAAGCCATTCTGATTACAACACAAAGACTTTCTCATTCACATCCTTTGCCTCAAGCAGTAAATACCAGCAAAACCAATATTAAATTCATACAATCATTATGAAACTTAATCATGAAAGTACTCTCTCATTGCAACAACATGTCTTGAACGTAAGCAGGGCTATATATCTTGAGCTGAGATGCATCAGCTCCATTCGCAGATATCTTTCAGTTGATGCCACTAAAAGACTTGTGTTCCTCAGTACTTTCAAGACTGGACTATTGTAATTCAGTTCTGTCTGGTTCATCTCAGTTCAAAAAGTTCAAAACACTGCTGCTCAGACCATTCTTAGAGTACCATGATCAGAGCATGCCTCTCCTCTGCTCTGTACCCTACACTGGCTATCCATTCAATCTAGAATCAACCACAAACTTTGTTCTTTGTGCTATGTTTCACTGATAGGCTTCAGTCCAACATACCTGTCTGACCTCACCCATGTGTATACACCTGCAAGATGCTTAGACTCATCTTCTTACAATCATATACTCAGTATTCCCACTATGAAAACAAAATGATATGGAAAATGTTCTTTTGCATAAAAGGGCCCAGTAGCATGGAACAAATTGTCCATTGAACTTAGACACAAAGTCACAGTGATCTCATTCAAAAGCACTCTTAAAAAGTGCCTATTTCAACTGCAAGAACAAACTTAAAGACCTAATAATGTTTCCTAGCTTAAATATTTTCAGTGTGTTTTCTGTTTTCCAATATCATGGTGTTTGTTTTTGTATTCATGTCATTATATATATGTTTGTCTAATGTTTTTAAGTGATTAGAGCTTCTAAATATTAGGCGCTATACAAAGTCCTCATTATTGTTATAATTATTTTTAAGGCCATAAGTAATTGGATTAATACATAAATATTGACAATTTTGTGTACTTCAGGTATTCCATAAGCTAAAAAAATACTCAAGGATTCCAGACTTTAATCCTGAAGCAGTTGGCAAGGTGTCATTGGCTTGTAGGTCGATGTGTGAATGGGTACTTGCCTTGGAACATTACAATGAAGTTTATAAGGTAAGAGATCAGGCAGATGTTGGTCATGTCCATATTCCAAGTTTCATCTTAAAGCATCCTTAAGAAAGAGGCCAGACTTACTGTAAATCATATCATTTTAGTGTGATTATTTATTTTGAGATTTACTAAAACTGGACCATTTATTGCATACAATTTTATTTTTTTCAGATTCAGTAAACTTTTTATATTTATTGCACAGTTTTGAAATTTTTTCAGATTTAATAAACTAGGTATATTGATTACATACAATTTTGTACTTTTTTTAAGATTTAGTAAACATAACATTTGTTGCTTACAGTTTTGTAGTTTTTGGTAGGCAATATACTTATTGTACAGCTTTTGCTGTAAATGTAACTAGAAATTTTGAGATATGTGACCTTCATACATATTTGACAATATTTTTCATGCTTCATTTACAGTTTTTGTAATTCACAAAATGTGTAATTTAACTTGGATCTCAGGGTTAATTGATCATGAATCATAAACTGTTTTGGAAAAAATAATTAAAAAAGCAAAGAAATTGTGAAACCATTATTCCATCAAGTTATTTTGTGTTTTCTATTAGGAAAATGATGAAAATCATAAATGTTTAAGCTGAAAAAAAAGTTTATTGCAAATTGTACTTTGATATTTTTTTACAGCTGGTGCAAATTGTACTTTGTTGTATTTACAGATGGTGCAAATTGTACTTTGTTGTTTTTTTTACTGATAGTGCAAATTGTACTTTGTTGTGTTTTACAGATGGTGCAAATTGTACTTTGTTGAATTTTACTGATAGTGCAAATTGTACTTTGTTGTAATTACAGATTGTACAAATTGTACTTTTGTTGTATTTTATAGATTGTGCAGATTGTACTTTGTTGTGTTTTACAGATGGTGCAAATTGTACTTTGTTAAATTTTACTGATAGTGCAAATTGTATTTTTTGTGTTTTACAGATGGTGCAAATTGTACTTTTGTTGTATTTTACAGATTGTGCAAATTGTACTTTGTTGTATTTTGCAGATGGTGCATATTGTACTTTTTATTGTACTTTACAGATGGTTAAGCCCAAGCAAAAGCGTGTTGAAGAAGCACGAGAAGCACTGGAGCTTGCCAGAAAAAGCCTTGCACAAAAGCAAGCCAGCCTAAAAATGGTGAGATAGGGTATAGAGAAGGAAGCATCATGGTTCAAGTTAGGTTTGACTGGTTATACAATTCATTAGGCTGGCAGACTTGCTTTCATATAATGTGTTCCCTTCTATAACCAGTGTAGACCTAGATTTGTCATCACATAACACATCAGTAAATCAGGAGTTACGTATGATATCAAATATACAGTTGACTATGATCTGACACAGAATTTTGTAAAGTAGATATGAGCCCATTTTGTAAGAGTATATCTTAGTACTGGTTACTTTGTGCAGTGGTACATTTGGGTTTAATTTACAACAGTAGACCTGAGACTGTGCTATTGATGGTTATGCAGTCATTTTACATTGGTGGGTATTTTAGGTCCTGTATTCCTGAAACTCATTGACCTAAGTGCTTATTCAAACTCAAAATACCTTTGTCATAGATCTTATATTGTTAATGTGGTACCAAAAATACTACACATTTAACAAACTTTTTTTTCTAAATATGCTGCTAGTTTAATTTTTGTGAATTTTATTTATTTATAAGTTATGAACATTTTAGTTTGATTGTGCACTTAAGTTGAGTGTTTTTAATACAGAACCTGATTTTGTCTTTTCTTAATGAATGATTGTATATACTCACATATAAGTCATATCAAAATGCAAACAGAATTGACTGAATTTATTGTATATACTCAAATACAATTTATCAAAATGTAAACAACATTGAATTATTGTATACAATAACATACAAGTCATATAAAAATGTAAACAAGATTGACTGATTGTATATACTCACATTCAAGTCATATCAAAATGCAAACATTGACTGAAATTATTGTATATACTCACATACAAGTCATATCAAAATGCAAACAACATCAACCATTAACATACTGGTGCATTATAATATGGCAGTCTATCTTATTTGTAGTTGGATCAAACACATATGCAAGTATATACAGTAGAAGATAATAACTGCTGAATGACTTTGTATTATAAGATTTATGGTGAGAATTTTCATATTCTAATCACCAGGCTAATAAATGAGGTTTTGTAAAGTTTTTATTCAGAATATTCATTTGAATAAATTGGTTGAGAGAATTCATAGAAATAGAGTTCATTATGTAAGAATGATTGTTCAGGAAAGGGATTGGCCATCACTTTATTTGATTACTCAAGAGAGGGACTGGTCATCACTTGAGAGTGATTGATAAGGAAAGATATTGTCATCACTAGAGAATGATTACTCAGGAGGTATTTTTCATCACTTGAGAATGATTACTAGGAGTGCTGTTGGTCATCACTTGAGAATGATTGATAAGGAGAGAGTTTGGTCATCAGTTGAAAATATCAGGAGAAGGTGTGGAATTGATATTCCCATAGTTTATCATTCTATGTAGAGTTGTTACCCTCCTTGTTTATCATTCTATTTTTTAGATGTTATTGTTCCTGGATAGGTCAAGTTTTTCTTTGAGATATGAGTACAATTATATGTATGTCAATTCAGTCACATAATATATAAATACAATTGCATAATTTGTAATCACAACCATATGAACTCCATACTGATTTAGCTACATCCATAGACATTTTGAACATCTGTTTTCAGTTCATTATGAGCATGTTTTTCTTGATAATTGAGTATATATTTATTTTTTTGTACAAAATTTGATCAAGAAGTTTGATTCCCCATGTTCATTGTGTAAAACGTTTACTGCTTTATCATCAAGGTGACACTTATGTGTCATGCATGTATGTAGATGAAAGTAGATTTGATAGCTTTGTTATTCTAATGTCTTGAAATCTTCTGTATACTCTTTGCACTCCATCATGCCTACTACACCATAAACACAGTGGGGTCATGTTCATATAAACAGTTGAAATACATCCTTTTTTTTGTATCACTGTTAACCCAATAAAAATGTCAGACAAAAGCATGTATATTGTTGGAATTTTGGTTGCAAAATGGATGGATGGTTGGAAGATAGATGGACAGGTAGATAAAGAGATATATATAAAGATTGATAGATTGATACATAGATATCAGATTTATTTATTTATTCATTTCTATATTTTGTGTTTTAGATTCAGGACCATTTCAACACACTACAACAGCAATACCAGGACAGTGTTAACCAGCGTGAGGCTCTAAAACAATACAAAATAACCACAGAATTGCGTCTCAAGAGGGCAGCTGTTCTTATCAGTGCTCTGGCAGATGAAAAGGTGGTTACAGTGTAGCAATAGCAGTGCCAAGCCTATCAATATCCTCTCTCTTACAACACCTACCTACATCATTGAGAACATTTGAGTAGAACTCGTACTTTGCAATGTGATTTTGTGTATTTATTTTCCTTAGTTAACAAAAGCAGTTTATAATTAAAACAGACAAAAGGTAGTAAATATTCAGTTATCTTTTGAATATTTTCTTATAGTTTTGATATTATTAAATTGGAAAACCAATATTGCTTCAGTGTATTCAGCCCGGAGATCATAATTCAGTGCTATGTATACCTATATTGTGGGATTGACCTTGATCAGTAATTGAATTTAAGGCATACCTGGAAATAATTGTTTCATTTTGTAAACAACATATTACATAGCTATTGTTTCTCTATGATTTTAGATTGTATATTCTGATCATTATTACTGGATGTAAATATGTTTACTTTACATTTAGGACATTGGTGTTAACCTTGGGAATACCTGGCATACCTGTTGTATTTATAATTCTGATCTAAATTTTTATTAAGAAACATGACCTTGCTTACAATTTAGAATATTCTGGAAATGAATTTGATGAAAAAAGACCCTCATCATGGTTTAGTATTGTCCTAAGTTCTTATATAGGGGAGAAGTAAACAGAAATTGTTCATTCCATGTCTTAATATTAGTCATAGAGGAACCAACTTAATGTGTTTCAGGTAATATTTGAGAGGTTTTATATATTTAAATTATTTACTGGAATTACAAAGAGCTTTTTGATTTTCAGACTAAATCACTATTGTGGAATTATTGTGAATTTATTCAAGGACATTTTGGATTACTGTATTTACTGTATATGTTGGCACACTGTATATGTTGGGACACTATAAATTAATTTTAGTAATTCTTTTGTGCACTGTATGTTACGGTATACATCATTTTTTCAAGTCTGAAGTTGTGGGATACCTTTTAAACATTCAAAAATTATATGTTGGAAAATGCACTCCAATAATAAAAAAAAATAATTGCCACACTTAAAAGAGTCCATAGTCAGCTTCCAATGTCAGCATACTGTCTAATAAAATAACCTCTGTATTTATATCCTTTGAAAAATTGTCACCAAAGTTTTCTTCAGAGGTTGGCTTTCTTTGTAAAAAAAATAACCTTTGTCTTTGATGTCCTGTCGGTAAAATTGTAAAATCAAAGAAAAGTTTACTGCCAGTTGTGTTTATTTACCATCTGGGCTTCTATCTGCTTGATCTATATAGTAATAATTAACACAAAGGAGTGGGTCAAAATAATACTTTTGTAACCTGTGATGTCAACAAGATTGTCACTTACACTCAAGTGAACATGTTTTCAAAACTAATGATTTTTATTTGTGAAACACTGTTATACAGTATACCTGGATATAATTCAGTCTTGATTATTTTGCACCTAACACCATGTAATGCATGAAAATTGTCTTCAAGATATGGGTTGATTCTTTCCCTCTTGTCTGCAATTTTGTTGGATCCAATTTTCAGTTGGATAACATATTCAAACCTTTCAGCGCAACCAAACACAATTTGTTGCTCAATGTTCATGTCAATGAAAAATGCTACAGTATGGAAGACTATGCAACATATATGGATCTTGTAGATATATTTCTATAATGCTCATGTTGAAAAAAACAATAAAAGATAACAATACAAGCTCAGTTTCTTTCCTTTTATTATCAAATAAGCATTTTGTTTATCTTTTTTGCAACATTGATTGGGGAGTGGTGGAAGCACAAATGCAATACAAATTTATTTCATTTTTTAAGTCTCGGAACATATGACCTAGGTGAAAAAAAAGTTTCACCAAAAGTTAGGGGACAGAAAAAAATGATTATTTTATTGTGTCCCAATATATGCAGTAAATATGGTATATGATTGTAATACATGAAGACTGTGGCCACAATCCAGGATATTGGCACATCAGCACATTCAAAATTGGATTTCATTTAGATAACCACCAGATATTGTATGTTACTTTTGAACTTGTGATAGAAATTTTAAGGCTGTTTGGGATTTTATTCACAAAACTAAGTTCCTTTTAAAATTTTCATTTTGTATTCAAATAAATAATTATTTTGTTGAATTTTAAAACACTTATTGGTGTTTGTTCCTTTCTGTTGCTTAGATTTAAAACTTAGAATCATAGCATCATGGGTAACAAAAAGAAGGTGATAGTTACAGATCTAGACTCTTTAATGTATTCTGTTGTAGGTGCGATGGGCAGAAGCTGTGAATGTACTTGACTTTAAGCTACAAGGCCTAGTTGGAGATACACTAGTGGCAGCAGCAAGTGTTGCATATATTGGCCCTTTGACCTCTAAGTATCGAAAGGATCTGATTCAGAACTGGGTCGTTGTGTGCCAAAGTGCCAAAATCCCAATATCCAAGGACTATGATCTTATTAAGAACACGGTTGATGCCCATCAGGTCAGTCCATACCACACACATTTTATATTGTTGTGCCAAGCATGTCAATTGCACATCAAGTTTAAAGAGCTCTTCTAAATTACTATCAATGCCAACTGTGATTTGGTTTGGAGGTAGAAGGCATGGGAGATTCCAGAGTAAGAAAAACACCAATTTTGATGGACAACCATTTCCCCTTAGCATAAGAGAGGATAAAAAATATTACCACAAAGGTACAAAGCAAGAGTACTGTTAAAGCTTGATATAGGCCTTATCATATCTTGGTTCATTAGTTTTTATAACAAAAGTGGGGACTTTGTAATATACTCCATGTACTCAAGGTTACAAACAATATGGTGGGTATTGTTTGAAAGGTACAAATTTTGCCATACTGGTACTTGGCAAATTTTGAAGAATTGTCACATGAATGACAATATAGAACTATTGTAACCAAAATTTAACACATCAAGCTTCCACTCACATTAATCTACTGACATTTTGTATAGATAAGGTTTCCCAGATATTTATTGTGCAGTTTTCTATCTCATTTTGATATTTATCCCTGTATATAATTAGATATACAAAGTATCTACTGGTAGGAACCTTTTTGGTATCAATTTTTTGTCTTTTCTAGCTTCAACATGCATCTTCATGAAAATATAAATTGTTTGCTACTCAGATAATTGGGGAAAAAAAGACTGATTGCCATTGAAATAAAATATAAGCAATCTTCAAAAATTAACATCTGTAAAGCTTACAGTTATGAAGAAATTTTGATATATCATAAAAATATACAATGAACTGCACACTGCTGGTACCAAACATTTGGTCCAGTTTATAAAGGTAGCCATTATTGAATGGTTGGCTTAGCATAAGAAGCACCATATTGGCAATGAGACTGTGTTATGGATTCAGTTAATATTCAGAATTTTCACTGGATTCTTAAATCAAACCCATTAGTTTTTGCAACTGTTATTATAAGTCACTTAGATGTGGGCTGTAAACCTTTTATGTAATTAGATTGGACAAAGTATAGGCTGAGGAGTAGAATCAGTTAACAATTGATAATTTTGTGTGTTGTCACTGCTTTGTTATTTTAATTTCTATCCATGTAATTTTTATATTTTGAATTAAAAGCCTACTATATAAATAAAGCTCACACTGCAAATCTGATAATCAGAGTAAATGTATACAATCATATTTGCATTGTGAAGTCATCAAATCATAATTTGATATTTTTTCCCTAGGTCTTGATTTGGCAGAATGAGGGATTACCCCGAGATAGTCATTCAACGGTCAGTGCTATTACTATCAAGAAATCTAACAAATGGCCCTTAATTATTGACCCACAGGGGCAAGCAGTCAAGTAAGTATGAAAAGTTTCGTTTAATTTTATCAAGTTTGTTTTGCTTCTCTCTTTAAACTGGAATCACAAATAGTGCTTTGGCTAGCAAAGGTGAGTGTTTCCACTATTCAAACTGTTAAATGTTACAGAAATGGTGTAATATTCTGGAGCATTGCACTAGGCTCATAATCAAGTTGGCTCTACATCATAAAGATTAGCTTGATGTTCTGCCATGCACATAATCAAGTATGCCCTTTGCCAATAAGAGTAATCTGGCATTCCACCACGATTATCACATCACATGACAGCAAAGGACATCAACCAGAATGAATAATGTGAGGTCTATCAACCATATTTAGTAAGCCACCAGCCAGTTCACAGATTACCACAGCAATGAAGATAGGAGAAACTGGGGCAATCAAATAACTTACCTATCAATACCATTGCAAACCCTGGAGTAGGAAAATTAGATTTGTGGGAAGCAGTTTATCTGAAACAGATACCTATGGCCCCTGGATGGAGTAGTTGCAGACACAAGGAGATCTCCACAGAGATGAGTGCTCTTCAGAGCAGAGCTGAATGATGGATGAAAGATGACTGGCCAGTCTAGAATGTAAGGGTTCCCAACTGGCCCCTGAAAACCCAATTTTAGCTATAACTTATAGTAATCAAATTGCCTAATGCATTTGGTGATAGACTCCAAACAACGGATGTAATTAGTACATCCTCCATGCCTAATTAAGATCACAAAAACAAAGATAAAAGATAACTTTTCCCTCAGATTGGTACACTTTTCGGACACTTATGTATGCTGAGTACCAAACTTGACAGTCTGTTGAGTAGAAAAATTAAAGAACCATAGAAAAGGATTTATGTGGCCTACACATTTTGGTAATAAGGACTATCCCAATATAGGAAACTGGGTATGAACTGACAACAGGGACTATCCCATAAAAGGAAACTGGGCATGAATTGAAAACAGGGACTATCACAATATAGGAAACTGGGCATGAATTGACAACAGGGACTATCCCAGAATAGGAAACAGAGCATGAATTGACAACAGGGACTATCCCAGAATAGGAAACAGAGCATGAATTGACAACAGGGACTATCCCAGAATAGGAAACAGAGCATGAATTGACAACAGGGACTATCCCAGAATAGGAAACAGGGCATGAATTGACAACAAGGACTATCCCAGAATAGGAAACTGGGCATGAATTGACAGCAGGGACTATCCCAGAATAGGAAACAGAGCATGAATTGACAACAGGGACTATCCCAGAATAGGAAACAGGGCATGAATTGACAACAAGGACTATCCCAGAATAGGAAACTGGACATAATATGACAAGTTGGCATGTGGCATCTGCACACAATTGCAGAAATCAATCAGTGCACAAAAGCACAATTCATGTGGTAGTCACTCATGTCAGTGTGATGAAAAGTAACTTAAATTTAAATTCAATTTAAATTAAATTTTAAAAGTAATTTAAATTTAAATTCATCTCAGTAACAACATCTGCCATGCTCAAGATCATGTCTGTCATAAAGCAAATAAATTCTGTAAATAAAATTTTTTTTGTGATTTCTGTCATTGCTATGATTATATTTTACCATTCCAGATGGATTAAAGAAATGGAAGGAAAGCGCTTGAAGATCATTTCAGCCTCTGACCCTAAGTACATGAGATCTCTTGAGGCAGCGCTTAGAGTGGGAAACCCCATGTTATTAAAGGTCAGTCAAGTTTAATTTGTCTTCATTATTTATTAATATTTAGAAGTAAATTTGAAGTTATGCAACATACATTTGGAAGCACAAGTTGTTCTGGTGTTTGTATACCATCATATAAAAAATACAGTACCTCTATCATTTATGGTGTAAAATGGCAGGAGGAAAGAATAGCTGCCATTTAGGATTGACTCCAATACTTTGTTTCCCAGGTAGGCACATGTACCATATGAAACAACCCATAATCTTGACACCTACACTTCACATTCCTAACTTGACATTCTACCACAAATGCACCTATCCTCAGAATAAGAAAAATTTAAACAGCTTTTGTATGACCCTAATAATTTACAACTCTAAATTTAAACAGCTTGTGTATGACCCTAAGGATTTACAACTCTAAATTTAAACAGCTTGTGTATGATCCTAAGGATTTACAACTCTAAATTAAAACAGCTTGTTTATGACCCTAAGGATTTATGACTGAATTGTTGAGAATATTATGCTTAAGTGAATGAAAAGTGTGTTGTTTTATATGCGTCTTTGCATATAAATGCTCTTCAATTTTTGAAAACAATTTTAGTCTGTTCATTTAAAAAATAATATTGGTATTTGTATTTAGTCTTTGTATTGCATCATTAACATTTACCACTTAGGTGATGATAACTACAGAACTAATCCAAGTCACACATTGCTTGCATTGGATGTTTTTCCAGTTGGCAGGAATATTGGTAAATAGAATTTTAATTTACCTTTAATGGTAAAGCCATAAACAAGGGAAAATGTCAGCACACATCACCATCCTACTTCTACTTGTAACATGAGGCATTCAGGAAATAACTTGAGATGTGTATTGATCAGATAGAAGATTGACTTAAGTTTTACATTCTTTTAATTAATAAGTGTCTGACTTGTGTCTTGCCTATATTTGTGTAGAACCCAAAAGTTGTATTAATTCTACTTTAATGTTAATACCATTGCTGTTGCTATCCGAAAAGGAATCTTCATAATGCTTCACAATATTTACACAAGTGATGTAGTAAAGGATTCACTTGGAAACTATAGAACTGCATTTGTACAAGCCTTGTTCATAAGATAAGACAAGCTGAAGTGAGATTTATTTATTTGTGTTGGCATGATTTAAAATAACATCGTTAACATTAATAAATAAGGCATTAAAACAAGCAAGATTAACATGGCTTCCAAAAACATCATGCAGAAATACAAATTGAACAAAACACACAATGCATGATGAGACATTATTAAGCAAAGCATTTTAAAAGTAATTGAATAAAATGAATTTAGTATCTGGATAAATCAAAAAGCAATTTAGTTTTTTTAAATACAAATTATTGGTTAAAATTTAAATTTAAAATAAATGCAGAAGCACCAAATTGGGGCTAGAAAGCATGCAGCAATGCAATGTACCTAAAAAGAATTAAGAGAACAGTAGGGCACTTGACTAGTACACAAGACAAGGACAAAAGCAACAAATGCTAATACAAACATTCGGTCATCATGGTGGGTGAGGGTGAGTATTATTTACAGATATTACATTTACAGTCTTTATCATTTCACAACGCAATTAAATATATAAATTAATTAAAGTTTGCTTTCTCTTGGTAGCTCATTCCATAGAGTGGCAGTTGCATATCGTAACAATTTTCTGCCAAAATAATGAGGTTTTAATTCTTGAGACATCTCAAATATTTGAATATCTAAAATTGTATTTCTTTTATTTGAAATGTATGTATTATATCATCCAAACATTTGGGAGCGCACTTATTCAGTATTTTGAAAGTTTCTAGAGCCATAACCAAAAGCCTGTCCATTAGATTTGGCATTTTTGCCGTAAGTAAAAGTTGATGGCTGCTTGGGAATTCAGCAAGTCAGCATACACAAATCTCAGAGCACACTCTTTTAGTTTTTTTAAGTTTAGTAGTGTTCATGTTGCAGTACAAAATCCACGCTAAGGGACAGCTTGCATCTGGACTGTCGGTTTATCAAAATTACTTGTACACTCTTCTTCTTTCAACACTGTTCATGGAGGCCATAAAATCATCCTGTTCCATACATAAAGGAGATAAGGGGGCCATGGAAGCATCTTGTACTGTACAAGAGGGGGTCATGGGGTCTATAAAAACATCCTGTGGTATATGAGAGGGAGTCTTGGTCTATAAAAACATCCTGTGTTATATGAGAGGGAGTCTTGGTCTATAAAAACATCCTGTGGTATATGAGAGGGAGTCTTGGTCTATAAAAGGGAGGGAGTTATATGAGTCATAAAAAACATCCTGTGGTATATGAGAGGGAGTCTTGGTCTATAAAAACATCCTGTGGTATATGAGAGGGAGTCTTGGTCTATAAAAACATTCTGTGGTATATGAGGGAGTCTTGGTCTATAAAAACATCCTGTGGTATATGAGAGGGAGTCTTGGTCTATAAAAACATCCTGTGGTATATGAGAGGGAGTCTTGGTCTATAAAAACATTCTGTGGTATATGAGGGAGTCTTGGTCTATAAAAACATCCTGTGGTATATGAGAGGGAGTCTTGGTCTATATAAACATCCTGTGGTATATGAGAAGGAGTCTTGGTCTATAAAAACATCCTGTGGTATATGAGAGGGAGTCTTGGTCTATATAAACATCCTGTGGTATATGAGAGGGAGTCTTGGTCTATAAAAACATTCTGTGGTATATGAGGGAGTCTTGGTCTATAAAAGGGAGGGAATCATATGAGTCATAAAAACATCCTGTGGTATATGAGAGGGAGTCTTGGTCTATAAAAACATCCTGTGGTATATGAGGGAGTCTTGGTCTATAAAAACATCCTGTAGTATATGAGAGGGAGTCTTGGTCTATAAAAACATCTTGTGGTATATGAGAGGGAGTCTTGGTCTATAAAAACATCCTGTGGTATATGAGAGGGAGTCTTGGTTTATAAAAACATCCTGTGGTATATGAGAGGGAGTCTTGGTCTATATAAACATCCTGTGGTATATGTGAGGGAGTCTTGGTCTATAAAAACATCCTGTGGTATATGAGAGGAAGTCTTGGTCTATAAAAACATCCTGTGGTATATGAGAGGGAGTCTTGGTCTATAAAAACATCCTGTGGTATATGAGAGGGAGTCATGGTCTTTAAAAAACATCTTGTGGTATATGAGAAGGAGTCTTGGTCTATAAAAACATCCTGTGATATATGAGAGGGAGTCTTGGTCTATAAAAACATCATGTGATATATGAGAGGGAGTCTTGGTCTATAAAACATCCTGTGGTATATGAGAGGGAGTCTTGGTATATAAAAACATCCTGTTGTATAGGAGAAGGAGTCTTGGTCTATAAAAACATCCTGTGGTATATGAGAGGGAGTCTTGGTCTATAAAAACATCCTGTGGTATATGAGAGGGAGTCTTGGTCTATAAAAACATTCTGTGTTATATGAGAGGGAGTCTTGGTATATAAAAAAAACATCCTGTAGTATATGAGAGGGAGTATTGTTCTATAAAAGGGAGTTATAAGGGTCATAAAAACATCCTGTGGTATATGAGAGGGAGTCTTGGTCTATAAAAACATCCTGTGGTATATGAGAGGGAGTCTTGGTCTATAAAAACATCCTGTGGTATATGAGAAGGAGTCTTGGTCTATAAAACATCCTGTGGTATCTGAGAGGGAGTCTTGGTCTATAAAAACATCATGTGGTGATATAAGAAGGAGTCTTGGTCTACAAAAACATCCTGTGTTATATGAGAGGGAGTCTTGGTCTATAAAAACATCCTGTGGTATATGAGAGGGAGTCTTGGTCTATAAAAATATCCTGTGGTATATCAGAGGGAGTCTTGGTCTATAAAATCATCCTGTGGTATATGAGAGGGAGTCTTGATCTATAAAAACATCCTGTGGTATGTGAGGGAGTCTTGGTCTATAAAAACATCCTGTGGTATATGAGAGGGAGTCTTGGTCTATAAAAACATTCGGTGTTATATGAGAGGGAGTCTTGGTCTATAAAAACATCCTGTGTTATATGAGAGGGAGTCTTGGTCTATATAAACATCCTGTGGTATATGAGAGGGAGTCTTGATCTATAAAAACATCCTGTGGTATATGAGAGGGAGTCTTGGTCTTTAAAAAACATCTTGTGGTATATGAGAGGGAGTCTTGGTCTATAAAAATATCCTGTGGTATATGAGAGAAATCTTGGTCTATAAAAACATCCTGTGGTATATGAGAGGGAGTCTTGGTCTATAAAAACATCCTGTGGTATATGAGAGGGAGTCTTGGTCTATAAAACAGCCTGTGTTATATGAGAGGGAGTCTTGGTCTATAAAAACATCCTGTGGTATGTGAGGGAGTCTTGGTCTATAAAAACATCCTGTGGTATATCAGAGGGAGTCTTGGTCTATAAAAACATCCTGTGGTATATGAGGAGTCTTGGTCTATGAAAACATCCTGTGTATATGAGAGGGAGTCTTGGTCTATAAAAACATCCTGTGGTATATGAGAGGGAGTCATGGTCTATAAAACATTTTGTGGTATATGAGAGGGAGTCTTGGTCTATAAAAACATCCTGTGTATATGAGAGGGAGTCTTGGTCTATAAAAACATCCTATGGTATATGAGAAGGAGTCTTGGTCTATAAAAACATCCTATGGTATATGAAAGGGAGTCTTGGTCTATAAAAACATCATGTGGTATATGAGAGGGAGTCTTGGTCTATAAAAACATCCTGTGGTATATGAGAGGGAGTCTTGGTCTATAAAAACACTCTGTGTTATATGAGAGGGAGTCTTGGTCTATAAAAACATTCTGGGGTATATGAGAGGGAGTCTTGGTCTATAAAAACATTATGTGTTATATGAGAAGGAGTCTTGGTCTATAAAAACATTCTGTTGTATATGAGAGGGAGTCTTGGTCTATATAAACATCCTGTGGTATATGAGAGGGAGTCTTGGTCTATAAAAACATCCTGTTGTATATGAGGAGTCTTGGTCTATAAAAACATCCTGTGGTATATGACAGGGAGTCTTGGTCTATAAAAACCTCCTGTGGTATATGAGAGGGAGTCTTGTTCTATAAAAGGGAGTTATAAGGGTCATAAAAACATCCTGTGGTATATGAGATGGAGTCTTGAACTATAAAAACATCCTGTGGTATATGAGAGGGAGTCTTGGTCTATAAAAGCATCCTGTGGTATATGAGGAGTCTTGGTCTATAAAACATCCTGTGGTATATGAGAGGGAGTCTTGGTCTATTAAAACATCATGTGGTGATATAAGAGGGAGTCTTGGTCTATAAAAACATCCTGTGGTATATGAGATGGAGTTTTTGTCTATAAAAACATCCTGTGGTATGTGAGAGGGAGTCTTGGTCTATAAAAACATCCTGTGGTATATGAGAGGGAGTCTTGGTCTATATAAACATCCTGTGGTATATGAGTTGGAGTCTTGGTCTATAAAAACATCCTGTGGTATGTGAGGGATTCTTGGTCTATGAAAACATCCTGTGGTATATGAGAGGGAGTCTTGGTCTATAAAAACATCCTGTGGTATATGAGAAGGAGTCTTGGTCTATAAAAACATCCTGTGTATATGAGAGGGAGTCTTGGTCTATAAAAACATCCTGTGGTATATGAGAGGGAGTCTTGGTCTATAAAAACATCCTGTGGTATTTGAAAGGGAGTCTTGGTCTATAAAAACATCCTGTGGTATATGAGAGGGAGTCTTAGTCTATAAAAACATCCTGTGTTATATGTGAGGGAGTCTTGGTCTATAAAAACATCCTGTGGTATGTGAGGGAGTCTTGGTCTATAAAAACATCCTGTGGTATATGAGAGGGAGTCTTAGTCTATAAAAACATCCTGTGTTATATGTGAGGGAGTCTTGGTCTATAAAAACATCCTGTGGTATGTGAGGGAGTCTTGGTCTATAAAAACATCCTGTGGTATATGAGAGGGAGTCTTAGTCTATAAAAACATCCTGTGTTATATGTGAGGGAGTCTTGGTCTATAAAAACATCCTGTGGTATGTGAGGGAGTCTTGGTCTATAAAAACATCCTGTGGTATATGAGAGGGAGTCCTGGTCTATAATAAGCACCCTGTGGTATATGATAGGGAGTCTTGGTCTATAAAAACGTCCTGTGCTACTTCGTAGAACTAGAATTGTTTAAAAAAATTCTTGTACCTGAAAGGACTAGTCCTGTTGAATTTTTTCTATTACATTCCACAAAACAATGTCAAACACATATCTAGATTAATAAAACTTTTTTTTCTTTAAATGTTACAATCATTTATAATTGAGAAGTAGAAATAAATTATGCTTTAGAATATCACCAAGGTAACTTGAAAATATTCACAGGTTTATAAGAAAAACAGTAATTAATTGTTCAAAAATTTACTGGTAAAAAGATAACTCAGTAAATAGATTTACAGAGCTCATCATCCAGAAAAAGCAGATAAGTTTATAAGAGAAAAAGACAAAGATCCTTTCATCCCAGTCATTTTGTATAGAAATTTCAGAGACAAACAATTTTAGGCAGTATTTGCCTGGAACAGAAAATCCACACACACACACAAAATCCACCCAGGAAGAAATGGCTCTAAGATGAAATCCCCCAGGACAACCCCACAATCCCATATAAAAAATTGGACATAATTCTCTCCCTTAGAATAAGTTTAGCCCTTTTTAAACTTTTTAAACCAACTCAAATATGCATATATTTTTGTTGGCTTTGGGCTATGGAAGTTTTGTGTTGGTTTCCCCTGAGTAGATAAATGGCGTACAGTGTGTGGGTTAGATGTTCGTAAATCTTCGTAGATTAAGATATCTAATTACTGATCCTTTTACCCATTAGCTCCTTCTGCAATGTTCTTATCACTTGCATTTTTATCGTATACCACACCCATGGGAAATAGAGAATTTCTAGCATAAAGTTGAAGTGAGTTTACACTATTTAACCATCGTTGTTATTCTTTGTGATGTACTTTAAATGTAAACCATGATCTGATATGTCTGGGAAATCAGTGTTGACACTGTGAACAGAGTGAATCCTACTGTATCTGTTGGCATATCGCAGTTCAGTTTGGTCTATTATTCACAGGTATGTTTGTTTGATGAGGCCTCATGGAAGATTGACCAACTGAGATTCTTCTTTAAATAAAGTCATCATCATCATCATCATCATCATCATCATCATCATCATGATTATTATTATTATTATTATTATTATTATTATTATTATTATTATTATTATTATTATTATTATTATTATTATATTCAGTATTGTAGTTAATGTACTATAACATGAATGCTTTTCATGAAAGCCTATTTGTCATAAATTCAGTAGATTGAAAGATTTCTGATAATTCCTAACTAAAGTGCAAACAACATTTTACAGATGTCTTCAAAAGCAATGATAAAACTGGTATTGGTTTGTACTTATTCATATGATAAAACTGATATTGAATGGTACTTATTCATATGATAAAACCAATATTGGTCTGTACTTAATCATATCATAAAACTGATATTAGTCTGTACTTATTCATGCGATAAAACTGTATTGGCATATAATGATTTTAGGAGATAAAACTGATATTGGTCTTTACTTATTTATATGATAATACTGATATTGGTGTTTAGTCATTGCTTCAATACAGGATTTTAAATATGTCCATTTTGTGAGCGGCCATCTTGAAAACATCATTACTTCATCTGACTGAATGGTTGTATTTTATCATAGTGTCTGCCCAGAAAGATGAAAATGGTGCTGCCTGGATATCCATTATTACCATAATAGACACCATCTTGAAAATCCTGTTATCATTACTCATGAATATATGGTCAAATCAACATGAAATATTTGCTTAAAGAATTCTTGTGATGTAAAGTTGGTCCTAAATGAAAATGGCACCAATCTGATATATGGTATGGTCACATCAGCCATCTTGAAAATCTTATTGCAACTTTTGTAATGGAAGGTCATATCATTGTGACGTTTTAGCAAAAGACTTGTTTTTCTGCCTATTTGGTCTTTTAAAATTGTGTCAGTATGACATCCAGTGTGGTGCCATTGCCGCCATCTTATTAATCCTATCGCTACAGCTTCTTGATGGAAAGTCATATTGACATGGGGTTTTCAACAGAAGACTAGTTAGTCTGACATCAAATATGGCTGACATGGTAGTCATCTTGAATCTTGTCAGTACTTCTAAATGGAAAGTCATATCAACAAGGAGTTCTCAACAGAAGACATCTTATTGTGTCCAGTTGTTCCTACAAGAAAATGGTACCCTACAGACATTTAATATGGCTGGAAATCTTGTTGTCAAGACGTGCAAAATGAATGGTCATACTGGCATGGGTACTAATGGTGTCTGGCATGGGTACTAATGATGTCTGGCATGGGTACTAATGGTGTCTGGTTTGTCCTGAATAAAAATGGCCTACCACAGTGGCTAATTTGAAAATCTTATCATTCCTCATGAATATCAGAGGTGGTTTCATTACTCAACATAATAAAATAAGAAATGGTCTATCTTAAATTCCTGGAAATTCTTTTCAAACAGTAGAGTATCAGTCCCTTTGAGGGACTCATGATAGGTCCATTCCCATCAAGTGACTCATGCTAGGTCCATTCCCATCAAAGGACTCATGCTAGGTCCATTCCCATCAAGGGACTCATGGTAGGTCCATTCCCATCAAGGGACTCATGCTAGGTCCATTCCCATCAAGGGACTCATGCTAGGTCCATTCCCATCAAGAGACTTGTGCTAGGTCCATTCTTTCTATGCTGATGTAATGGTGATCTTTATATGGTTTAATTTGCCAGGCTTTACATTGAATAATTTTGTCAGTGGAACAATGTGGTCACTGAGCCCTAATTTTGATCAAAGGCTTCAAAGTTATAAGACTTTTTATATATTGTTGTTAGATAGGATACCCCAACTTTTTTGTGAAAGTAGCGTTAAAAAGGGTTGTTGATTTGGAATTGTTTTATGCTGCATTTCATAATGTAGTGAGGGATTCTATTATTTTATAATTGCTTTCTTCAATCAGGTTATTCCGATAAAATCAGTTCATACAAACATAATTTATTTGGAGTGTTGAATTTAGACTTGTAAATTATAGATATGACAGGAAATTGCAAGGAATTATTGTCCACAAATATCTTTTCATGATTAGTTAGGAATATAAGGTTTCATCTACAGGATATTGATTGTTGTTGACATATGAAGAAGACAAAACATAACACTTAATTGGTTTCTTCTCAATTAATATGGGTTATTTATGTTGTAGAAAGACATCAGTCACCTTAAGAGCTAAAAATGGACACAGATTTGGAAGTTATAACAGTTTTATGCCCAAATTGCTTGCTGTCTGTCCAATCTTGATTGGGTCCTGTCTGTCTTGGAAGCCATCTTAGCAATGTTGAACTAAAAGCCCTCAACATATTCCTATCAGATTTGGTTATTTTATTCATGTAGATCACTTAATTAGATTTTCATGTCAATAAAAGACTTTTTCATATTTTTTGCATATTTTCGTAACTTTTTGGACTTAAACTCTTTTCACAAAACTCTTGTATGATTAAGTAAGAAAAGCTGTAGGTAGACAAATTAAATGTTAAAAGTATATTTATATTTGTATGTGTAGAAGACCTCATTAGATATAAAGAGCATTAAAACAATTAATTATTTACAATATAAGATAAACAAATTAAGTGTTGCAAGCATATTTCTGTGTAAATGACCTGATTAGATTTTATGGCATTGACAGCTTCACCTTATACAGCTGGTGTTCCAGAAGTGTTAGTAGTATCAATAGCAACATGTACCTAATTCCAATACTTTTGTTGTTGTTGTTATAGGGTTTTACAAGATAGGCTATACATGGCAATAGTAATGGTGGAGGAAGAACCCGGAAAAAACCTGGAAAGAATCACCAACCCACAAGAAGCTACTCGAAAGCTTTCTCACATACCCACATTGGCTGAGCCTGAGACTTGAACCCACACAGACAGGTGAGATGGCAGTGATCCATAATGATGGATGCTTTAGACCACTCGGCCATTTGGGGCTCCCCTTAGTGCTTATGAAAATGTGCTCATCTGATGTCCAACATAGCACCACATCTATAATCATAAAAGCCTTATCACTACTTCTCTTGATCAAATGGTAGCATTAACATGGGATTTTCATTCTAGCATGACTTCTTACAATATTGAATTGTTTTGGAATGAAAATGGTGCATATCTGGCTATCAGCATATATTCTCTTTTGTACAGAGTTTGGAAAACCAGACCTAATTGACTTTGAGGTCAATATCAGATTGATATACTGGTATAATTTATATTACTAAATCATAACCAGAATATCAGATTGGTATACTGGTATAATTTATATTACTAAATCGTAACCAGAATATCAGATTGGTATACTGATATAATGTACACTATTAAACCATAACCAGAATATCTGATTGATATACTGGTATAATTTACTCTAAGAAATCCAAACCAGAATATCAGATTGGTTTTCTGGTATAATTTATACTTCTAAACCATAACAAGAATATCAGATTGATATATTGATATAATTTATACTACTAAATCATTACCAGAATATCAGATTGGTATACTGATATAATTTACACTACTAAATCATAACCAGAATATCAGATTTGTATACTGGTATAATGTACACTATTAAACCATAACCAGAATATCAGATTGATATACTGGTATAATTTACACTAAAAAATCCGAACCAGAATGTCAGATTTTTATACTGGTATACTTTATACTACTAAATCATAACCAGAATATCAGATTGATATACTGGTATAATTTACACTAATAAATCCGAAGCAGAATGTCAGATTTTTATACTGGTATACTTTATACTACTAAATCATAACCAGAATATCAGATTGATATACTGGTATAATTTACACTAATAAATCCAAACCAGAATGTCAGATTTTTATACTGGTATACTTTATACTACTAAATCATAACCAGAATATCTGATTGGTATACTGGTATACTTTATACTACTAAATCATAACCAGAATGTCAGTGGTATTCAATTTAATTACAATCTGTTCATACTTCAACCCTTTATATACTGTTTGTTGATTGTAATAATAATGGGTTTGACAAGCTAAAAACATTAGTACCGCACCTTTAGAGTTTTTTTTTTAAATATTGGGATTCAGAATGTAAATAGATATTATTAGGGTTAGGTTAGGGTGATATTGACTGATATAATGCATGGCTAATTGTGTTGTCAGCATTACTTAAATATTCAAATTTCACATACTGCTGGTAATGCTCCAGTGGCCAAGTGGTTAGAGCATCTACGTCGGATGCTGGAGGTCATGGGTTCAATACCCGGACAAGTCATACCAAAGACTTATAAAAATGATACTCACTTGGAGTTCAGCGTTAGATGTTATATTTTTTTGCATTAATGACCATATAGCAATAACAATGATGCATGTTTCACTCTGTTTAAAATGTTTGCTCAAGCACTTGGAAAAGATATTGTACCAGCTGGAGCTCAAACTTCCTCTGTACTCAAATAGACACTTGAACATAGCAAAGCATGTATGATCTCTGTATTCAAATTCCAAAAGAAAAATGAAAAATTAGATTCAATATGGTCATACATGGCTCAACAAATTTTCAGTTTGATGCCAAATGACTTGGAATTTTTTCTAGTCCTACATCAGTTTACACATCCTAAAATATGCATTATACTGAATTTGCTTAAGGTTCCACTTGTCCAATTTGATGACATTTTGAAAAAATGACTTGCCCTTCCTCAACCACCATTCATGAATATGAGCAGACAAGTGGAATTTTCAGCCCTATATCAGGTATCTGTGTTTGAAATAGGATTGTAGGGTGGGTGGGTATCACATCACATTTTGAATAAAACAATACTCTGGATGAATTAGGTTTTTGATAAATGAAGTCATACTGTATTAGCACTTCATGACTTAACAGATGACATAACATCATGCTGAAGAAAGGTGTACTGTCTGAGGCATCTGAATCTATTTTCAAGTTATTTCACAGCATTATTCAGTGGTTTTTGTTTTCATCATGCAGTAAGCTGAATGATACATTTGTGCTTATATAAAATAAAATTTATAAATCTTTTGGAATAATTATTTCAAATGCAGTTTATGAAACTTGTTGAATAATTATTTCAAAAGAAATTTATGAAACTTGTTAAATAATTATATCAAATGAAATTTATGAAACTCATCCAATAATCTTTGAATTTGGGGGGGTCCCTAGTGGCTAAGAGGTCTAAAGAAAGCTTGTCAGTGGATTCTCGTGTGTCTGTGGTTCTTTTCAGGGATTTCTCTGTTTCTTCCTCCATCATTAATACTGGCTGACATGTATAGCCTATCATGTGCTGAAAAATGGCATTAAGCCCCACAAAATGGCATTAAGCCCCACAAAAAGGCATTACGCCCCACAAAAAGGCATTAAGCCCCACAAAATGGCATTAAGCTCCACAAAATGGCATTAAGCCCCACAAAATGGCATTAAGCCCCACAAAATGGCATTAAGTCCCACAAAAAGGCATTAAGCCCCACAACATGGCATTAAGCCCCACAAAATGGCATTAAGCCCCACAACAACTTGCTAAGATTTGCAAGAGATGATATTGACTCTGGTTGTCAATTTCACTTGAAATGAAAACTCATGTAATATCCTCTTGATGCCCCTATAGGTGGCATACTTTACTCTCCACAATCAACTATGATTGCAAATTTTAAAATGCAGTCCTTAATATAGTATTATTGAAGATTACTTCTATATCTTCAGTAAAAGAAGATAGACTGACAGTGTTATAACAAGTCAACAATTCCCTGGACTACATCTACCATCAGCTCTCAGCCATCTGATAGAGCTGCTATAGCTCAGTTGATATAGCATCTAACTTATAATCCAAAGGTCCTTGGTTCAATCCCCACCAAGGCCAGTCTGGGTCAGCTGCATTGCAATGCCATTGTGAAAAGCAGTATCAATTACCTTCACATGATATAGCCAATATTGTGTTGTTGTTGTTGTTGTTAATGTAGGGTTTAAAACCATTTTTCAGCACAAGATAGGATATACATGGCAGCCAGTACAATGGATGGAGGAAGAACCCGGGACAACCCCCGGAAAGAACCACAGACCCATGAGAAGCTACTGGCAAGCTTTTTCACATGCCTACATTGGCCAAACTCGAGACTTGAACCCACACAGAGGTGAGATGGCAGTGAACCATAACAGTGAGTGCTTTAGACCACCTTGTCCCCTCCAATATTGTATTAACAGTGCCATTAAAACCAACTATTAGCCAGTCTTGTCACTGCAACTATCTGAATCATTACATAAAAATAACAACTGCTATGATAAAGCTTTTCTAAGAGGAGGCCTTAATGGTTTGATACCTAGCCATTGAATAGTCTAATTGGTGTTCAATTCAAGTTTATGACATTTCAGTAGGATAAGACACTTTCTCCCAGAAAAGCACAGAAAACTATTTTATAACAGTTACATACAACCCTATGTAGACTACTGTAATACAGTATGGGTTATTTCAAATGATAAAAACTTAGCAAAGCTGGCACATCTCCAAAAAAGAGCTTTTGAGTTAATATCAGTCCAGAAAGAAAGCAAGGAAAATTTAGCTGGTAAGTTAAAAATATTACCTATTAAAGACCGAATCTGTTTGAGAAAAGCCAAATTAATGTACAGGATAGCCAATAATAGTGCTCCTGAATATTTACAATCACTATTCAAGTATCGGCTACCCGGAAATACTCCCCACTTGCGATCAATGTCTACCAAACATTACAAAATTCCCAAACCAAATAAGGAATTATCTTTAAAAAGTTTCCAATATTCTGGAACTTTGCTCTGGAATAGTATTCCAGTTGAGATTAGAAATCCCCACTCTATTTCCTTTTTCCAAACCCAGTATATCCAGTGGCTTCAGAGATGCAGCAAAAATAAATAAATTGCTTTGAATGAAGTCTTCAAGGTAGATTAGTTCTTAGCTCATTGAGTTACTCTCTTTAAATAAAGTCATGATAATAATAATAATAATAATAATAATAATAATAATAATAATAATAATAATTATAATAATAATAATAATAATAATAATAATAATAATAATAATAATAATAATAAGCTTTATAGAATGCATAAATTCAGTTTGTAATAACTTTATTATTATTCATCTAAATTGCATAAAATTTTTAATATCTCTACATGTAAGTGGTTTATTGTTTGAAAGAAAAATATAAGTTATATATAAAATTCTGTGCTCATGTGATAGAGTGGTTTCCTGAGTTTTGTTTGTTTGTCAGTTGGCCACTGCTGACATAAACGATATATTATCACCAGTCCTGTGGTTTATGATCAAGACAGTATTTAATCTAATTGCTGTATGTACTGTCATTATTTGAATTGCAGATATGTCATTATGTTTCTGCTTCTGCCATTTCAGCATTAACACTGTTTGATTAAGGATGAATTTTTAAAACATTTTTAAAAGCTGATTAATTGTCACTCATATCCGTCTTATACTTTTAAGTATATGCAAACATGTGAATTAAATACTTTGTCTACCATTTACCTTACATTTCATGAGAATGTTCAGTTCACTAATTACCACATATATTTATTTGCAATCTGCATTTTTGTCCTGAAAGATAAGAGTGTTTGAAAGGATATATTTATGTATGTTGTAAATAGAAATATTTTTAAGTTATAAAGATTTGAAATTATATGTTTTACAAAAGAATTTATCTATCTTGGCAACCCACTTGGTTGGACAATGGATACCTGTATATGTGTGGATAAGTCAACATTGATGACTAGATGAGAAGTCAGTTTGCTTGGTGGTTCATCGAAATGCTTGTTAGTTAAATGACACAACTGAAGTCACAGATATAACATTACTTTAAGTATATCTAATTAGACTTAAATAAATACATACAAGTCCTCATAAAATGACATTGCAAGATTCTGTTGGAAATATATGTACTTAGACCTCAATGCATATAAATAGGGCCTATAGAATGACATTATTGCAAGATTATATTGAAATTTTTTGTAATTGGACTTCAAGGAAAACAAATAGGACTTAATATAATGACATTTATTGTGAAGGTCTGTTGAAATTGTATCCTTGATATAGCAGACAGGAAAATGTGTCTTTCTTGACATAGAAGACACATTTTCCTGACTGCAGTAATAACTTACAGCGTTTGATGTGGTTTTTCCTTTAATTTTGTGGAAATACAAAAAATTAGAAAATGTAATTCCACTAAAACCTTGTTGGCTTGTCTCTTTTTCTTTAAAAAGATAAAGAATGATGGTCTGGATTTATGGACAATTATTAGTCTGCAAAGGTTTAAGATTTATTTATTGACAAGTCTGCAAAACTGTCCCTGTTGAACTGTCAACATACAAAGTCTGTTTCTCATGTGCTGTTACTATTATCAATTATCAGGATACCAACAATTTTACTTAGTACATGGGAACCATGACCTATGAAAGCTGTCTTGCATGTAGAAATAATCATCACTTTGAAAATGCTGTTTCTCATCAATTAACAATTATCAGTATGCAAAGACTGTTTGTCATTAATTAACAATTATCACTATGCGAAGACTATCTCATTAAATAACAATGCCAGAAATATACTGGTCCTCCATGAACTGTGACATTGTCAAGATGGTGTTATTCAGAATTCCTTTGATTTATTTATAACAGTTCCAGAATAATATTTAGTCCAAACAATGAGCACTTTCTATTTCCACTGAACAGTCTAAATGATTTTCCACTTGAATAATATCTAAGTACAACATATAACACATCTGCAGATTTACAACAGGAACACAATGAATGTGAATAACTCCAAGAATCGGAATCAATCTGATTGCTTAATTTTCTCCTTATACTTTTATATCACTGTATATTGCAACTACTTTACAATAGACCCCACCTGACAACATACACATTGATTTTGTGTTGAATTATTCATATTCATTTGACTTTACAGCTACAGAATTATTCTTGAAACATTGATATCCCATTAGTCACTGGGAAACTATGCCATAGGCACCATTTAAGCCTTATTATTAAGATTATTATTAATAATTGTCAAATAATATTTGTCAGCATGTACATAAGCATCTATTTATGGATCATATGCAATATTATGCTCACAGACTCAAGTCACATAGGTCTAACATGACTAAATATATTTTGTACACATTACAGCTATGAATAGGAATTATAATAATTAGATAAAACCATTCACCAGAAAATACAAAAATATTGATATATGTAACAGCTATCTCAGATGAATAAATAACCATTAGTCAACAAATGCTGTCTCTGCTGAATGTATGATATTAGTCTAAAATGGCTGCCTGGTAAATTAACAACCATCAGTCTACAGAGGCTGTCTCTAATGAGTGAATGATTATCAGGCTACAAAGGCCATTTCTCATGAATGAATAGCCATCAGTCTACAAAGTCTGTCTCTCATGAATGAACAGCCATCAGTCTTCAAAGTCTGTCTCTTATGAATGAATAGCCATCAGTCTTCAAAGTCTGTCTCTCATGAATGAATAGCCATCAGTCTTCAAAGTCTGTCTCTCATGAATGAAAAGCCATCAGTCTTCAAAGGGTGTTGGTGTTTCTAATTAATTAAGAGCATCAGTCCTCAAAGGCAATCCGTAAAGCATGAATGCTTTCTTTTATTCAGAACAAACATTAGTCTAAAATTCTGGTTCATGTCACTGAACCTTCTCAGCCAAACAAGGACATCTTTCTTATTCAGTGGCTTTTGTCTCTGCTGAATCTTCTAATAAGTTTTCAGTCATTTGAAAATTGGTATCAATTAAATGACCACTTGTATCATTATAATGGGAGTTTTGAGTCACCCAGAAATGGCCAAGAAAAGTCTCTACTTTATTAATGAAGATTGTCCTGACATGAGTGATCTACCTGCCGATTATACATGCTTTCAGTGGTCATCACTGTGAGCTCTTTGTAAAGTCTCTTAATGAATGACCATCAGCACTTGAAAGATGTCCTGTTACAGAGTGACAAATTTAAGGCTTTCTGTTCTAGACTTTGGAAAGCACTCATCCGCTGCTCTGAGCAGATTCTGTCAGTTGAATTTCTACGACATTAGGCCTCATACCTCTTCTTTGCTTGAACCAACAGCAAACTCTGTAGAACTGTCTTTTGACCATGGGAATCTTTATGGCATAGATGATGGGATTGATGAGACTGTTTAGAAACACGACACCACTAGCGTAGGTCATCAGTTTTCCCTTCTGTTCTCTTGTCATGCCTCCAGGTGTATCACTGATGTGCAGAATGTAAACAATGGCTGAGAAAAAAATTAAACACTGAAATATAGTATTGGCTAGATAAAAAAAAAAAAAAAAAAACATGCTTAAGGCAATCATCTCTGGGAAGTGCAAATTTGGACTATTAATAAAGGTTTATGTCTGAAATATGTTATGCATATTAAACAAGTGTCTGTTTAAAGCAGGTAATTGCATAATAAAGGTAATCTTGAAGATAAATTGAACTCTTCTATACTGTTGGTTAGTAATCAAATATCTTCCATAGCTACTGTTCATTAGCAATTGTCTTCCATAGTTACTGTTATTAAGCAAGCAAATTTTTATAAGCAAATGATGTTTATAAGTAAATGATACTTAAAATAAATGGAAAACTGAATTGTAATTTAAAAAAGTAAGTATTTCCAAATGGAATCTTATTATTTAAATACCATAATCCCATCTAATTTAATTTGTGAGTCCTGTATTTATACAAAAGTTTTTCAAAATTGAAGTAAAGATTGATGAGTCCCACAACATGGCCCACCTATACAGCCAACATCAAAATACTCATTTTTAATATTGTCCAGAAAATACCTGGGCTTGGGGTGGGAGAAAAGGGGTCAGGAGTTATTGGTGGTCACTATCCCACTTTATGGCTTGATAGGTGCCCTATAAGGTCAATAAGAGTGGGGGTGGGTGCATGGGCTATTTTGGAACTGACGAATTCACCTTATCTCCTTCAAAAAGAAGTCTGTTCCAAAGCAGGAGTCTCAATAAATTTATGGAAGTGACAGCAATCATAATTGAATTAATTTAGAACTGACCATGTAAAAATGGACTGGTATTGGTAAATCCATTTGGCCCTTCTGTCAAGCAGTTACCTTTCCACAATAGGTATTTTGTTAAATTATATAAACATTAATTTTTGTATCCATTTTTTAATGATAATAGTTATGATTTAAATAGATTACTAATTATTCTAATTTTATATTAATGTACAATTTTATATCAATTCATTGAAAACTACTTTTTTACAATCAGTTTAAACTCATATTGGTGCTAATTCATCTATAGACTGTATAGTAATATATATATATATATATATATATACACACACACACACACACACACACACACACCAGGAGGCCCCAAGTGGCCAAGTGGTCTAAAGTGCTCTAAGTTATGGATCACTACCATCTAACCTCTGTCTGCATGGGTTCAAGTCTAAGATTCAGGGAATGTGGATATGTGAGAAAGCTAACTTCCTTCCCCATATTAAATACCTTAGTAACAAATGTAAGAATGCCCTGGATTTAATATAAGTCATGGCAAACACTTATTACAGAACAGATTGGATGGTCTTGCTGAGGTTGTACAGGTCATTAGTAAGATCTAAAGTTAACTGGTATAAATATATATACATATACCCCTCTTCTGGCCTGTTTGTGATAAAATTCTTGAAAAATTGTCTAAAAGGAATAAAGGAGTATTTGGGGAATTTAAGTTTGTGTATGGTCTTATACTGCTTGGTAAATGTCGTTGAAAATTTTTAAGCTACTTATTTGGTTGGTGTGGTATAGTTTTATTTCCTCTGGCACAAATCTAAGGACATTTGAAGAACTGAAAAAGGGATACATTGAGAATTAATAATTCATAATTGCATCTCCTCCAACACTGTATTGAGGATCTTATCGAGACTTCATAGACTAGATATGTGGTTGTTGTGGGTGCAGAATAAGGTTTTACTTTTTTCCTCTTTAAAATTTGTCAAAAATAAGGTATTTTGAGTATTTAGTTTATCATCAGTCCTTTCATACTGTTTGGAAGATTATGTTTTGTAAGGCTAGACAGGAGGTTGGTGCAGATATGCATAAGGTTTTGCTTTTTATTTTTTCTCTAGCTCATTTTGGAGGATATTCTTTGAAAATAAAATGGATGCTTTGTAGTCTTCATATATGGCTATTTTCTATTTAGAGTAAAGTTTTACTCTGATTCATTTTCAGAAATATTTATTGATAAAGATTTTTTAAAAAAGGAAATTTGAGAATTTACCTTATTTATTTAGAATTTTGTGAAATTCTATGTAGTATTTTGTGCCAAAACCAAAACCATTCTATTTTTTTTTTTTTTTTGCTTTAAATGTCTTGAGAGATTGGGGATGTATGCCATGTAAGACAAATACATAAAAAAGAAAATGCCTCAAGTGTGCTGATATGCATATCTGAGGCTTGATCAGGTAAGGATTGTTGTCTGACTGACTTACCCATTGGAATCAAGCAAAGAACAGACACTCCTACCATAATGAACACTGTCTTCACTGGCCGTATTGTCCTTCTCTGCTGTGATTGGCATGTATGTTGATGCCTTCCTAGTACATTGTTTCCAATGGCCTTGGCTTGCTGTCTTGCAACTTTGAAAATCACTGCATACATGTAAATCATAAAAAGAATCGGTCCAACAGCCAGACACATGGACACTGTCAAGTATTCTTTTGGCAGAACCTCAAAAAACCAGCAAAATTCATCCTGATGTATATTTATTGTTGTCCATCCCAGCAGTGGAAGAAGACCAAACCCTATGCATCCTACCCAGATACTTATGCTAATTGTTATAATAGATGTTTTAGTCAGCCAATTAGGATAATGCAGTGGTCTTGTTATCTTGATATACCTGTCAAATACAAGAATACACAAATGCCAAAAAGAGCTGATGCCAACTGATTGGCCCAGACCCAGGCGGACTAGACACTCTTCAACAATCTGGTAGTTTACCAGCATGTTGCTTACATGATAGAGTAGAATGACTCCTGTAACCAGATCCGCTACAGACAAGCTGATCACACAGTATTCTGGTAAGTCCAAATTGTGATGATACTTAAGAAAAGCATGGCATACAATGCTGTTTAGGCAGATTATCATTGTGGCAATTATGACATGAGAGATGCATACTATAAAGAAGCCAGTGGTTATGACATATCCACCATATGCTGTGTACACTATTCCATCTGCATAATATAATAAATTTGTATCATTCTTCATCATAGTTAGGTTTGTGGTGATGTTGCAATCCATTTTATACCTGCTTTTATGTCACAAAGCAACAATCAAGTTTCACACCCATTTTGATATGGTTATTTTGAAATTTTACAAACCAGATTGATAACTTCCTTGAATGTGTCTATTTGAATAGTGTAATAAATTCTGTTCCTCATAACTTCAGTCTGCTGTCATAAATTAGCTGTACATTCCTATATGCCATTTAATGTTTTAATACAAAACTAAACATTGATCCAAATCCAAATGATCAAATTATGGCATTCACATTTGCACCACATCTGAGTAATTTTATGCAAGTTTCTTTGTTATTAATATCCCATCTCATATTAATGTTACTGAAAGGAAGAACTAACTCCTACATCAGTCTCTAGAAGTTTGTTTCTGATTGCTTGGCATGGTAATTGAATCCTTTTTATTGTCCAGAATAATATGATCATAGTTGTAAATAATGGCTGTTCAGAAACTCATTTCCTGTGAGATGAAGTAAAAGTACCAGCTGATTTTGAAGAAATCTTGCAAATGATGAAAAGATTTACACAAGAAATATAAACAATTGTACATTAATCTGTTACATTCTTGTCTTCCAGCAATTAATATTAGAATTGAAATTTGCTCTTCCGTCATCAGAACTTTAGAAAGCCCATTATGAAAATATCACCTTAATCAACATCAACCAGTAGATTTTTAACAATTTTCTTGCACATGAAAATTTATTTCTTTGATTACATTTTATTAGATACTTAAACATGATGCTTATGTTTACATTATTTTTAAACAGATGTAAACCTCCAAACATGCATGTAATAACCTGTGCTCATTTTGAATATAAGAACTGTAACATGCATATGACAGCATATGCTCATATAGTATGAAAACTCTGTAATGTACATGTAACAGTATGTGCTCATATAGTATGAAAACTCTGTAATGTACATGTAACAGTATGTGCTCATATAGAATGTAAACCCTTTAATGTACATGTAACAGTATGTGCTCATATAGAATGTAAACCCTTTAATGTACATGTGACAGCATGTGTTCATAAACAATGTAAACCCTCTAATGTACATATAACAGTAAATGTTCATATAAAATGATAACCCTGTAATGTACATATAACAGCTTGTGTTTATATAGAATGAAAACCCTGTAATGTACATATAACAGGGTGTTCATATAGAATGAAAGCCCTGTAATGTACATATAACAGTATGTATTCATATAGAATGAACCCTCTAATGTATATATAGCAGAATATGTTCATACAGAATGAAAACTTTGTAATGTACATATAACAGATTGTGCTCATGTAGAATGAAAACACTGTAATGTACATATAACAGGGTGTTCATATAGAATGAAAACCCTGTAATATACATGTATCAGTATGTGTTCACATAGAATGAAAACCCTGTAATGTGCATCTCACAGCTTGTGCTCACATAGAATAAAAAATACTGTAATGTATATGTGATAGTATGTGTTCATATAGAATGTAAACCCTGCAATGTACATGTGACAGTATGTTTTCATGAGAATGAAAAACCTCTATTGTACATATAGCAGCATGTGTTCATGTAAAATGAAAACCCTGTAATGTACATGTAATAGTATGTGTTCATATAGAATGAAAACCATGTAATGTACATATAACAGCATGTGTTCACATAGATTGAAAACCCTGTAATGTACATCTGACAGAATGTGCACATATATAATGTAAAATTGCCCTAGTCTAATTGAGTACTTTCTCTATATAATTTAGAGTGAAATATAAAGATCTTTTGTGAGTTTAAAACTAAATGAAGTATTATTGAGCTCATAAGATTAAATAATTAATTCATTTAGTTATGAATAATCATAATAGAACAGTATGCCAAGGAAGAAACAGTTTGATTGTCATCCTATAAAAACCAGCTTCACAAATTTAGGATAATTAGCTGATATTGTCTTTTTTGTCAAGAAAAGCATCTCAAATTTGCATTAGCGGAGTATAAAAAGAAAGTTTGGTCTCTTTTATTTTCTTATTTTTCCGCAGGTCAAGATCTTTAAATATAACATATAATCCTACTTGACAAATAAATAATGAAGAAAAATATACATTTAAACATTAAGCAAGGATATTAGAGTAAAATAATAATAATAATAATAATAATAATAATAATAATAATAATAATAATAATAATAATAATAATAATAATAATAATAATAATAATGATGATGATGATTTAAAAATTCAAATAATTGAAACAATACATTTGAATCAAGTTTCTTCAGACCTAGAGTTCATGAATGATATCATTGTTAACAGAGAAAAAAGATTAGTAAACCCAGCAGATAGAATGTATAAAGCATATATAGTTAATGAAGATGATCCAATTCAGCAAGTTAGAGCAAATAATCTTTTCACAACAGTATTTCTGAAATATTTTGGAATTACAAGAGAACGTTACTATCAATATTTATAATACCTGGATTTAACTCTGAGGAGCTGAAGAAATCAGTTAATGATCTTATTAATAAACACTTTAAAAGAATATGTGATTCATGGAAAAAATTAATCCCACCCCCAACAGTTCTCAGATACAATAATAATGACCAATATGGAACAGGTCATCATATTTCACCAAATATTGTAAATATAATGTCCACATTGCAGTGAATCTAGTATGGGATATAATTGACAGTAGTTACCACCTTGACCTTTTAAAGTCTAACCAGGCTCAGCAGGGATATATATTATATTCATCCAGTATTCAAATACCCCCAGGCTGGCTCATTGTATCTGAGTCAATAAATCACCTCTACCTGTGTGTACATAATCCATTTTATTAAGAATGAATTTCAAACTCACAAATCAGGACTGAAATATTATTGACTTGAGAAACGAAACTTTATATATTAATTTATACATATGCTCATAGAATAAATATTATAATTAGGAGAAAAAATAAAGATATTTGAATTTAGGTAATAAAACTGAGCTGGTCTGGATAAAATCTTTGGTTAATCCACTCCACAGCAGCAGAGAGGGTGAAAAGACAACAATTGAGTCACTTTGCAAGTAAACGAACTCTTGAAAAAAATGTCAAAAATAGGATAACAAAACTGGGCTAACCTCATGACTTTATTATGTGGTTTTTAACCGGTTCTTAACCATATGGAAATATACTATGTTAGAGACTTTGGTTTAGCGTTATTGACCTATTTTTTTCAGTCAGTTGCAGGAACCTTTTTTTTTTGTAAAGGACTCAAGCAAAAAGTTGTATGGTTCACCCTCCCTGCTGCTACCAATATCACCTCACCTTTATGTTAGGACCCCCTACCTGTGATTACCTTTATTCTGTCACTAAATGTACCTACATCACCTATGTATATTAGGACAACCTGCATGTAATGACCCTTTATTCTGTCATTAAATCTACCTACATTAAATCCTCTGTATATTGGGACCACCTACCTATCAAGACCCTTTTTAGTTTGGCCTCTAATTAGTCTTAATACATAGTTTTGACTTGTACATATTTTAGTTGCTCATAGACAATAGTTTTACCTGAAAAGACATGGTTTACAGCTGTTCATTTTTTATATTTGTAAAATCTTTATCAAAGAGAAATATAATTAAAGTCTGGATGTGAGCAGGGTACAGACAGCCTTACTACAATTTCATTGTATATCAGGAATATATTTTGTTAAAGGACTGATTAGAAGAACAAATGATATTTTCTTGTATCATATATAAACCACTGACAATGATATGTATAATTTTTGTATCATCTATAAACCACTGACAATGATATGTATAATTTTTGTATCATCTATAAACCACTGACAATGATATGTATATTTTTTGTATCATCTATAAACCACTGACAATGATATGTATATTTTTTTGTATCATGTATAAACCACTGACAATGATTTGTATATTTTTTGTATCATGTATAAATCACTGACAATGATTTGTATATTTTTTTGTATCATGTATAAACCACTGCTTTCTGAATGACACTCACCTTAACAAATCATCACCTCTATCTATGGGTTTAAGTCTGAGAATGGTCATCATAGGCATGTGAGAAGGTTTGTCAGTAGATTTCCATGGGTCAATGGTTCTTCCTGCAGTCTTCCTGAGTTCTTCCTCCACCAAAAATATTGGTTACTAGCCTATTATGTTCTGAAAAATTGCATTAAACCTACAAAACCAATACATTGGAAGTTTGCAGATTCTTTTTGAAAGATCTAGATGGTTTTCTCTGTAGGTCTGTAAATGCTGGAAACGATATGCAATATTTTTCAGAATTTTAGACTCAGGAATAATTACTTGCATTGGAAAAGAAGGTAAAGAAAACAAAATTTTTAAACAAATTGAAATCAATTGTTAATGTGGATTACAAGACTACTTTCGAACCTTTGCTAGTCAGGTCAAAAAGTCCTTCCTTTTATCATTATCAACAACCAAAAGTGTTTTATAAAAAGGAGATTTATTGGTGAAAATACAAGAATTATGTATGAAAGGATGTAATATCAGAAGGAAAAAAATTAATCTTGTCTTCTCCTTTCTGAAGCATTTCTTAAATTTACACTTTGTAAATTAGAAAAGTATATATCTAGTCAAATGAAATTAAATTGCTGGTGGTTTTTTTTTTCTGTTACTCATTTTAAAACTGTTGTAAGTTTAGAAACTGGTTGGTTGAGCATAAGAAATTTATCCCTTATTGGAAAAATTACTTTGTTATGATGCTTGATGTTGCTGAATTCATTCAGCTTTTTCAGCTTTACCAAATTTTCCAGCCCATATTGAAAATGAACTGAATACATTATTTTTCCAGTTGATTTGGGGTGTTAAAACAAATAGGGTTTAAAAAGACATCTTTTTAACTTCTGTTAAGGAATGGGGATTAAAGATGATTCACTTGCACTCATTCATGTGTTATATAAAAATATCTTTTATTAGGCATCTTTAGGCAGATATACTCATTGATGTGTTATACACAACTTTCTTGGATTAGGCATCTTTAGGCATATAAACTCATTGATGTGTTATATACAACTTTCTTGGATTAGGCATCTTTAGGCATATACACTCATTGATGTGTTATACACAACTTTCTTGGATTAGGCATCTTTAGGCATATACACTCATTGATGTGTTATATACAACTTTCTTGGATTAGGTATCTTTAGGCATATATACTCATTGATGTGTTATACACAACTTTCTTGGATTAGGCATCTTTAGGCATATACACTCATTGATGTGTTATATACAACTTTTCTGGATCAGGCACCTTTAGGCATATATATTCATTGATGTGTTATATATAACTTTCCTGGATTCAGCACCTTTAGGCATATATACTCATTGATGTGTTATATACAACTTTCCTGGATTAGGCACCTTTAGGCATATATACTCATTGATCTGTTATATACAACATTCCTAGATTAGGTATCTTTTAATAAAACCAAGCTGTTTAATGGCAGAGACTAGTTTTTGAACAAATATTTGGAAAATTTGGAGGTACACTGTGATTTAAATTAAGAAAAAGTAAATTGAAAGGAATTTTTAATCCATGAATATTGGAGGGGGGGGCATGATGTTATTTATGCTTTACCACAATGGAAACATGAGCCATCTATTGTTGATGAATACTTGTCTCAAAAGACTCTTATTTTAGTTATCATAATAATTTGAAATCATGCACATGATGGAGAACAAATGGTGTTGTACATACTCAACACCTTTTTAATGTACAATAATTTGTATTTGGTTTTTATAAAACAACCAAAAACCTTAAGCTAATAATTTCATACAGTTTTTTGATCATATCTTAATGATATCAGTAGAGTTAAAAGGAAATTATCATGATAACAATCAAGATACTAAATTCAAATGGTAAACATTAAGCTCAGGTTATACCGATGAATTTAAGTGATAATGAAAATTGAATCTTTTGCATGGAGGGAATAGAACAAATTGATCACTTAATCCACAGCTTTATAGTTACTAAACACTTTTGTAAATTTGTGGAATATATCAAAACTCGATTTTTAGAATTTCATGAAAGATGTTTTATCAGAAAAACAACTTTGATGAATTTGTTACCTTTTTAATTTTGCTTGCAAAATGTTATATTCAGATCATGTTGTGTGTAAAAAAATCCACAAATTTGATCCTTTAGAAACATTTTGTTTTATTATGTAAATTGGTGAAAAAAATATGAATAACAATTCTTTTACTTTAAGAAAGATTGGACTCTGTTGTGAATGTTTGATTCAAGTTTTTAAAAAATATTTTGTTTATCTGTAAGATTATTTTTTGGAGTAAAGAAAATATTACAATTACAAAGCCATAAGAAAGAAATTTTGGTGCTTGTATATGAGTGTGTCTGTGTACAATACTTGTAAGTGTAATGTGTTTGTGTGTGCATGAGATGTATGGCATTGAAGAAAGCAAATATATTCAATGATCAAGATGCAAAACAATTTAAGGTTATGCTCTATACACTAGGTCAGGTGGAGGTGTAGGATGTAGGAGAACATGCATTCTCCTGACAACGTACCCCATATTCTTGCTTATAAGGTGAGTCCAACTGCAAACTGCATAATGCACTGGCAGATCTGGGTCTGTGCAGCTTTTTAGTAGCAGCCAGTAGAACCAGTGACATAAACCCTTATCTGCAGGTACATTGTGTGATGGCAGATGAGGATCTTTGTTGTTTGCATTTTGACTTGACTTATAATTGAGCATATATGGTATGTTTAATTTTTTTAAAAAGTGAGAAGAAAAGAAAAATGTAAAACTATGTTATTTGCTTTACTAATTGCTTGTAACAGACTTCATAGACTAAGATCTGCCAGTGCATAATGTGATGTCAGATTTTTATTGAGAAAAAATGTGAAATGCATTAACTAGCTGTGAACATGTTAAACTGTGGCCACGGAAAGCAAGACCATATCAGCATTAAATAAGGGTTTTTATGCTCCAGTAATAACAATGGAATTTACAAATGGATATGGATAAGACCCTATCAGCATTAAATAAGGGTTTTTATGCTCCAGTAATAACAATGGAATTTACAAATGGATATGGATAAGACCATAAGACCCTATCAGCATTAAATAAGGGTTTTTATGCTCCAGTAATAACAATGGAATTTACAAATGGATATGGATAAGACCCTATCAGCATTAAATAAGGGTTTTTATGCTCCAGTAATAACAATGGAATTTACAAATGGATATGGATAAGACCCTATCAGCATTAAATAAGGGTTTTTATGCTCCAGTAATAACAATGGAATTTACAAATGGGTATGGATAAGACCATATCAGCATTAAATAAGGGTTTTTATACTCCAGTAATAACAATTGAATTTATAAATGGTTTGTTTGGTAGAACATACTGCACTCAGTTCAAGATAATCAAGTAATAATGTCCATTGTTGAGAAATTTATAGTAAAAATATTTCATGCATGTGCAGATGTAAATAAATGAATATAAACAATAAATAGATAGATAGATTGATTGAGAGATAGACTGAACTAGACTTTGGACATTGTTTTGGGGCATTAGTTTCCTGTAGATATATACACGCTTGTATTCAGTATGCAAATCTTTTAATTCCTTTTTTAAACATTTTTGCAAATTAAGTTTTCAGTAGAACATTTACTGTAAAACTATGTGAAACTGTTGCCAAACCTGCCAACCAATCTAATCATACTTCTAAAATAAGCAATTAGGATTATCCTTGATGAAATTTACACAGATGCTAATTAAGCGATGGAACAACTAAGAATACTCACATCGTCTAAGAAATTAATATTTATGATATAGTTGAATGTTATGTACAATATTCCCAAATTAACATCCTCCATCTCATCAGAAAATATTGCCATTCCATAGTAATATAAATAAAAAAATGAACATTATTAGAATTAAGTTTCAGAATTCTAAAACCATCAAATGTCTTGTTTAATACGTGTTTTTCAGATTCTAGCTCTCAGATTTGGAATAATTTACCAAAATAGTAAAACAAGCAAAATCATGAAATACTTTTCATCAAAAAGTACAAAAATGGTTAGATTTTGCATTATTATGATTAATAAGTAACTTATTTCTCCACATTTACTTTTACTTTCCTTTCTTCAAACCTGTATATATGGGATACAATCTCTTTGAATACTTTTTTTTGACATCTGTGAACTTCTGTCTGCTAAGACTTGTACTCAATAGAGGGTCCAAAAGGAGATTACTTTTATAAACTTACTGGGTTACCTTCTTAAAATAATAATAATATTGTTGTTGTTGTTGTTGTTGTTGTTATTATTATTATTATTATTATTATTATTATTATTATTATTATTATTATTATTATTATTATTATTATTATTATTATTAAATATAATGCCTGATAAAAACAAAGTTTGCCATAAAACACTTGTATGTACTACTACAGACATAATTCCTCAGTATTCCTCAGAACACTTGTATGTCCAGCTGTTAGCATTTTGTATGTGACACAGTTTTCCATGGATCATTTGTGTAGGCAGCTGTTAGTATTTTGTATGTGACACAGTTTTCCATAGATCATTTGTGTAGGCAGCTGTTAGTATTTTGTATGTGACACAGTTTTCCATAGATCATTTGTGTAGGCAGCTGTTAGTATTTTGTATGTGACAGTTTTCCATAGATCATTTGTGTAGGCAGCTGTTAGTATTTTGTATGTGACAGTTTTCCATAGATCATTTGTGTAGGCAGCTGTTTGCATTTTGTATGTGACAGTTTCACAATGGTGGAGGTGCCAATCCAGAATCATAGTTCAACACAGGCTCCCTGTCTATGATTTCATTAGTTTCTCTCTTATTTTCCTCATCAGGGTATTGTTCTCTGTTATGAATACTCTGCTGTTATCCCAAGAAACAGTATGCCCCAATTCTTTGCAATGTTCCCCAACTGCTGTCTGTCAGGGATGATTCTCTGCTGGTGTACAAGTGTTCTTTAACTCTTGTTTCAAGGCTTCTACCAATTTCCCCCAACGAAGTCCTTTCTACCATTATTACTCTGGAGTTTATAAATGACAGAGCATTTCTAATTCAAAGGAGTTTGTTTTTTGGGATGTACCAAGATTGAGTGTATAGTGTTATAGGGTTTGTGGACGACATTAACTCCATGCTTTCAGAACATTTTTTTTAAATCTTTCATAGACTCAACCAGTATATGGTAAAGGGACAGTTACATATTTGTATCCTTTCTCCTTCAGATGTTCCTCCCTTCTCCATTTTTTTCTGGAAACATCAACATTCAGTTTTTGTAACATTTGGCCCTCACAACTTTTTTAACATGATTGACCACCAACACCTAGTCTTCCTCAACACTAACAATGTTGTTCACCCAGTGCAAGAGAGGTCTCACCACTGATCTG
This sequence comes from Potamilus streckersoni, assembly GCA_016746295.1. Lineage (NCBI taxonomy): Eukaryota > Metazoa > Mollusca > Bivalvia > Unionida > Unionidae > Potamilus > Potamilus streckersoni. The sequence continues at coordinate 281,865 of JAEAOA010002319.1, forward strand.
TTCAAGATTGTGGTTGGAGATGAAGTTCGGATATTGTTCTGTGTGGGTAGGTTTGCAGTAAATGATAACTTTTGTTTTCCCATCACCTAAATGTGAACACAAGTATCCAAAAATGGCAGCTTCCCATTCTCTTCCACTTCATAAGTGAACTTGATCAGTGGAATTGAAATGATCTTCATTATTAATGTATTTTGGTGGAAGTGTCATCCACATAATAAAACCACACTACTGGAGGAGGGGCTGCCAAGAAAATTCCATTGAGGTAAAAGTCTTCCATATACAAATTTGTCAGAATAAGGGACACTATTGAACCCACTGCTGCCCCAAACTTCTGTTGAGAAAATTCTCCCTTTTCTTTCTGGAATGGAGTTTGTGCCATTTGTACAGAAGGTGTCATATGGTCAGCATGTGTTATATGATCATGTGACTCCAGTCAAGAAGTCATATCTCTGATGAAGGCCTTGTCATAAGGTCAAAGCTAAAGAATCATAGCCTATTATGCTACAGCATGGTATATATTCTTAGTTTAATTGATTAAAGATGGCTGAAGCAGGTGACAATATTCATTCTAGTACAGTATATTCATTTTGGTACAGTGTGTTCATTCTAGAACAGTACATATATTCATTCTAATACAGTACATTCATTCTAGTTCAATATATTCATTCTAGTACAGTACATATATTCATTTTACTACAGTACATTCACTGCAGTACAGTATATTCCTTCTAGTACATCATATATATATATATATATATATATATATATATATATATATATATATATATATATATATATATATATATATATATATATATATATATATATATATATATATATTCATTCTAGTACAGTATATTCATTTTCCTTAAGACCATATACTCCTGGAAATTTTTTTAATGTCATTGAAAAGTCTGATAAAACTTGCTAACACTATTGGAATCATTTTCACTTTTTTCATAAGTTTGGAAATTGTTTGAATATAGCAACACAATCAAGCAATAATAATATAAATAATATTGTTTAAAGAGCTTTTCTTCCATTAGAATTGATGCACTGTATACTCCTCAGATGATGCTTTCATGTTGTTCATAGACACAGATTTGTCCTCATTCATGGCTTTTGTAGAATATTAGGCTGAATTCACTTCTTGCATGTAAATATCTTCTTAAACCTTGTGTTGACAACAGGAATTTTTAAGGTGTATATTATAGGATTAAGAAGACTGTTAAGACAGCCCAATAAGAAACTGTTTGTGAGAATCTTTCCTTGCATGGTAATGGATAAATGATCCAGGTTTCCTGACAAATGGAGCATTAGTACTATGCCTGTAAATGAAAAAATATATTTTCATAATCGTTCTTAATTGAGCATGTTTGCACTGCAGTGCACATGGCAAAACAAAAAATACAACATATTTAAAGAAGTAGTGACAAACAATTTATTCTCTTTAAAGGTTTAGAATGAAGTTTATTTAATTGTGGAGTTTAAACCATTTTTGGAAAGACAGTATTCAGATGGTAAATTCAGTATATTTACTTTTTGAAAAGACAATTACCAAAATGGTGAATTAAGAAGAGAGTATCCAAAGGGTGAATTCAGCATTTTTTCCTTTTGAAAAGACAGTATCCACATTGGTGAATTCAGTGTATTTCCTTTTTGGAAAGACAGTATCCAGATTGTCAATTCAGTGTATTTCCTTTATTAAATGACAGTATCCAAACTGTCAATTCAGTTTATTTCCCTTTTGAAAAGACAATATCCCAAATGGTGAATTAAATATATTTACCTTTTGAAACAACAGTATCCAAATAGTCAATACAGTATATTTCTCATTTGAAAAGATGATATCCACATTGGTGACTTAAGTATATTTCCTTTCTGAAAAGACTGTATTCAGATTGTCAATTCAGTATATTTTTTTTTGGAAAGACATTATCCAAAATATCAATTCAGTGTATTTTCTTTTTGGAAAGACAGTATCCAATGGTGAATTCAGTATATTTCCTTTTCAGAATGACAGTATCCAAATTGTCAATTCAGTTTATTTCTTTTTTGGAAAGAGTCATTTCAGTGTATTTTCTTTTTGGAAAGACATTATCCATGTTGTCAATTCAATATATTTTCTTTTTAAAAAGAAGTATCCACATTGGAAAGACAGTATCCACAATGGTCAGTTTATTGTTTTCTTTTTGGAAAGACAGTATCCAAATGGTCAGTCCAATATATTTCCTTTTTGAAAAGACAGTATTCAAATGAATAGTGAATTCAGTGTTTCCTTTCATAGATATTCTGTTTAAGATGTATTAATATTAACTGGCATGAATGAAAAATCTTGCAGCTTCTGGAAGCCATCATTATGACAGTATCAATATGGGATGGTTACAATTATTTATATCAGATCTGGTTGTTACAACTCTATGGTCTTAAACTAGGTAACAAAAAAGGAGTGAAAACCAACATGTTTTTACCATGACTCTGTGGTCATAAACTTAGTAACAGAAAGAAGCAAACAAGTTTTGTAAACCTCAACAAACAATTAATTATCAGTGTTATAAAATGACAACTGTATTATGAACTGAATCCAAAATAATCCTGGAAAAATTCTAGTAAAGTCCGAAAGAATGAAATGTTCTGCATAAATTTCAAGTCCTAGAATATATATACTTGTCTGCCAAGTCCTGTCATGTCAAAATGGCATCATCCAGAACTCCTGTGAATAATTTACAATAGTTTCAAAATAATATTATAGTCTGATGTGCACTTTCAATTTCCACTGAATAATCAAAACTTGCTTCCTCTCAAAATAACATAAAATGCATCTGCAGACTTGATGTTACAAGAAGAACACAATAAATAAGAATAAGAAAACTTACCAGTCCAAATGACATATAAATAAGAACAAGAAAACTTACCAGTCCAAATGACATATAAATAAGAATAAGAAAACTTACCAGTCAAATGACATATACTGGTGAAAAGACTAAAGCATGCATATCATGACTACTCCAACTCATTGTAAAAGAATTCATATGATTTAACCCATCCAGTGGAATTTAACTTAATTCTTCTAAGATACCATCTGACCAATATGTCCAATCGGAAAGACCTGAAGGTTGTAAACATATTGACTAATAAGTTAGGTTTAGATACTGTCAACATAAGTTTTAGATACTGTCAACATGAATGTTCAATACTTATTTACTCAGAAAAAAAGAGAGAGAATATGCATGAGTAGATTGTACCTTATTATAAATTATAATACCTTACAAATTTACTATATAGTAGAAGGCTCAAGGGAATTATTTTTATTATGATTATTATTATTATTATTATTATTATTATTATTATTATTATTATTATTATTAACTGCTCCAGTGGCCAAGTGGTTAGAGCATTCGGAAGCTCATGGGTTGGACCCCAGTCAAGCCATACCAGAGACTTACAAAATATGTACTAACAGCTGCCTCGAATGATGCTCAGCATTAAGAGGTTAGTGTTAGGACTGGTCAGTCTGGTGTCAGGATAATGTGACTACATGTCTTCGACATGATTCCCCAGTGCTAGACATCACTATAAACTGCCACACTGCAGACATTGTAGCAATATGACTGAAAAATTGTTAAAGCTACATTGAAAATAATAATCACATCACATTACATTAATTATTATTATTATTATTATTAGTAGTAGTAGTAGTAGTAGTAGTAGTATTTATATTATTATTATTATTTTTATTATTATTATTATTATGATTATTATTATTATTATTATTATTATTATTATTATTATTATTATTATTATTATTATTATTATTATTATTATTATTGCATATGATGTGCAAAGGATTAGAACCTCTCTAATGGCCTAAGTGGTTAGAGTGTCTGCCTCAGAGGTCATGGATTCAAACCCTGGCCAAGTCATACCAAAAACTTATAAAAATGGTACTAGAAGCCGCCTCACTTGGCACTCTGCATTCAGAGGTTAGTGTTAGGACTGGTCATCCTGGTGTGAGGATAATGATACTGGGTGGGACAGGATGCTACATGTCTGCAGCATGATGCCATAGTGCTAAAAATAACTGTAAACTTCACTGCAGACCTCATAGCAATAATGACTGAAAAATTGTTAGGTTTAAGTAGAAAACTATCTAGTTAGCAGTCTGATATGTATTGGAGTGATTTATTCAATGTTTTGATTAATAATAATAATAATAATAATAATAATAATAATAATAATAATAATAAAGATTTTATTTAGCGAAGGTAACTCAATTATATAAAGAACTAATCTACCTTGAGGCCCTCTCTCTGTTATGTACAATATATATATAGTATATAGAACATGATGTGAAGATCTGTATTTACATTAAATAATTAAGTGAGTTTAAAAGTCAAAGTATCAAGCATGGAACACATGTACAGGCAGCTGTGAAAACATGAACATATATGAAATAAAAAATATCATCCTGCATTGAAAAATTCAAGTGTGAAAATGATGCACAATTACAGAAAACCAGTCTGTATTTATTGTATTAGAACTGTTCAGTTTTCTAAAGATTTCATCCATTTGGGACATTGATTATGAAAAGAAAAAATGCTAGGAGCCTGCCTTATGTCACTGGGAATGTTGTTCCATACTAGTGGACCAGTATATTGAACAATTTTGTAAAGCAATTTCTTTTTTGGCCTTGGTATAATGTAATTTTTACTTTTTATTTAAGACTTCAAATTTTGAGTACCATCAGCATTTCTTTGGTGAAAGATATTGCTTAGATAGACAGGAATGGCTTTTCTGAATACTTTATACATCAATTTGGCCTTTTTTTAGAAATATTCTTTCATGTATTGTTAAAATCTTTATATTTATTCATATATTTATTCATTTCATCCTGGAAATTTTCTATACATTGATCTAGAATTAAATGGCAAGCCCTCTTTTTAAGGTTTAAAAGTGTTGTTATGTTTGAATTAGAGGTATTACCCCAAATTACATTACAGTAATCCGGATATGGATAAATATAACTTTTATAAAAGATGACCCTATACTGAAGAGGAATGTAAGCTTTTATTTTCCTCAATAGCCAAAGATAAGAATTTACTTTTTTATATTTTGAGACTTGGGCTGCTGATAAAATTGATATAAATGGTTTGTCAAGCTACATACATGTCAGAGTTAAAGAGCTTGATTCTGAAGGTTATTTTGGTATTGATGTCTCTGTAAAAGGATATGTAGAGCATAATTTAAGTATCGATAAACTTGAGAGTTGGTAAAGAAATAATGTCTGGTTGAAATTCTACTCCTATATACCAACCATTTAGGGAAACCTAATTTTTGATGTAGTTTATATGTCATCTGTCAATACATGCAGAAGAACACATGTTTATCATGATAGATAAGGAATTTGTACACATATGTCTTATTGGTGGAAATTGTAGTGCCTATACCTCCACAGAACCTGCTTTTATTATGCATGTTGGTAATACATGTAATATCATTGAGAATAATTGCAGTCTGTGTCAAGGCTATAGATTTAGGGTTAACAAGGACTGAAAAGGGCCTAATCACTTTGATGAGAATGTACTTAGGTTTTGTCAGCTTTCTAGTACAAGGACTGTAATATGGTAGATGTGGGGATGATAACAGCTCTTGGAAACTTTCTATGTATACAAAATAACTCTGTTACAACCATTGACTATTTACTTTTGGTCAATAATTATTTTCATATATAATTACCTTTTGGATCGTTTGGTTATAGGATTGAATCTATTCATGAACTAATCAGATTTAACTTTTGGTCAAGTTGATTTCACTCTCACAGATAAAAATGATAAAAATATTTCTCTAAGAGAGAGATGAATGAAACACAATGAAATATATTTGTCCAAAACATCTACTCTTCACCATCAGAAAAATCTCATGCTATACTCACATTGACAGACCATAATCAATTTGATACTTAAAAAAGTTCTTCAAGGAGAGTGTCAGAGAATCAGCACGTATGATGAAAGTACAACAAAATGATATTTAAGTTTGAAAAAGTTACAATGATTCTCATGTATTGATGGCTGTAAGAAAAATGTGTAGATGAGAATTATTACGGACAATAAGAGTTACAAGTCTTACATGTGCTATTGTTAGAATGACAAAATATTCCTAATTTTTAACTTGAATCATGTAAAAATAGTGTGACTGACACTAACTTACCTGTTGGCACCCAGCACAAAATGTAGACTCCTATAATAATGGAAACAGTTTTTGTGAATTTCCAAGATGGCATCTCTCCAAACATTTTGTCTTTGATAAGGTTTGGGATACTTCTCTTTTTATTGCCTTCATCATTATTTCTGTATGAGTCTGGAGACGGTGATAAATTTCCATGCAGTGTGTGAGGGCTTAAATGTTTTAGTTGTCTGTGTGCATTTGCTTTCTTTGTGCTTTGACCAATGACTTGGTGCTGTAGGGAAATAGATGTTGCATGGTGATGGGATATTTTAAAAATATGTGAGTACATGCCTATCATGATCATTAATGGTATCCAATACAAAGAGATGGTCAGTTTGAGGTAGCCAGCATCCATGATGCCAAAAAATCTACAGACTTGATTTAAGTCTTCCTTGTATTCTGGAATGAATGGTCGATTCCAACCCATCAGTGGTAGAAATCCAATTGAGAAAGCAAGGACCCAAATACACACACATACAACAATCACCTTGACTGTTGTAAAAATGCAGTGATAACTATATGGTCTTGTTATTTTGATGTATCTATTGATTGTTAGCAAACCAAGATGCCAACTTGATGTCAGAAGTACACCTTGAATCATGCCAAACCGTAGAAAACATTCATAAAAGTACTGAAAATTTAAAAGATTGTACATAGTATTGTACAAAAGTAGAATCCCAACAAAGGTATCAGCTATTCCTAAGCTAAAGATAAAAATATCGGTCACTTCAAGGCGTTTACGGCAGTGGTAGAGAGTATTCAGAAGAACGCTGTTCAACACAATTACCCATAATGCTAAGCAAGCTATTGCAATATGAAGGATAAGATTACCAACTGTGACTTTAAAACTGTGAAATGTTTCAAATAAATATGCATCATCATCACGGACAGAGTCACCACTGATGTTGGAGGATATTTGTGCAACCATAGTATTAACACTTTCAGTATAAAGGAGGGGCAGTGTCATTTCAAAGTCTATAGGGCAAGGTCATGGTTAAGGTATTCATACAATATCACTGATTCCATAGAATTGCAGATCTTCATCATTCCTTATGCCAGATATAGATGTAAAGTAATATTCCAATTGTTGGCTGTCATTCCAGCCTTATACTTGGTTTTTAATAGCAGAGCTTGAAAATTAAGTGTGGATCTGTTTTTGGTATCCTAGATATAATGAGTTGTAAGCAGCTGATTTGTCCTATGCTTTCTGAAACAGTGTATAGGACAGTGCAATAAGTGTATTGAACAGTGTAATAAGTGTATAAGACAGTGTGATAAGTGTATTGGACACTGTAATAAGTGCATTGGACACTAATAAGTGTATTGGACACTGTAATAAGTGTATACTTGTTCTGAAATTTAATGTATCATCCTTGATAAGAATTTCATGTCTTTTAATGTAAATGCTGAAAAACAAAGAAAATTAAAATTAGTTAGGTGTGCATGCATGCATCAAAAGATATTTTTCCAACTTATCCAAGAAGTCATGAAGAAATCAGTGTCAGAAATACTTACAGAACTATAAGGTCATTTTGTTATGAGATGTTTATTTTATAAGATGCTCTTGGATCCCATTTCATTAATTGCAGTAAAATTATATGAATGATGTATTTCATTATAAGGCAGTCTCACTTTAAAGTGGTATACTCAAATGGCTCCCATGAACATTGTTATGATGGGTACTGTATAATGTACTTTTAATTATAAAGTATTCTGAGGCAATATACTCTATAACAGCTATATACATCGTTATGATGAATGAGTACTGTATAATGTACTTAATTATATGGCATTCTGAGGCAATGTACTCTGACACCTATAAACATTATGATGAATGAGTACTGTATAGTGTACTTAATTATAAGGCATTTAAGGCAATATACTCTGTGACATCTATAGACATCATTATGATGAATGAATACTATATAGTGTACTTAATTATATGGCATTCTGAGGCAATGTACTCTATGATGTTCTCTATGGATAGCATTATAATGAGGGAGTATTCTATAATGTAATTATAAAACCTTAAGGCAATATACTCTATGACACCTATAGACATCATTATGATGAATGAGTACTGTATAGTTTACTTAATTATATGGCATTCTGAGGCAATGTACTCTATGATGTTCTCTATGGATAGCATTATAATGGAGAATTCTATAATGTAATTATAAAACCTTAAGGCAATATACTCTATGACACCTATAGACATCATTATGATGAATGAGTACTGTATAGTTTACTTAATTATAAGGCACTTTAAGGCAATATACTCTATGACACCTATAGACATCATTATAATGAATGAGTACTGTATAGTGTACTTAATTATAAGTCACTTTAGGGCAATTTACTCTAAGACACCTATGACAACACTATCTTGAGGGAGTATTCTATAATGTACTTAATTATAAGGCAGTCTAAGGCAATGTACTGTGATGCCTATTAAACATCACTATATTAAGTACTTAATTATAAGGCACTCTAAGGGATTATACTCTATGACACATGGACAGCATTATTATGAGTGAGAACTCTGTATTATATGTACTTCATTATAAGACAGTCTCACTAAAAGGCAAACTGCTCTATGGACAGGTTTATAGCAAAGGAGTACTATATGTAATATTTACTTCATTATAAGGTAGTCTCACTATAAAGCAGTATACTCTATGGCTTTTATTATCGTCATTTTAAGGAGTATTGTACTAGCTCAGTTTTGTTCCATGTTTAATCATTTTAATACTTACATGTCGGCATTGAGCAGGTTCAGTTCAGAATCACTGTTTTGAGTATTTAGGAAAAAGTATAGAGTTACCTACAAATTACATTGAAAAATGTCATCAGATTTTGTTTTTAGGTGAAAAGTAAACCATTAATAGGTTTTACACAGGAACAGTTATAACATGCTTCAACTGAATATTGATGGTCTCATTTTTAAGACATCTGTTACACTAGGTTGTAATCAGAATTCCTTTAAAATTAAGTTTAAAGAACAAACCAGCAACTTTTTATAACACTTTTTTAAATCTGCTACTGTGATGTAGACCATATGTGATGAATCATTCTGGCATGTCTGTGTGCATGTGTATGTTTGTAATTTTTAACATAACTTCAAAAAATTTTCAATCATATCACTACATTGTCTGCAGTGTGGTTCTTAAGGCACATTTGTTTGTGTCTCATATCACTAAATCTCTTTGGACATTGTATTAATATTTGTAGATTATTATGCAGTTGATACTGCTTCCTAATAAGTGCATAATGATCATTATGTCTGAATAATCACTACAGCTAATATGCAATGATGGAGCAAAAACTTCAGCAGTGGAGTTCTTATGTGCAATTGTAACTAATATGTAACTATCCTGCAATGATGCAGTCACTTTGCTCTATTCTTTTTTATCAGTATAAACAGAGTGTGTGTATATGTCTATATATATATATATATATATATATATATATATATATATATATATATATATATATATATATATATATATATATATATATATAGTTTAATATAAACAATATTATCATACAGGTTAGAGAAATTAAATTCATACTCTACAGAGTTTTGAACCCAGCTCCGTGAGTAAATGGCACCCATCACCTTGCCAGCACATCCCATATATGTCTACAGTAATTAATTATGGTAGACAGGGCAGTAAAAAGTGAAAGAGCTTGATATAGAAGTATATTTAAAGTTTGATTTAGAAACTCTACCTTATTATTCTCTTCTTACTTGGATGGACGTCCTTCAGACATTGTATAATGAATGTAAAATTAAATAGAGAATCCCCTGCTTTTGTTGCAGTCTTCACTGAAATTTTAACTGTAGTAAGATCTCTGTAGACCCTGACTTTCCTGTCACCAACACTGATTTATTATTTACCATGTTATCATTTCACTGTATCCTGCATAGGTTACTTAGAACAGTAGTTTCTATTCTTAGTCATTGACTATTGATAAGAAGCAAGATTTGTCAAAAGTATTTGACACTGATGAATAAACATTGGTCATAATAACATAGGGTGAATAACCATGTATCTATTAATATAATAAATATCCTGTAGCAGATTTCTATTAGATAACATGTTTTCAGTGTAGATGGTTGATCTTAATTGCTGCTGTAATGTCTTTAAACTTGTGTTGAATGTTTATTCCTTGCCTTCTCAAGGAAAAGCAGAGGATATAATAATAATAATAATAATAATAATAATAATAATAATAATAATAATAATAATAATAATAATAATAATAATAATAATAATAATACTTTCAGAGGATGACTCAATTAGTTACTAATTAAAAACAAATTTACCTTGAGGCCCACTATTATGTATGTATAAGATACAAGTTAATATGTTTACACAAACATCCACAAATACAAAGTATATAAACAACTTTTCACCTAAACGCTATATTGCTGCAGAAATGAAAATGAAAAACAGGAGGCGGGTGGCATAACATGTATTTTAATAATTACACAATTTGTTATGATGTCATCCATCTAATACAACTATTGTGGAAGGAAGATATGGTTGAAGCTGATTGACTATCATGTGCAAGGTTATTCCAAACTATGCTTCTGAAAATTGAAAGCTATTTTTGAATAACTCCTTTTTTGGCTTTGGTACTTAGAAATTTTGCCCATTTAATGATCTTAGATTATGGGGTACCAGTAGATTCTATTTCCTGGAAAATTGGGTTTTAGTAAGTGGAGACAGATTTTATAAACACTATGTACTTAATTTTAGCCTTTTTCATAAATAGACTTTCATGTATTGGTAATAGTTTGAAGGTAAGCAATGCAGTATGAACATTTTTGTTTGCTGATCAAGAAGTATTTTTTATATTCTCTTTCCTGGCATATCTAAATGTTTCTCATATTTTTAGCAGTTGTGTTTCCCCAAATTGTGTTAGAGTAGTCAAGATGCAGATGAATGGAACTTTTTTTAAAGATAAGTCTGTAATGTAATGGAATGAAGGCGTTGATTTTGTTTAGAAGCCAAAGATAAGATTTTATTTCTTAATTTATATGATGACACCACTGCAAGTTATTATCTACAAATATTCCAAGAATTCTATCTTAACACGTCATTTTCAGATCAGTGTTACTATAGAGGACATACAGCAACTCATGGTATCATTGCTTTGAGTCATCCTCCATCTTTGTTTTTTTTTTCCTTTTGATTGGTATAATTTGGATTACATGACTGACTGGTATAATTTGGATTAAGTGATTGACTGGTATAATTTGGATTACATGACTGATTGGTATAATTTGGATTAGTGATTGACTGCTATAATTTGGGTTACATGACTGGTATAATTTGGATTATATGACTGACTGGTATAATTTGAATTATTTGACTGACTGATATAATTTGGAATACATGACAGACTGGTATAATTTGGATTACATGACTGATTGGTATAATTTGGATTACATGAATGACCAGTATAATTTGGATTAGTATAATTTGGATTACATAACTGATTCTATAATTTGAATTACATGACTGACTGGTATAATTTGGATTAGTATAATTTGGATTACATGACTGATTGGTATAGTTTGGATTACATGACTGACTGGTATAATTTGGATTACATGACTGATTGGTATAATTTGGATTAGTATAATTTGGATTACATGACTGATTGGTATAGTTTGGATTACATGACTGACTGGTATAATTTGGATTACATGACTGATTGGTATAATTTGGATTAGTATAATTTGGATTACATGAATGACTGATATAATTTGGATTAGTATAATTTGGATTACATGACTGATTGGTATAGTTTGGATTACATGACTGACTGGTATAATTTGGATTACATGACTGATTGGTATAATTTGGATTAGTGATTGACTGGTATAATTTGGGTTACATGACTGGTATAATTTGGATTATATGACTGACTGGCATAATTTGAATTATTGGACTGACTGGTATAATTTAGAATACATGGCAGACTGGTATAATTTGGATTACATGACTGATTGGTAAAATTTGGATTACATGAATGACCAGTATAATTTGGATTAGTATAATTTGGATTACATAACTGATTCTATAATTTGAATTACATGACTGACTGGTATAATTTGGATTAGTATAATTTGGATTACATGACTGATTGGTATAGTTTGGATTACATGACTGACTGGTATAATTTGGATTACATGACTGATTGGTATAATTTGGATTAGTATAATTTGGATTACATGACTGATTGGTATAGTTTGGATTACATGACTGACTGGTATAATTTGGATTACATGACTGATTGGTATAATTTGGATTAGTATAATTTGGATTACATGAATGACTGATATAATTTGGATTAGTATAATTTGGATTACATGACTGATTGGTATAGTTTGGATTACATGACTGACTGGTATAATTTGGATTACATGACTGATTGGTATAATTTGGATTAGTATAATTTGGATTACATGAATGACTGATATAATTTGGATTAGTATAATTTGGATTACATGACTGATTGGTATAGTTTGGATTACATGACTGACTGGTATAATTTGGATTACATGACTGATTGGTATAATTTGGATTACATGACTGATTGGTATAATTTGGATTAGTATAATTTGGATTAAAGGACTGATTGGAATAATTTGGATTACATGACTGACTGGTATAATTTGGATTACATGACTGACTAGTATAATTTGGATTACATGACTGACTAGTATAATTTGGATTACATGACTGACTATTATAATTTGGATTACATGACTGATTGATATAATTTGGATTACATGACTGATTGGTATAATTTGGATTACATGACTGATTGGTATAATTTGGATTACATGACTGATTGGTATAATTTGGATTAATTGCTTGATTGGTATAATTTGGATTACATGACTGATTGGTATAGTTTGGATTACATGACTGACTGGTATAATTTGGATTACATGATCAATTGGTATAATTTGGATTGCATGACTGGTATAATTTGGATTAGTATAATTTGGATTACATCACTGATTGGTATAATTTGGAATACATGACTGGTATAATTTGGATTATATGACTGGTTGGTATAATTTGGATTAGTATAATTTGGATTACATGACTGGTATAATTTGGATTACATGACTGGTATAATTTGGATTACATGACTGGTATAATTTGGATTACATGACTGATTGGTATAATTTGGATTAGTATAATTTGGATTACATGACTGATTGGTATAATTATTTGGATTAGTATAATTTGGATTACATGACTGATTGGTATAATTTGGATTAAGTGACTGATTGGTATAATTTGGATTGCAGAGTATACAGCTAGGCTTTGATTCTGATAAGTGCCTATTGAATGAATGACAGCCCCACTTTGTCATTTTCACTTCCTGGGCTTCAAAAGTGGAAGTTATAATTAAACTATTAATCTATACATCCATAAATTATTAATAAGAAGCAAGTTCAGTGTAGAGGTCATAAAAGTTCTGATTCATGAAATTTGATACTCATAATGATATCAGAATAATGGCTGCCTTCATAAAATAATATGTTCTGCATGCTGTGACTTGCTGTGTCACAGGAACTTTTATGTTCTATCTTTAAAAAGGGCCTACAATTTACCTGACTGTTTTGGTAGCCTAGTAGTTAGATCATCTGTTATGGATGTGGGAGGTCAAGGGTTCTAACCCCAGCCAAACCATACCAAAGACTTATAAAAATGGTACTGACAGCTGCCTCACTAGATGCTCAGCATTAGGACTGGTCAGGCTGGTGTCCGGATAATGTGACTGGGTTGAACATCATGCTGTATGTCTGAGGCATGAATCCCCAGTGCTAGACATCACTATAAACTGACACACTGCAGACATTGTATCGATATGACTGAAATTTGTTTAAAGCTACATTAAAATCCAAATCACACACACACACACACACAATGGATTTTTGGAGAGTTTTGATCAGAAAGGTGGTTGTGCTCTGATTACAGTGTGTTCATCTTCCCAAATTGCGGGAACTGGAGAAGAAAAATACCTTATTGTTCATTTTAAAATTTGAGTGTATTTTAATCCTTATTCCAATCATATCATGAAAATATTAGCAACATCAAGGAAATATATCAGGTTGAAAGAAAATGTTTGAGAATTATGCAGTAAGAAGCAAATTTTTTACTCAAAAGACAAGAAATTGTGAAAATATAATGACATTCCCAACTTTGACTCAATGAATATGAACAAAATCTTCACAATTATCCAAGATGTAATGTAATTTACTTCCACTCATGTTTTCTCCTTTAAATTTTGTCCTAATTTAATTGCCATAGAAATATATGTGAGACAATCAGGACATGAAATCAGATGGACTTTTTATTAACATAGTCGGTTCCTACTGCAAGTGACATGGACTTGGATCTGCTAGCTAATATTGCATTGCTAAATTAGCATCTGTGCTTTTTGTTTTACTGCATTACACAATGGCAGATCTGGGTCTATGCAGTTTGCAGTTGGATCCAGTCTATTGGTAGGTATATGCAATGGTAGGTTTATGCAGTGGTAGGTATATGCAATGGTAGGTATATGCAATGGTAGGCAAGATTTTGCATACTTTAATCATAATGTCATGGCAAGGAAAAAGTCTGCATTGTATAATTTTCTGGCTACTTTTGTTGCCAAAATTCCTGTGGCACATAAAAATTCAAACATAATTTTAGCAGTTGCAAATTTATTACTTCACAACTTTAAAAGATTTAAATTTTTATGTCACCTTTTTTGGAAAAAAAATGCCCATTGTAATGCTGATTTCATCATTACCATCAGTATTACATCATTGTTTTAATATTCTGTGAGTCATAACTCCAAAAACATCAGAAAATAGTTTTTTTTGTGGAACCCTTGTATAGTAGAATATTGTTTACTTGCCCAGCAAGACACAATATTACATGGAAATTTTCTAGAATAGAAGATAGCTTACTAGATCTGTAAGTCAGTGTTCCATGTAGCATTTGTATAGTAAAAAAAATAGCTTACTAGACCAGCAAGACATAGTGTTCCATAGAACCCTTGCATTGTAGAAGATAGCTTACTTGCCCAACAAGACCTTACTTGCCCAACAAAACACAGTATTCTATGGAACCCATGTATTTAAAGATGTCTTACTTGCCATTGGACCCTTGCATAGTAGAAGATAACCTACTTGCCTAATAAGATACAGAGTTCCATGGAATCCTTGTATTTGAAGTTAGCTTAGCTGCCAAAATAGTTTTCATGTTTATTACATTTTTTTTTTCATTTTAGGATGTATCCGAGTCACTAGACCCAGCCCTAAGACCAGTGTTAATGCATGAGACTTTCAGACGTGGTGGCCATCTAATTATTAAGTTGGGAGACACTGAGATTGAATTCAACCAGAATTTCAAGTAAGTGCATCACATTTATATAAATATTTTGTTTTTATTTTATTTTCTTTTTCTTTTCTTTTTGTTTGTCTTGTTTTATTTTGTTTTTTATAAAAAAGATAGGTTGATCACTGTTTCTGTTAAAGTTCCACACACATGTCTCTCTAGTAGGAAAATCTACACAAATGGCCCCTCCAACATGAAAATCCCCACTAATGGCCTCTCCAATATGAAAATCCATACCAATTACCTCCAGTATAAAAATCCCCACCAATAGCCCCTTCGATATGAAAATCCATACCAATCACCTCCAGTATAAAAATCCCCACCAATGGCCCCTCCAATATGAAAATCCCCACTAATGGCCCCACCAATATAAAAATTCACCCAAATGGCTCCTCTAGTAACACTCTTACTTTGTTTATGATGTCTTTGTCTTGCTCAGACTTATTTTTATTCCAAGATTGTTGTTTTAAATAAATGGGGTTTTCCACACCATTTGTAAAACTGAATAATGGTTGATTTTATTTAATATCTAAACTTGTCTGTTGCTAGTTTATCCACTTTAAAATCAAATTTAAAAAGGTACTGATGATGTTTCTAGCAGGCAGTGGAGTTGAAAGATGCCATCTGAACTGCAGTTTAGCTATAAAATTACATACCTCACACGGGCAAGATAATTCTTAAAAAACTTAGCAGATTTAAATATGTAACAAACTTTATTTTTACTTACAACATTCAGAGCAATACTTTTTTTGACATTTTCAAGTTTATTTTAGCTCACCTAAATCTTGCATATGATTGGCTAATATTATTACCACTATGGAAACTATATTTCAGTTCCAGATTTTACATGCATCCTACTGATCTAGCTTGTGTGTGTGTGTGTGTGTGTGTGTGTGTGTGCGCGTGTGTGTGTGTGCATAACATAGCTTTAACAATTTGAGTCACATTGCAAAGACGTCTCCAGAGTGGCAGTTTATAAGTGATGTGTAGCAGTGGGGCAACATGCCACTGACTTGTGGAATCATGCACCACCCAGTCACAATATCCTGACACAAGTCTGTACACATTATAACATTAACCTCTTAAGGTTGAGTGCCAAGCAAGACAGCTGCAGGCACCTACGAGTACCATCTTGTAACTCTTGATTCAGCCAGGCTTTTATCTCATGACCTTCTGCATCTGAGATGGATGCTCTGACCACTTAGGCCACTGGAGTGGTTGAAACTATATTGGATTGGATTTTGATCAGACTTGGTATATAGTTTATGGCATCATGGTGTCAGACAGATTTTGGTCAAACTTGGTATATAGAGTTTAATTTTTGGAATTATCTTGTCATAAAAATGAAAAGATGCATTTAGCATCATTAGGTTCATAACAAGATTAGACCACTCCCTCGAAACCTCACGCCCTGATAACTTGCGCACCCACTTATAATGCGGGGTAAGGCGTGGATCCCATTTTTTAAACTAGAGAATACCAACAAAATAGATTCCTATTTTATGAACTTGGAAATCATGATTAAAATTGGTTATGAAAACTGTTATATCTCGCTCATTTTAAAGTAGAAAACAGTAAATAGGACCTGGAAATTTTAATCAACATTAAGAAATATCAAATTTTAAAATATAATCATACAATTTTTTATATTTTCTTTCCAAGCGATATTCCTTGTACACCGTAATTAATGTCATGTAAGGAAATTTTTATTAATGGAAATATCATGCTGAGTGGAGGCAGTACTTTAATAAATAAGTGCAAATTAAATATTTTTTTATCAATTGAAATTTATGCTCTAGTTTAATCTTTTAGTTCCTTTTAAGTGTAATTATCATCAATGCAATGTGTTGTCTTGTAATTAAATGTAAAATGTGTCAATCTACCATGACAGCTATGTCCTCTAGCATTTCTCTGAGAACCTTATTAAATGCCGACCATGTTTTGATAACTGACTTGTGGAAGTATTTATTGTATTGCTTCAGTGAATTAAAAGCTGGCCTCCTTTGTATTATCATGTTAATTGTGTATTTTGAATCAAATAATGGAGGTGAAGTAAAAGAAAAGTTGAAAGGTATGAAAATCCTACAAACTTAAAATCCAGCTGCCCCAGTCGTATATTGGGTGAGCTCACTTCATTTGATCATTCCTACACTGTACCATGATTCATTCATATCATATTTAACCAAACACTTTCTGTTATACCCTAATCAATCAGGCTTTAGACAGAAACACTCATGTGAGACTGCCTTGATCTCCCTAACTGATAAATGGCTTCAAGCACTTGATCAAGGTAGAATAATAGGTTCTGTATTTGTAGATTTCAGGAAAGCTTTTGACATGGTAGATCATGAAATCCTTTTGAAGAAACTGAAAATCTACCAATGTGATGAAAGCACAGTTAGATGGTTTACTTCATACTTAAGTGAGAGAACACAACATGTTTATATTAATAATGTTCTGTCTGAACTGGAAACAATTAGATGTGGAGTACCACAAGGCTCAATTCTGGGTCCATTACTGTTTATTTTATTTATTAATGACCTACCACTTGTACTAAAGGACTCGGTGTCATCTACAGATCTCTATGCAGATGACACAACATTGTCAGACATCCAAAACACAAAACAAGAACTCAAAATTTCTTTACAGATTGCCTTAAACAAACTAGAATACTGATGCACATGCAATGGCATGGTGGTTAATACTGGTAAAACTAAAATATTACTTATCTCAACATGGAAAAAAAGAATAAAACTTGATAGTGATGAACTATGATATGGAAGGATAAAAGGTTGCAAATGGTCTGTCATGATAGTCTACTTGGTGTTTTGGTAGATAATAACCTATCATGGACTGAACATATCAAACATATCAGTAAAAAAGTCAATTCAAGTTTATGGCTTCTCAACAGGATAAGACACTTTCTCCCAGAAAAGCACAGAAAACTATTTTATAACATTTACATACAACCCTATTTAGACTACTGTAATACAGTATGGGGTAATTCAAATGATAAAAACTTAGCAAAGCTGGCACATCTCCAAAAAAGAGCATTTAAGTTAATACCAATCCAGAAAGAAAGCAAGGAAAATTTAGCTGGTAAGTTAAAAATACTACCTATTAAAGACCGAATCTGTTTAAGAAAAGCCAAATTAATGTACATGATAGCCAATAACAATGCTCCTGAATATTTACAATCACTATTCAAGTATAGGCTGCCTGGAAATACTCCCCACCTGCGATCAATGTCTACCAAACATTACAAAATTCCCAAACCAAATAAGGAATTATTTAAAAAAAGTTTCCAATACTCTGGAACATTGCTCTGGAATAGTATTCCAGTTGAGATTAGAAATGCCCACTCTATTTCCTCTTTCCAAACCCAGTATATACAATGGCTTCAGAGATGCAGCAAAAATAATTAAATTCCTTTGAATGAGGGCCTCAAGATAGATTAGTTCTTAGCTAATTGAGTTACCCTCTTTAAATAAAGTCATGATAATAATAATAATAATAATAATAATAATAATAATAATAATAATAATAATAATAATAATAATAATAATGATAATAAAACAATTTTGTTCCCATTTTTAGAGGTTCCTTGATAACTCGCATCCTCGGGTATAGGGCAATCTGTCTTTGTGGACCCCATTGTGTGCGAGTTATCGAGGGAG
Organism: Potamilus streckersoni; assembly: GCA_016746295.1. Classification (NCBI taxonomy): domain Eukaryota; kingdom Metazoa; phylum Mollusca; class Bivalvia; order Unionida; family Unionidae; genus Potamilus; species Potamilus streckersoni. Next base: position 301,189 of record JAEAOA010002319.1, read on the forward strand.
TGGTGTACTTGGGAATTTTCATACATTCCTGGCTGACATAAACTAGCAAAGTACCAGTATAGTTGAAAAGTATCATGGTACATACCACCGAAAGAATATTGTGGCAAACAAGTATAGCATTAATACTGTATACCTCACTCTCAAATAGGGCATATGCACTTGATTTGCAAATACTTAAATGTCAGTCTCAACCTCAGCTTGTACCTTGTAAAGCAAAATTGACATTTAAACATATTGTTATCCAATGTATAATCTTAATAACTATATGTCAGTGATTTATTAATACCATCACATTAAAAGATCTTTTAAACAAAGTAATGTTAATAACTTCATCATTTCACTCTATGTGTCTGATGTGTAACAAATTATATACATATGAACTTTGCATTTTTTTCTGGTCACATTTTAATATTTACTCATGTTAATTCCTTTTGCTTTATTTTAACTTGCTAATGGGAGTGTAGCCTATATGTGCTTATGTGCAGTTAAAGAACATATAATTCATATAATCCAAGCCTAGTTACTGGCCTTCAACTTATATCTGACATACATGTACATACATACATATTGTACATACATACCTCTATATATGTCTCTAATGCCTGACCTTCTATCAACCTGCATATTACCAGTTAGTCCACATCCAGTATAAGTAGTACTGATTTGTATTTATGAAATACAAACTGAATGACGGTCTATATTTACTAAATATATTTTGTGACTGCATATTTTATGAAAGAAATATTTACTTGTGTTAGTTGTTAAGTATGTTTTGTGCCTTTGGGGTTTTTTCAGTTGATAACCCTAACCCTAACCCTAACCCTAACCCTAACCCTAACCCTGCGTGTCAAAACCATGATTAAAGCATCATTTTAAAATGTGTAACCTTGTTCTACTTCTTCTGAAGACTAAGCACACTAGTCACAGAAGGAATCGTCTTAGATTCATAACGATTTAACAATAATAGAGACAATCCATTAATTAATTTGCAAATGTAAGAAATGAAAAATAAATTTAAGCTTCAAACTTCAAATTGTCAGTAAATGTGACCTTGACTGTAAGGTTAATGGATGAGTGAGCATGTCATAAAATTAAATGTCCTGAAAGTATATGCAAATATAATTCTTTAGCCAAAATCATATAAAATTGTTACACTACCACCACCACCTGAAAAATGACTGCTACTTGCCACTAATGTGGCTACTTGCCACTAATGTGGGCTTGACAGAAAGCATTGGTTTAGATTTGTTGCCTACCTTTGTGAATTGATTTACAAGTGTCTGTTTTTACTTCCCCTTGTGTATCAGCTTGTAATCATTCTTCAGAGATTTTGATTGGCTTCTGATCTGCTGTTTTCATTTTGTATCTATGGCTTCATTATTTATTTGTAGTCTGTTTTGTAGATAACACCATAAAACTTCAGATCTGAGTCTGTGATGCTTTAGACTGGGCATGTGTTATACATGAATGCATACAATAATATTCTTCAGTGGAGGAGAAAATGGGCAAGCATACATATTAGTCTCATTGATAAGATGAACACTTCTTAGCTTTAACATTTACTCAGAAGCTGGTTGAGGACCTTCAAGAGTCCTTGACATCGGGTGGTTGCAGAGTGCTTGGATGATGAAGCACATCCCTATCTGCAAAGATAAATATCAGACATGATTTTCTTGTATATAGTCACCATGGCTTACTGCTCCAAAAAGTCAAAGTCTCCTAATCCACTCTCTAGTCAGCAATATTAAACATTAAGTATCCTCACTAATCCACTATCTAGTCAGCATTATTCAACAATAAGATGATTTTAAAGCAGTTTTGCCGAATATTTCACTTTATTGGTGGTCTGTGTACCTATATAGTAGTTTATGCATGTATATAGTGAAACCTCTCTATAAGGGGCAGTCAAGGAGCCATGAATTGTCCTTTATTGACAAATGTCCCTAATAATGAGGTTGAATATGAAAGTAGACCTATTTGTCAAAATAAAGGGTTTTGAAATGTTATCAATTTAGATGTACTTGTGGAAATGAAATAATCAGCAGATCTTACATATAAAAGACATTGTCTCTATAGGCGGGTGTGGAGTTTTCCGTAAATCCATCATGAATCTTTAACTGTTCATCTTGGACAACCAATGTTTTAAGATTGTAAGTCCATCATAAATTTTTAAATGTTGATCTTGGACTACCAATGTTTTAAGAATGTGAGTCCATCATGAATCTTTAAATGTTGATCTTGGACTACCAATGTTTTAAGACTGTAAGTCCATCATGAATCTTTAAAAATTGATCTTGGACTACCAATATTTAAGACCGTGAGTCCATCATGAATCTTTAAAAATTGATCTTGGACTACCAATGTTTTAAGACTGTAAGCCCATCATGAAACTTTCAATGTTGATCTTGGACTACAAATGTTTTAAGATTGTAAGTCTATTATGAATCTTTAAATGTTGATCTTGGACTACCAGTGTTTTAAGACTGTAAGTCCATCTTGAATCTTTAAATGTTGATCTTGGACTACCAATGTTTTAAGATAGAATCCATCATGAATCTTTAAAAATTGATCTTGGACTACCAATGTTTTAAGACTGTAAGTCCATCATGAATCTTTAAATTTTGATCTGGGGCTACAAATGTTCTAAGACTGAGTCCATCATGAATCTTTAAATGTTGATCTTGGACTACCAATGTTTTAAGACTGTAAGTCCATCATGAATCTTTAAAAATTGATCTTGGACTACCAATGTTTTAAGACTGTTAAGTCCATCTTGAATCTTTCAATGTTTATCTTGGACTATGAATGTTCTAAGACTGAGTCCATCATGAATCTTTAAATGTTTATCTTGGACTACCAATGTTTTAAGACTGTAAATCCATAATGAATATTTAAATGTTGATCTTGGACTACCAATGTTTTAAGACTGTAAGTCCATCATGAATCTTTAAATTTTGATCTTGGACTACCAATATTTTAAGACTGAGTCCATCATGAATCTTTAAAAATTGATCTTGGACTACCAATGTTTTAAGACTTTAAGTCCATCTTGAATCTTTAAATGTTGATCTTGGACTACCAATGTTCTAAGACTGTGAGTCTATCATGAATCTTGAAATGTTGATCTTGGACTACCAATGTTTTAAGACTGTAAGTCCATCATGTGGACATTTAATAACTAGCTTAGGACTGTCAAATTTTGTAAACCATGAATCCTGTTTTCTCCACCAGGCAATGAAAAAATAATTGGTTTGAATTTGAAAAGACAGTAATTATTGTTGTTAGTATGATTAATTAGGGCAAAGTTATTAATTTTGCTGAATGAACAGATTTTACCTTGATTATGAGCTGTCTCTTTTCTCACCTGGATCTAAAAGTTTCCTCTAAGAGCTTCCAATTTCTTATGAGATTAGAAGGGTGTAGAACACCTCAGTGTGAAAGGCCTACATAGTGTTCTGCAAGTGTCTTTTTTTGGATGACTGGTCCATAAGCTCTTTGTATTCAGAATCATGTGTTCTTTATTGACTGATTTCCATTAACTAGAGGTGTTCTTTCAAACAATTTGTACTACATATATTAGTTTTATCTTCCCATATGCTACTCTTCAAGTTTTTTTAATTATCTTATGTGTTTAATTTTTATGTAATTTTTGTATATATGTCATATGTGCTTTTTATACTCATGTATGTTTTCTACCTTGTATCATATTTGTTATTTGTTACTGGTACATGATGATTTTTCCAAATAAATGCAATTGCTACTAATATTGACTTTAATTACAGCATGTCTGTTATATATATATATATATATATATATATATATATATATATATATATATACCAGACATAACAGACTGTGCTATCCCTGGATTCTGTAGTAGAATCTTGATAATAGTGGGCAGAAATAATAATTTAATACAAACAATACTATCATACAGGTTAGAGAAATTAAATTCATACTCTATGGAGTTTCGAACCCAGGTCCTGAGTAAATGGCACTCATCGCCTTGCCTGCATGCACCAACCCATATACAGTCACGGCTAAGCACGCATCACCAAAAAATGATGGCACTGAATCATTATATAAGCTCGTGCCATCATTTTTTGGTGATGCATGCTTAGTCGTGATGGTATATGGGTTGGTGCATGCAGACAAGGTGATGGGTGCCATTTACTCGCAGACCTGGGTTCGAAACTCCATAGAGTACAAATTTAATTTCTCAAATCTGTATGATAATAGTGTTTGTATTAAACTATATATATATATATATATATATATATATATATATATATATATATATATATATATATATATATATATATATATATATATATCATTTATAGATAAATGAATAGGCAAGAATATAGGAATATAGATCAATAGCTGGTTTGACTGACTGATGAACAGATTTATTAACACATACAAAGATGCATATTTTATGCAAATTTATGCTGATTTTAACATTTTGTTTTCCAGGTTATACATGACCACCTCAATGTCAAATCCCCATTACCTGCCTGCAGTCTTTATACAGGCCAACATTGTCAACTTTACTGTTACATTTGAGGGTCTTCAGGAACAGTTGCTGTCAGCAGTTGTCAGACAGGTGTGTTGATCTGATTTGACATAAGTGCTGTAGGTAGTTTCAGTATGATCAGATTAACCTCCACTTGGAAAGCAATCAGGGGTCCTTAAATTTATCACTGACAGGTATATAATCAGATTTACCTCCCATTGGAAAGAGATCAGGGGTCCTTAGATTTTTCACTGACAGATATATAATCAGATATACCTCCCAATTTAAAGCAATCAGGGGTCCTTAGATTTATCACTGACTGGTATATAATCAGATTTACCTCCCATTGGAAAGAGATCAGGGGTCCTTAGATTTATCACTGACAGATATATATAATCAGATATACCTCCCAATGGAAAGGATCAGGGGTCCTTAGATTTATCACTGACTGGTATATAATCAGATTTACCTCCTATTGGAAAGTGATCAGAGGTCCTTAGATTTATCACTGACATGTATATAATCAGATATGCCTCCCATTGGAAAGAGATCAGTGGTCCTTAGATTTATCACTGACAGGTATATAATTAGATATACCTCCCATTGGAAAAGGGTCAGTGGTCCTTAGATTTTATCACTGACAGATATATAATCGTATATACCTCCCAATGGAAAGGATCAGGGGTCCTTAGATTTATCACTGACAGGTATATAATCAGATTTACCTCCCATTGGAAAGCAATCAAGGGTCATTAGATTTATCACTGACAGGTATATAATCAGATTTACCTCCCATTGAAAAGCAATCAGGGGTCCTTAGATTTATCACTGACTGGTATATAATCAGATATACCTCCCACTGGAAAGCAATCAGAGGTCCTTAGATTTTACACTGACAGGTATATAAACAGATATACCTCCCTTTGGAAAGTGATCAGTGGTCTTTAGATTTATAACTGACACGTATATAGTGAGATTTACCTCCCATTGGAAAGGGGTCAGTGGTCCTTAGCTTTATAATTGACAGGTATAGGCAGATTCAGCTCCCATAGGAAAGAAGTTGTTGGTCCTTAATTTTATAGTTTGCAAGTATATAATCTGATTCACCGCCCATGGAAAAAGGGTACATGTTCAATAACTTTATAACTGACATGTATCTAGTCTGTTATTACTGTATTTTCTTAAACTAAGTAACAGAAAGCAAATACAATAAGTTTGTAAAACTTAATTTATAAAATGAAAATTTAAGAGGAACTTACTGTATTTTAAATTAAATCTAAAATGATCCTAAAAGTTCTGTTATAAATCAAAATGTTTAGTGTTCTGAATGAACTACAGATCTTAAATGTGCCAATGTATTAATAGCTTTGAATGTGCTGATATGTCAATAGTATTGTAGCATAAGGGCATTGGCCATATATAATCATGGATAGAAAGTAGCTATATAATATTTGTTTATCAATGATTTTTAAAATCTACAATCTCGGACAAAAGTCAAATACACAATATAGATACACATATCAAATCAGATTCAGCTTCCATAGGAAAGGGGTCAGTGGTCATTAGATTTATAATTGACAGATATATAGTCTGAATTACCTCCCAATGAAAAGGGTCAGTGGTCCTTATCTTTATAATTGACAAGTATATTGTAGGATTTATCTCCAATGGGAAAGTTATCAGTGACCTGTAGCTTTATAATTTATATCTAAGGTAAGAATGCCGGTGTACTTTTATCAGTACTCTTACTTTTTATGTAGGCATATTTACCTGGAAATAGGAAAGGGGTCAGTGGTCCTTAGCTTTAAAGTTATATAAATCTCATACATATTATAAGATTGTATCTTCCAGTTGTTTGTAATATCAGAATGTAGAAAAATATAAGGGTCTTCCATTTTAACTTGGTGACACCTCACTAGAAATCACTTTGCTATTTTTAGATCTTCTAATGACAGACAAATATAGCTTATGAGATGACCTGTTGTCCATCATCCATCATCTATCTATCCACACATTCATTCACAGTCTAGTTGATACTAAATTAAATTGGTTCTCTACAGACATCCAAAATGGCCACCACAGAATGGCTTGACCTCTCATTTGTAGAATTTTTATTAAAAGACTTATTATAATGCCTAGCTGGTCTTTTAGTGAAAATGGTGTTGATTTGACATCCATCATTTTAAAATAATCCTATATCTGTTCCTCCTGTACAGAAAGTCAAATCAGCTTAAGGTTTCACCAGAAGACTTCTTGTGATGTCTTGCTTGTCTTAAATAAAATGGTTCCAATCTGACATCCAGTAGGGCCACCACAGTGTCTGTCATCTCTACTTTTCCTTGAATTGATGACCATATTAACATGGGGTTTTCACTGAAAGACTTATTGTGAGCCAGAAGACACTTTATGATGTCTAAATGAAAATATTACTACCTAGCAACTCTCTTGGAAATCTTGTTATTTCAGCACAGTCTAATTGGATGGCCATATTAACATTTGTGTGATGTCTAATTGGTTCTAAATGACAGTTTTGTCGACCTGATATCCAGTATGGCCACAGTAGAAGTCATCTTGAAAATCTTGCTTTTGCTACAACTCCTTAAAAGAATGTCATATCAGCATGGGATTTCACGAGCAGACTTATGGTGTTTAGTTCCCTAATTGTAAGACTTCGTTATTATGAAGTAGACGATGCATACAATGATACATAATGAAATGGAATCCATGCCTGTCTTATAATAGTAATCACATCTTTAACCATGCCTGTCTTATAATAGGAAACACATCTTTAACCATGCCTGTCTTATAATAGGAAACACGTCTTTAACCATGCCTGTCTTATAATAGGAAACACGTCTTTAACCATGCCTGTCTTATAATAGGAAACATGTCTTTAACCATGCCTGTCTTATAATAGGAAACACGTCTTTAACCATGCCTGTCTTATAATAGGAAACACGTCTTTAACCATGCCTGTCTTATAATAGGAAACATGTCTTTAACCATGCCTGTCTTATAATAGGAAACACGTCTTTAACCATGCCTGTCTTATAATAGGAAACATGTCTTAATCCATGCCTGTCTTATAATAGGAATCACATCTTTAACCATGCCTGTCTTATAATAGGAAACACGTCTTTAACCATGCCTGTCTTATAATAGGAAACACATCTTTAACCATGCCTGTCTTATAATAGGAATCACATCTTTAACCATGCCTGTCTTATAATAGGAAACACGTCTTTAACCATGCCTGTCTTATAATAGGAAACACATCTTTAACCATGCCTGTCTTATAATAGGAAACATGTCTTTAACCATGCCTGTCTTATAATAGGAAACACGTCTTTAACCATGCCTGCCTTATAATAGGAATCATGTCTTTAACCATGCCTGTCTTATAATAGGAAACACGTCTTTAACCATGCCTGTCTTATAATAGGAAACACATCTTGAACCATGCCTGTCTTATAATAGGAAACACATCTTTAACCATGCCTGTCTTATAATAGGAAACACGTCTTTAACCATGCCTGTCTTATAATAGGAAACACATCTTTAACCATGCCTGTCTTATAATAGGAAACACGTCTTTAACCATGCCTGTCTTATAATAGGAAACATGTCTTTAACCATGCCTGTCTTATAATAGGAAACACGTCTTTAACCATGCCTGTCTTATAATAGGAAACACGTCTTTAACCATGCCTGTCTTATAATAGGAAACATGTCTTTAACCATGCCTGTCTTATAATAGGAAACACGTCTTTAACCATGCCTGTCTTATAATAGGAAACATGTCTTTAACCATGCCTGTCTTATAATAGGAAACACGTCTTTAACCATGCCTGTCTTATAATAGGAAACACATCTTTAACCATGCCTGTCTTATAATAGGAAACACATCTTTAACCATGCCTGTCTTATAATAGGAAACACGTCTTTAACCATGCCTGTCTTATAATAGGAAACATGTCTTTAACCATGCCTGTCTTATAATAGGAAACACATCTTTAACCATGCCTGTCTTATAATAGGAAACACGTCTTTAACCATGCCTGTCTTATAATAGGAAACACATCTTTAACCATGCCTGTCTTATAATAGGAAACATGTCTTTAACCATGCCTGTCTTATAATAGGAAACATGTCTTTAACCATGCCTGTCTTATAATAGGAAACACATCTTTAACCATGCCTGTCTTATAATAGGAATCACATCTTTAACCATGCCTGTCTTATAATAGGAAACACGTCTTTAACCATGCCTGTCTTATAATAGGAAACACGTCTTTAACCATGCCTGTCTTATAATAGGAAACACATCTTTAACCATGCCTGTCTTATAATAGGAAACACATCTTTAACCATGCCTGTCTTATAATAGGAAACACATCTTTAACCATGCCTGTCTTATAATAGGAAACACATCTTTAACCATGCCTGTCTTATAATAGGAAACACATCTTTAACCATGCCTGTCTTATAATAGGAAACACATCTTTAACCATGCCTGTCTTATAATAGGAATCACATCTTTAACCATGCCTGTCTTATAATAGGAATCACATCTTTAACCATGCCTGTCTTATAATAGGAAACACATCTTTAACCATGCCTGTCTTATAATAGGAAACACGTCTTTAACCATGCCTGTCTTATAATAGGAAACACATCTTTAACCATGCCTGTCTTATAATAGGAAACATGTCTTTAACCATGCCTGTCTTATAATAGGAAACACATCTTTAACCATGCCTGTCTTATAATAGGAAACATGTCTTTAACCATGCCTGTCTTATAATAGGAAACACGTCTTTAACCATGCCTGTCTTATAATGGGAAACACGTCTTTAACCATGCCTGTCTTATAATAGGAAACACATCTTTAATCATGCCTGTCTTATAATAGGAAACATGTCTTTAACCATGCCTGTCTTATAATAGGAAATACATCTTTAACCATGCCTGTCTTATAATAGGAATCACATCTTTAACCATGCCTGTCTTATAATAGGAAACATGTCTTTAACCATGCCTGTCTTATAATAGGAAACACGACTTTAACCATGCCTGTCTTATAATAGGAAACTTGTCTTTAACCATGCCTGTCTTATAATAGGAATCATGTCTTTAACCATGCCTGTCTTATAATAGGAAACATGTCTTTAACCATGCCTGTCTTATAATAGGAAACACATCTTTAACCATGCCTGTCTTATAATAGGAAACACGTCTTTAACCATGCCTGTCTTTTAATAGGAATCACATCTTTAACCATGCCCGTCTTATAATAGGAATCACATCTTTAACCATGCCTGTCTTATAATAGGAAACACATCTTTAATCATGTCTGTCTTATAATAGGAATCACATATTTAACCATGCCTGTCTTATAATAGGAAACACATCTTTAACCATGCCTGTCTTATAATAGGAAACACATCTTTAGCAATGCCTGTCTTATAATAGGAAACATGTCTTTAACCATGCCTGTCTTATAATAGTAATCACATCTTTAACCAGGCCTGTCTTATAATAGGAAACACATCTTTAACCATGCCTGTCTTATAATAGGAAACATGTCTTTAACCATGCCTGTCTTATAATAGGAAACACGTCTTTAACCATGCCTGTCTTATAATAGGAAACACGTCTTTAACCATGCCTGTCTTATAATAGGAATCACATCTTTAACCATGCCTGTCTTATAATAGGAAACATGTCTTTAACCATGCCTGTCTTATAATAGGAAACACGTCTTTAACCATGCCTGTCTTATAATAGGAAACACGTCTTTAACCATGCCTGTCTTATAATAGGAAACACGTCTTTAACCATGCCTGTCTTATAATAGGAATCACATCTTTAACCATGCCTGTCTTATAATAGGAAACATGTCTTTAACCATGCCTGTCTTATAATAGGAAACACGTCTTTAACCATGCCTGTCTTATAATAGGAAACATGTCTTTAACCATGCCTGTCTTATAATAGGAAACACGTCTTTAACCATGCCTGTCTTATAATAGGAATCACATCTTTAACCATGCCTGTCTTATAATAGGAATCACATCTTTAACCATGCCTGTCTTATAATAGGAAACACATCTTTAACCATGCCTGTCTTATAATAGGAAACACATCTTTAACCATGCCTGTCTTATAATAGGAATCACATCTTTAACCATGCCTGTCTTATAATAGGAAACACATCTTTATCCATGCCTGTCTTATAATAGGAAACACGTCTTTAACCATGCCTGTCTTATAATAGGAAACACATCTTTAACCATGCCTGTCTTATAATAGGAAACACATCTTTATCCATGCCTGTCTTATAATAGGAAACACATCTTTAACCATGCCTGTCTTATAATAGGAATCACATATTTAACCATGCCTGTCTTATAATAGGAAACACGTCTTTAACCATGCCTGTCTTATAATAGGAAACATGTCTTTAACCATGCCTGTCTTATAATAGGAAACACGTCTTTAGCCATGCCTGTCTTATAATAGGAAACACATATTTAACCATGCCTGTCTTATAATAGGAAACATGTCTTTAACCATGCCTGTCTTATAATAGTAATCACATCTTTAACCATGCCTGTCTTATAATAGGAAACACATCTTTAACCATGCCTGTCTTATAATAGGAAACATGTCTTTAACCATGCCTGTCTTATAATAGGAAACACGTCTTTAACCATGCCTGTCTTATAATAGGAAACACGTCTTTAACCATGCCTGTCTTATAATAGTAATCACATCTTTAACCATGCCTGTCTTATAATAGGAAACATGTCTTTAACCATGCCTGTCTTATAATAGGAAACATGTCTTTAACCATGCCTGTCTTATAATAGGAAACATGTCTTTAACCATGCCTGTCTTATAATAGGAAACATGTCTTTAACCATGCCTGTCTTATAAAGGAAACACATCTTTAACCCTGCCTGTTTTATAATAGGAAACACATCTTTAACCATGCCTGTCTTATAATAGGAAACACATCTTTAACCATGCCTGTCTTACAATAGTAATCACATCTTTAACCATGCCTGTCTTATAATAGGAAACACATCTTTAACCATGCCTGTCTTATAATAGGAAACATGTCTTTAACCATGCCTGTCTTATAATAGTAATCACGTCTTTAACCATGCCTGTCTTATAATAGGAAACACGTCTTTAACCATGCCTGTCTTATAATAGGAATCACATCTTTAACCATGCCTGTCTTATAATAGGAAACACATCTTTAACCATGCCTGTCTTATAATAGGAAACACGTCTTTAACCATGCCTGTCTTATAATAGGAAACACATCTTTAACCATGCCTGTCTTATAATAGGAAACACGTCTTTAACCATGCCTGTCTTATAATAGGAAACACATCTTTAACCATGCCTGTCTTATAATAGGAAACATGTCTTTAACCATGCCTGTCTTATAATAGGAAACACATCTTTAACCATGCCTGTCTTATAATAGGAAACACATCTTTAACCATGCCTGTCTTATAATAGGAAACACGTCTTTAACCATGCCTGTCTTATAATAGGAAACACATTATAATGAAGTAGCAAGGGAGTATTGTAATTCAAACTCAAGCTTAAAACAGTGGCACTGAATGGCCGAGTGGTCTAAAGCACTTTCCGTTACGGATCACTGCCATCTCACATCTGTCTTTGTAGGTTTATAGTCTAAGATTCAGCGAATGTGGATATGTGAGAAAGCTTGCCAGTAGCTTCTCATGGGTTGGTGGTTCTTTCCATGGATTTTCGGATTTTCTGGTTTCTTCCTCCACCATTAATACTGGTTGCCATGTATAGCCTATTGTGTGCTGAAAAATGTCATTAAGCCCCAGAACAACAGCAACAACAAGAAGCTTAAAACCTCTAATTAGATATGATACTAATGGTACACCTATGTCATTGAAATCTTGTATTCTGGTAAAAGTACCCAGGCATTCTAGTAAAGGGATCCTGGCTCTCTGGTTAAGGGAACCAGTCATTCTGGTAAAAGTACCTAGGCATTCTGGTAAAGACCCCTATCTATCTCAAAAGGCAAAGTCAATATGATTGAATAAAGAAACAAGATTTCTGCACAATAACTGAGGTTCTATGCTATTTGCATTTATGAAACCTTTGTGGATGGCTTGCACTAGAGGTAAGAAAATAACAGTTCATTATCAAAAGATAAGAGATGAAGTCACTGAGAGAAGACAAATAGTTTCTGAACAATAATGTTGATTATCCATCTTGTGGATGGCTTTTACTTGTGGTAAGGAAGACGTCTTGATTTTGGAGTCAAAAGGTCAAACACTCAAATTATAGTGAATGAAAGAAAAAAATGGTTTTGATACAAGAACATTAGTTCAACATGATAGACTTGAACCGAACTTGGGTTAAAGAAGCAGCTATAGATTTGGGGTTGAAAGGTCAGTTGTAAAGGTCACTGACTGAAAATGGGTTTCTGCATGAAACTTTCAGTTATCCTAGAAATGACAAAGTGTAGATAGGCTTTTGTTGATATTTTTATTTCTATTGATTCAGTCTTTCCAGTTCTGTTTTTAATGAAAGAATGCATCAAAATATGACAGATGATAATTTAAAAGAAAGCAATTCTGAATGATTCTGGCAATGGACAGTTATCTATAAAAGATATGACAGGGCCACACAAATTAGCTAGCCCTATATCTGACATTAGTAATTTGTTCAGTTGGATAAGTGCCTCAGATTAATTGTTTATTCCCAGGCTTATGCAATTTCTCAACTATGAAAAGTCCAGATTTCATACACTTACTTTACACTGCCTTTTTTTTACCAGAATCACCCATTTTTCAGCATTTTTCGCTCATAAACTCTTTCAGTAGTGCACAAGGTACAGAATTGAATCTGTGTCATTATTGTCCATTGACATGTAACGTTCTTTATATCAGATAATACATGATGGGCTACAAAGAATGCCTTCATTTATTGAGACTAATAAATATTTCATCAAATAACACATAAATTATCGAATAATGTGATGTGTGTTCCAGGTCAAATATCTTTTTAAAATGAATATAGTCATGTTAAAGAATATCTATAATGCTGTAATGATATCATTACATAATAAAAAGCTTATAAAACAATATCCAAAAATTACAAGACATCAACAAATTAGCTTTGCTAAAAAAAGTGGTGGTGTCTGTAAACAGTGTCTAAAGACATGTAGATGTGGTAATCTGATTATATATAACAAAAATGTATGTCACATACTTTAGGCTGATGTAGATGCGTTTAACAGTTTCTTTATATTTTGACAAATAAACTTGAAATCAGTTTGATTTTATATGACAAAATAGTTATCTACAGCATAGTGTACAAAATTAAGTGCATTGTCCTTTTAGAAGTACATATGGACTGTGCTGTGGAAAGGGGAATGCCATTAAAGATTTTTAAAAATTATTTGACTTTTGATAATTGAACAATAAAAAATACAAACAATAAAACAGTAACATGAACGTGTTTAATATTCATTCTAAAAACTCTGGAAATCAGAAGAAACTTATGATATAAATAAATTTGGCAAGTAAACAATTGAAGCAAGACAACATTTCCAAGGTCACTTGTCTTTGATGAGTGGCTGGTCAGAATGAAGTCCTGGATAGTCATGCCCAGGGTTCCATTTAATTGATCTTAGAGAAAACTGTTTTGTAGTTAGTGGGAGGCAAAAAAAGTACATCTGATAACCAATTTTGTTCATCATAGGCTGTTTCCTCTCTCATGTTGAAAAATATAGATAGACAGGATATGTATTGTGATGATATAACACTAATTACCAGTCAGTGATATGCATCAAACTGTATAGACCCAGATCTGTAACAAGTAGCAGGCTAGCAGATCAGGATCTGGTCTGTTTACATAAAATTGTGGATAAAATTAACTGTAGGCTCCAAAATGGTGGTGCAGTATACAGCAAATTTTTGTATGTGTTCTTCATGAAAAGTGAGGGACTGGCCAGTATCTTTTAAGCTAGGATATACTTCTCTTGTACCTCAAAATTTTGTCAAGGAATGCACCAGTAAAGAATTAGATTAGATCCGTTTTTAATCAAATCAGAGCAAGACTATTGTTTTCAAGTTAATTGGGAGTTAGAAGTTTCAAAACAATTCCATGCACTCTCCTTCTTCCCTCCAAATTAACTGGCCAGTCCTTGAGGTAATAGATGTTACAAAGTAATTACTTAATAGGACCATAACCATTTCCATCAAAATGTAGATTAGCCAGATTTTCGGACAAATTGATTTAATTGACATCTAGCCATTTGTCTTCATCTCCAAGTAGTAGTCAAATATTACAGCTCAGATAATGGTAATTTGTTTCTTACATTTCTTTTCAGGAGCGACCTCAGCTTGAGAAAAAGAGATCTGAATTACTGGAAAGCATCACCAATGATTTACAGCTTCTTCGTGATATGGAAGACAAGTCCCTGAGCTTGCTTCAGAAGTCTGAAGGTACTACTGTATCAACTTGTATTCTCAAGATTTCACTTTCCAACTAGCACTAAACCATGCTTAGAGATATTAAAACTCACTGCTCGAGTTTGACACCCATTTTTCATTCAATACCAATCAAAAGTGGTGCTAAAAGATATTTGTTTTTAATGGTTGATAAAAAAAATTTCAAACTCGTACTTGAGCTTACAAGTACTACAAATTTTTACTAGGCCTGCTGAAATTTTCTGAATCTCAGCTAGACATGATAGTACTGCTACCACACTGCTACCCACCCACACCTCCTAGAGATGATGCAAATCTCAGCTGCCATTGTTTTCAGAAATATAAACTCAAAAAATTATTTTTATACTGTTAGGAATATGCATTTTAATTGCTTGTGTGTTAGTTTTAAAATTCATTTTTATTTAATTTTGTTTCATTACATTTTTTTGTAATGAGTTTTCATGGGATTTGATATTCTTAACTAAGTACATTCTCTTTGTACAGAACCTAAAAGTATTTCATTAGCATTATTTTTAGCTGACCTTGTTTAGACACTTGGTAAACCTGAAGTGTAAATGATTGGTCAGTATCAAGGTCATACATACCTCACTGACATGATCACCTTTTGTCATCAACATTTTTTATTATTATTAAATCGTAAATAAGAGTATATTGGCACAAGTGTCAAATGCCTTATAGTAAGTGATCATGTGAACTATCATGAGTGTCGAAATGACATTTTAGTGGGTTTTAATAAGCAATCTCACTGTTTTCTAGTTGAGTAGTAAAAATACCTTCAAGAGATGAGAAGTATTTTATATTGTTGCCACTTTGAGTTATTATTTAAGAATTATTTTTATTCTCTAGAAAATAAGTGCTCATCATCAAAGCTTTGGACAATGACTTTCTGTGGAAATTATACAGTGCTAAAGCCAGAATATTCTTTTGTGATTCATAAAATGCAATTTGGTACTTTTGACAATTCTTTCATGTTATACAAAGTGCAATGTGGAACTTTTTACACATCAATATTCATTCATCTGACATCATCGTCCACCATCTTTGAACTTCACTGGGATTCAAACTTGGGTTCATTTAGGACACTTTAGTGATAAGACTTGTGTCTTTCAATTCTAGGAGTGTTATTTTTGAATTATATTCATGAACTGTAAGTCCTTTTGTCATATTTTCACTGTGTTTTCAAGGGAAATAAATTATTTTGTTAAAATTTGCAAAGCTTGTTGACTTCACTCTTTTCTTTGTTACTTTGAACAAGCCAAGATTTGTAACAATACATAAAGTTTTATGTTTTGGTTGAGTGCAATGTTTAATGTCTGTACTTGTTTTGTTTTAAATACCTGATTTAACTGTCAATGTTATGGTCCATTTCAACGAAATGATTGGAATCTTTTTGCTTCAGGCAGGTCATCTTGTCTGTCATCTTCAGCCCAAGGGAATTTAAATCTATATTTCAAGAATCTTGATTATGACTTTAATGTCCATATTAAACAGAACTCAGAAAGAAATACCAGGTACACATACATGAAAAAATTCTACAGCAAACTTCTTAGGGCATGGTTGTTTCTTTGAAATATTTAAGGGTTTGTCCAGAACAAACACCATATATAAAAGCTTATAAGTTGAGTGAAATTACAAACAACAAATATCCTGACCTGCTGTATCATAATGTACCTGCAGATTGGAGTCTGTGTTATTTCTTCTACAGATAACTCCTAACAAACTGCACAAAACCAGATTATATACAATAATAATTATTCCAAGTGTGGAAAAGTCCTCCCTTTTTCCCATTTTCTCTTCTTTAGATTAGTTGTTATACACTTATGTATTAATTGTAATAGTATGAAAATATTTTATATTCGTTTGTAATACTGCACTGTATTTCTGATCCTTGCATAGTCCTTGCAACCTTTCAGATGCCTACTTGTGTATATGGTTATGGGCTGTTACTAAGTTTTGAGAGCTGTTATTCCGACCCAATAGGCTATAAATATGGCATTAAAATATGTTTAAACCAAGTTATTCTGAGCACACTGCATTTTCAGCCACACTGAGCAGGATGTAAGAGCCATTCTGAGCAGGATGTATGAGCCATTCTGAGCAGGATGTATGAGCCATTCTGAGCAGGATGTATGAGCCATTCTGAGCAGGATATATGAGCCATTTTGAGCAGGATGTAAGAGCCATTCTGAGCAGGATGTATGAGTCATTCTGAGCAGGATGTATGAGCCATTCTGAGCAGGATGTATGAGCCATTCTGAGCAGGATGTAAGAGCCATTCTGAGCAGGATGTAAGAGCCATTCTGAGCAGGATGTAAGAGCCATTCTGAGCAGAATGTATGAGCCATTCTGAGAAGGATGTATGAGCCATTCTGAGCAGGATGTAAGAGCCATTCTGAGCAGGATGTATGAGCCATTCTGAGCAGGATGTATGAGCCATTCTGAGCAGGATGTATGAGCCATTCTGAGCAGGATGTTTTCTCAGTCATTCTGCTTTTTATTCATACAAAGACCAGATTTGAATCTTTTTCACCCTTGAAGGCAATGATACTGCTGGCATATTGTTACAAATCTTTATCTCGGACCAGGTGCAAATTTGGACCATTTAGTTAACTTATATATAATTATATATTTCTACACCACTTCTTTAGAGGACTGTATAGTAGGATTTTACTGTTACCATATTTACCATATATATTGAGATACGATAAAATGATTATTGTATTTTCTGTCCCATAACTTATGGTAAGACTTTCTTCACCTAGGTCATATGTAGCCAAGACTTAAGAAACAAAAAATAAATTTATATTAAATCCTCTCTCCAACTGCATTAAGCAATAAAATATATACTGTAGCATGAATGTTGCTTATGTCCAGTAACACACAACACATTATTTGTTGATATGAACATTGAGAAAGATAACTTGTTTGGTTGTACTCAAGGATTTGAATAAGTTATCCAACTGAAAACTGGATTCACCAAAAGTGCAAACAAGAGCAAAATAATCGACTGATCACTAGAAGATAACTGCCATTCATCCATGACATGGTGTTAGGTACAAAATAACCAAGACTGAATTATATCCAGGTCAACTATATGATAGTATCTCTCAAATAAAAATCATTATTTGAAAATACATTCACCGGTGTGCAAGTAACAATCTTTTCATTAGCATGGGTTACAAAAAGTATTATTAAAGCAATTTATTACTGTGTGTACTATTTACCTGCAGACATCAAAGCTCATTTGTAATTATTACAACTATATATGCCAAGCTAATAAAAGTCTGGTGGTGAATAAACACAACTGATATTGAGAAGTAAACTTATTGTTTGAACTTACCAACAGGACATCAAGACACAGGTTATTTTTATTACAAAGGAAGCTGACTTCGAAACTGACTTTGAATACTTTGAAGCCATTTTTTAAATAGATATCAATACAAAGGTTATTTTATTACAAAGCAATCCTACCTCGAAAGCTGATTTGGATTCTTTTATGTGTCCCAATTTTTTAATTTTTATTTTTAATATGCAAAGATGGTTGAGATAAAGAAGCTAACTTTGTTTCCTTTTCTCTGGTATTCATGGGAATTTGAAAGTGATTGAAGCAATTAAACAATTTTTAAAGTTACACAATTTAGTGCTTCATGCAGAGACATTGATTACCAAGCATCGGCCAGAAGATTTGGAGAAAATTAAATCATTTGATCAATTTGTGAAGGCAAAAAAGAAAAAAGATAATTTCACCAACAATATGATCATTAACATGGATGAAATTTTAGTGTACTTTGATCTCATTCCTGGACAGACGGATGATAAGATGGGGGGGGTAAAGTGTCAGAATTAGCATGACTGGTGCAGATTTTTAAAAATCTGACTTTAGTCCTTGCAGTTTCTGCTTCAGGAGATGTGTTGCCTCTAATGATAATTTTTCACAGCATGAGAACGCTAAAAAAATATTCATGCACCCAAAGAATCGATCATACATGTTAAGGAGAAGGGTTGTGCTGACAAGTAGTGGATTAAAGAGTTTTATCTCAAGTACACAGTTTTTTAAAACTTTTTTTTTTAAATTTCCATTAAGTGCATTTTCCAACATATAATTTTCTAATGATTTAAAAGGTGTCCCACAACTTGCTATTCAAAAAGATAATGTGATATCCAAAACATACAGTGCACAAAATCATTACTTCAAAAATTAATTTATGGTGTCCAAACAAATATGGTGTCCCAACATATACAGTAAATACATAATGCATTTCTTTAAGTATGCATGATTGTTACATTGAATGTAGCATCAAATAACCATGGTTATAGCATATTGTACATCAGGTTGATTTACTGGTAAAGCTGATGAAATTTCATTTAAACATAATTATAATTTACTTTTGAAAAATCTGTTTGTTAACAGAACCTTTCATTAGTGACATTTTATATAACTTAAAAGGAACATTGTTTCAGATTTGTTATCCAATATATCATTGCAGATCTCAAAAAGGCATCCAATGGAAAAAAAAATCAACTGATGTGAATGTCCACACATTACAGGCAGTAGAATTTATTCATTGATTTTTTTCATCATGTACATGTATGTAGCAATAGACAACAATGTCATGTTGATCCACGGGATGTTTTACCTATATTGTAGGATATATTCAAAAAACAGACATTGCACATACTGAATTATGTTATAATAAGAGGTTACGATGTAATAATCACAAGTACAGCAAATGAAAACAATCCCAAATTTAGCAGGGTACACTGTGCACATTATAATAACAGTCAGCTATTTAGCAAGCCTAATGGGTGGGTAGGGAAAAGGTCATTTTCTGTGAGACTTCTTTTTATTTCACACGAGTTTTCAATGACATGAAGGCTTGCATTGTGTTTTCCAGGTGAAATGAGTTTTCAATGACATGAAGGCTTGCGTTGTGTTTTCCAGGTGAAATGAGTTTTCAATGATGTGAAGGCTTGCATTGTATTTTCCAGGTGAAATGAGTTTTCAATGACAAGAAGGTTTGTGTTGTGTTTTCCAGGTGAAATGAGTTTTCAATGATGTAAAGGCTTGCATTGTATTTTCCAGGTGAAATGAGTTTTCAATGACGTGAAGGTTTGTGTTGTGTTTTCCAGGTGAAATTCTGGATGATCAGGATCTTGTGGACACTCTTCAGCGAAGTAAGGGCATGGCAGCTGAGATTCATGATCGCATCACTCAGTCTGAAGAGACAGAAAAGAAACTGAGCCTGGCAAGGAAAAGATACTTACCTGTAAGTACACCACTCCCTCAATAACTCATTCACAATGGGGTCCACAAACATAGACCCCACTATAAGCAAGAAAACTAGTTGCCAAGGGACCGCCAAAAGTTAAAAAAAAAATCTGCTTTGATATTGAGACAACATTGGAGGGTCAGGTTAGGGAACTGGGCCATTTAATGACTGAATACTCATTTTACAATTACATCAATAATAATTTTTAATGATGTTTTTTCTAATTATGTTGTTTGTATTTCTGTTTCAATAACATTTATTTTCAAAATGTCCAACATGTAAAAGATTGCGTCCCAACTGGTTTAAAAAACCATCACTTATATGCAAAAACATCTGTGCAATACATCACTGGTTTTTGTTTTCTTTATTGGTCTGGTTTCCAGAGTGGTATATAATAGTATCCTGTCAAACCAGGAGTTAGAGGAGTGGGAAACTATACTAGCAGTCCATACAACACCAAACAAGATTCCTTTTTTTCAAAAAGAAGTGGAATCTATTTCATGAGAGAATCATGTACCTTGAATCTCAAATTTTGTATTGTTCAATTAGTGCAGTATTGATGTCATGATTTCATTGGAAGAAATAATGAAACTTTGTAACATCTTTGAGGATAACTCTAAGTGCCAGTTCAACAGTTCGGTGAAACTCTCTTGCCAACTATGGTCTGTATCTAAAACCAAGTTCTTTATTTTATGAAGTATTCATTTCATTTGGTTGCCTTGCTATCTTTGATCACAGTTACCAATGAATTGGTTAATTTAAGGTAGTTTATGTTACAGGCACAATAACAATGATTATTCAAATGAAGTGAGTTCATCCGACATACAACCAGGGCAAGTAGATTTTAAGTTTGTAGGATTTTTGTGCCTTTTAACTTTTCTTTTATTCCTGCTCCTCTATATGATTCAAAAGACATAATTAATGTGATAACACAAAGGAGGCCAGCTTTTGATTCAGTGCAACAATGCAACAAATACTTCCACATGTCAGTTATCAAAACAGGGTCGGTACCTAATAAGGTTCTCAGAAATGTTTGCAGACAGCTGTTACAGTAGATTGACATATTTTACATTTAATTACAAGAGATCACATTGCATTTATGATTATTACATTGAAAAGGAACTAAAACATAGTACTAGAACATAAATTTCAGTTGATAAAAAAATTATTTAATTTTTATTTATTTATTAAAGTACTGCTTCCAGTCGGTGTAAGTGACATTTTCATTGATCAAAATTTCTTTGCCTATCATTAATTGTGGGGGTACAACTGTTTGGAAAGAAAATGTAAAAAATTGTATGACTTATTTATAAATATAATATTTTATCATGTTGATCAAAATTTTAGATCCTGTCTACCATTTCAATGATAAAATGAGCAATATATCAAAATTTCCGATACTAATTTTGATCATGATTTTCTTCAAGTTTAATGAATAGGAATCCATTTTTGATGTATTTTCTGGTTTCAAAAAATGGGATCCACGCCTGACTCTGTGAATTATCAGGGTGTGAATTATCAAGGGAGTGGTGTATAAAACAATTAGCCTTCAAAGATAATCAGTGATGTAACTTAAATTTTGTCTTTTAATATTTGTAGAAATTAAGCAGTTCCAATGAATATAAAGTTGGTAGATTGATACATCTTTTATTGCACCAGGCAAGGCAAAATTATATGTTGCCTAAAAATGTTTGTACATTTTTTAAATGACCACAAATAAAACAGAAACATTTTTGACCAAGATAATTTTTAAGTACAGATATTTTCATAAAATGCATAGTTTTCTGTATGCAAAATTAAAGGGAAAAATAATTGTCAGTTTTCTTGGATTATGCTGTACATGTTTTTTATAGGATATAAAAAATGATAAATTTCAAAATTTGTTGGCTAGGTTCTATTCCATCATGATCTATATGCTAGGTACCATACCATGATATATAAGCTAGGTACTATTCCATGATATGTATGCTAAGTACCACACAATAATATAGAGGCTAGGTACTATTCCATGATATATATGTTAAGTACCACACAATAATATAGAGGCTAGGTACCATTCCATGATATGTATGCTAAGTACCAAACCATGATATATAGGCTAGGTACCATTCCATGATATGTATGTTAAGTACCACACCTTAATATATAGGCTAGGTACCATTCCTTGCTATGTATGTTAAGTACCACACCTTGATATATAGGCTAGGTACCATTCCTTGCTATGTATGTTAAGTACCACACCTTGATATATAGGTTAGGTACCATTCCTTGCTATGTATGTTAAGTACCACACCTTGATATATAGGCTAGGTACTGATCCATGATATATAGGATAGGTACCATTCCATGATGCATAGGCTAGGTACCACACCAAGATATATAAACTAGGTTTTAAAAAAAAAAACAAAAAAAAACAACCTTTTAACCAGCTCCTGAAACATTTAGAAATACAGCTGTACAGAAGAAAATATACTAGTTCTAAGTGCTACGGGCAACTAATTTAGGCTGTGCATAAAGTGTCAGGGTAAGTTAGTAAGCTCAGTCTGTAGATTATAATCAATGTGGAGGAAACTTCAGGACCCCAGTCTATGATAGGTGTAACAAATTCCTTTGAGTTCCATCAGATTACAATCAATTTGGAGGAAACTCCAGGACCCAAGTCTAAGATAGGTAATCTCTAGGCCCAAGTAGAAAGGTTAGAACAGGAACTCTCTGCACTAAAATCAAAGAGTCTACACAATGTTCAAATGGATAAACCAGGTTCGAATAAAGTGTGCCAGGAATCCCAGGCAATACATTATGCAGAGATGTCAAAGGACAAAAACATAAGAGCATGTCAGAACACTTAGACTATATCAAAACCAGCTGTTGGAAAAAAAATCAATATACACACAAACAGATGCAACTTTACCAATTAAACAAAATGAGTCACTTCTACAGGTATCAGATGGGCAGAGCCAAAAATCAGCTAATGCACATACTGTAAACATTGACCATCATGTGTCTCATTCAACATCAAATCCAGGTGCAGAAGGAATTGCTTAAAAAACAACCTCCAATTTTCCACAGCATGAAGCTAAATTAAGTACAAATGCTATATATAGCAGACACCAGACTCTCAGTCATTCTACTCATGGGAATCAAGAAGTCCAAGCAATGCATATGAATCCCACACTTGTCAAAATCAGCAATGTTATTAAAGACAGATCTCTTCTCATAGGATCATTAATAATCAAAAGAGTAAGAACAAGAGGATTATATGAAACTGACATTAAAACCCACAGATGTACAACTATTAATTTTATTACAGGAAAAGATATTGGAAATGGATATGCCACTATATCATACTGTAATTCTTCTCATCAGTGGCAATAATTACAGTAATGGCCAATCTTTAAACAATGGCTTCAGAGATGCAGCAAAAATAAATAAATTCCTTTGAATGAGGGCCTCAAAGTAGATTAGTTCTTAGCTAATTGAGTTACCCTCTTTAAATAAAGTAATAATAATAATAATAATAATAATAATAATAATAATAATAATAATAATAATAATAATAATAATAATAATAATAATAATAATTAAAGGGTATTGAGGATGATTATGAAAGCTTGTTGTATGCCATCAGGTCCAAAAACACAGAGTGTAAAATAATCATGTCAGGTCTACGACAAGAAGGGATGTACTTATGACTCCACTAAATGATACCCTAAGTATGTTGTGTGAGAATTTCCAAATGCTATTTGTTCCGAAGTAGAAGACCTTCTTCAAAGATAATCGAGTGAACGAACAATTATACCAGTGAGACCAAATCAACATGTTCAACAGAGGTACTGCCTTGCTCATTAAGAATATAGACCAGTGCATAAGACATAAAAAGAGGTTAGGCATGAGTCAGAAAACTGCTTGTATAGTGGAGAGCACAGTCATGTGACACAGTGGTGTCTGCACGGAAAACAGATTTGTTGCCATGTTTGCAATGAACTAGGACATAAGCAAAAGTTGTGCACATACCAATAGGTAGAAGGCAATGATGTACAGACCTATACAACACATACCAATAGGTAGAAGGCAGTGATGTACAGACCTATACAACACATACCAATAGGTAGAAGGCAATGATGTACAGACCTATACAACACATACCAGTGATGTACAGACCTATACAACACATACCAATAGGTAGAAGGCAATGATGTACAGACCTATACAACACATACCAGTGATGTACAGGCCTATACAACACATACCAGTGATGTACAGGCCTATACAACACATACCAATAGGTAGAAGGCAGTGATGTACAGGCCTATACAACACATATTCATGAACAAAATGCATTGGAATATGTGTATACTTTTCAATGCAATAATTATAATTCTATAAATATTTCTGATCATGTCTTCTTCATGTGTTGATGTAAATAATCAAGGTGATGAAAAGAAATCTGTCAAGTCTAAAAACAATACATTGCATACTATCTTGTCTGAAAATCAAACCTCTGATCAAAATGGCCATGCCTTTAGCCTCCTCAAAAGAGGTCTGCAAGTAATCAACCTAAATATTCAAAATATCCATCCTAAGCTGAATGATATTAAGTTAATGCTACAGCAAACTAGATCAGTCAATATTCTAGGTCTATGTGAAACCTTTCTTTCTGATGATGCTGATGATTTGGCTCTCCAAATACAGGGGTTCAACTTCGAAAGAAAAGATAGGGAATCCATGGATGGGGTGGGGTATTATCTATGTAAACAGTTCCATTAGTTATAACAAACATGTTGATCTATAGACTATTGGGGTAGAGAGTATCTGGATTGAAGTAACTCTTGCCCAATCAAAGCCAATACTCTTGTATTCAGTTTACAGTCCACCTAGTTCCACAGCGGAGTGGATTAATAGATTTGAAGTGCAAATTCAAAAAGCATTACTAAAGGAAGATGTAGAAACTATCATATTAGGTGATTTTAACATTGACTACAAGAAAACTCCACCATTAACATGATAAGTAACTTTGAAACTTACAACTTTACTCAATTAACACCCCAACTAGAGTAACAGATAAAAGTGCTATAAACATGTCTATAAACCTGATAAAATTAGTGAAATTAATGTGCCAGTATGACCACTGAGTGACCACTTCCCTGTCTGTATTGCAAGTATTCAGGAGCATTATTATTGGATATCCTGTATATTAATTTGGCTTTTCTCAAACAGATTCGGTCTTTAATAGGTAATATATGTAACTTACCATGCAAATTGTCTTTGCTTTCTTTCTGGATTGATATTAACTTAAATGCTCCTTTTTGGAGATTTGCCAGCTTTGCTAAGTTTTTATCATTTGAATTACCCCATACTGTATTACAGTAGTCTAAATAGGGTTGTATGTAACTTGAATCGACTTTTTTACTGATATGTTTGATATGTTCATTCCATGATAGGTTATTGTCTACCAAAACACCAAGTAGACTATTATGACATACAATTTGCAAATTTTTATCCTTTCATGTCAGACATAGTTCATCACTATCAAGTTTTGTTCTTTTTTTTCCATGCTGAGATAAGTAATATTTTAGTTTTACCAGTATTAACCACCATGCCATTGTATGTGCACCTGAGTTGTCCATTTTGTTTATGTCATTCTGTAGAGAAATTTTGAGTTCATGCTTTGTGTTTCTGATGTCTGACAATGTTGTGTCATCTGCATAGAGATCTGTAGATGACACTGAGTCCTTTAGTACAAGTGGTAGGTCATTAATAAATAAAATAAACAGTAATGGACCCAGAATTGAGCCTTGTGGTACTGCACATCTAATTGTTCCAGGTTCAGACAGAACATTATTTATATAAAATATATGAAGTAAACCATCTAACTGTGCTTTCATCACATTGGTAGATTTTTAGTTTCTTCAAAAGGAATTCATGATCCACCATGTCAAAAGCTTTCCTGAAATCTACAAATACAGATCTTATTATTCTACCTTGGTCAAGTGCTTGAAGTCATTTATCAGTTTGGGAGATCAAGGCAGTCTCACATGAATGTTTCTGTCTAAAGCCTGATTGATTAGGGTGTAACAGCAAGTATTTGGTTGAATATCACAGAATAAGTCATGGACATGCTTTTCAATCAAGTTTGGTAGTATTGAGATGTGATGAATGGTAAATTGAGCTCTGCCATGAAATTTGCAAAATAAGTCTCAGCAAGTGTCTCATGATCCACTTTTCATAAAAGTTTCAAAAAAGACTCACCAGCACACACTTAAACTTTGATTTCCAAGCATTGCAGAACTTGTTCCAATATTTTTTATCTGGTCTTTTTAGCACTGTGAGTCAACAAATGCTTTGAAATTTTGATCTGAATTGAGCAAATAACACAAGAACTACCTTTGATTATTTGTCTTAAAACATCTTGAACCATGTAGTAACAATTACACAAGACAACTAGTCCAGACAATTTTCTGGACAGTATCTCCTTTTTATATCACCTAAGATGAAGGTCAGCCAATTCTTAATCAAAGACTCAAAGCCATAATGGACGACCTTTGACCCTATTATTACATATAACACCACCAAAGAACATTCTATATTAGAAATTATGCTCTCCAAATTACAACAATGTGGCCATCAGTTAACAGCTTGTTGTGTACACATGTCAGCCTTATTATTCTGATACTCAGCCACACATCATTGCACTGGTGAAGCAGTTCTTGTCCCCAGTAGACTGATTCTGGCTGGGTTCTTTATTGTTTGGATTGAACTTGTAAAATCATGAAATATTTTGGATGTGGTATCTGTTTTTTAACTAGATTGAACACTTCCCAAAATCACATAATTCATGACTGAAGCAGAAATAAAGAAACTAAAAAGGAAAAATATGTATTGGTAAACTCTCATTGTTAAAATTTCTTATTTAAAGATGTTCCACTATGAAGTCTGTCAGATATGACCACACTGTAATGTTTTTACAGTACCTCCACCCAGCAGTGCTCTCTCTGTCAGAGCCAGAAATGTATTAATAAAAATAAAAATCAGTTTTTTTTAATGAAAACTGAAAGCAATTTGGCAAAATACACAATTTAAATCATTATCTGAAGGAGCTATTTTTATTTTTAAAAACTGCTGTATATGTATCATTTTGGAACTTCTATTTATCAATGTAGTAATACAGCCATTAATCACATTGGCAATGAATTGAGAAAATATTCATGCAAATCAATGGGTTTTGCCTTAGAAAGAAATAAATCAATAAAAAGAAAATCTACATTTATGTGAGCAAATATAAGGAAATATTTCACTCATGAAGTGATTACAATACAATGTTTTCACTTAAAGTATTTCCTTATATCCACTTAAAAACACTGATATCTGTATATCTTGGATTTGTATCAAAATGAAGATGTCAAGAGTTAAAATGTAAACCCAGTGTGGGAAAAGTTTGTAGTTTTTGAATCAGAGAGAATTGTTTCATGTTATTTTGTTATATAAACAAAATAGTTAAGCGTAGGTTAGATAAAGATGAGTGTAAAAAACTGATTGAATTCAATTCAATTAAAATAACTTTCAGGTTGCTACAAGAGGTGCTACTCTCTACTTTGTCCTGGCAGACCTATCTGGAATTGATGTGATGTACCAGTTCTCTCTAGATTGGTTCCAAGATATGTTCACTACCTGCATCAGTGGTTCTGTCTTATTAAAAGAAAGAGAGAGGACACAGTCTCCAACCACATTGAGTGGCACTCTGCGAAGAGCAAGTGCTCAGAGCCTAAAGGGTGCCATACAGCAAGAAAAGGAAAATGGGAAGGAAAAGGTCAATGTCACAGATGATTCTGTAGCAACCGATACACAAGATCCTCTGCAGCTGAAAAAACATATGCTGGACATGATCAATAGGTTTGTTGTGTATATGGTAAATCTCTAATGTCACATTTAAGTTAAAGCAAACTGTGGAAGAAAATATAAAATCTTAAATATATGTGTGTGTGTATATATATATATATATATATATATATATATATATATATATATATATATATATATATATATATATATATATATATATATATATTCTCACATGTAAGTCAAGTTCAACTCCAAACTGCACAGATGCAGATCTGCAGTAGCTTAATGTACCTGCAAGATCTGGGTCAATGCAGTTTTATAGAAGTGATCAGTGTAACAAACAGCATAGACCCTGATCTGCCAGTGCATCAGTTATGGTAGATAACAGTGTATCTTGTTTGCATTTTGATGTAAAGTGAGTATATGCAGTAACATGTTTTATTATATGCTCATTTTTTTTTGTTTTTAACTTTACATTGTCAGAATAATTCAATATTCCCAAATATTGAACACCATATTGCACTCCTCGTGCTTCATGCACATAAGCATGCAGTATGCTATGAAGTTAAAAGGTCGGTGGGCGGAGCTATATGCGTATGAATACTATTATTATGCATTGAAGGAATCTACGATTGTGAACTTCATTATTTTGATAATAAAATATTAAATATACTTGGTGTAAAGTTTATTATTATGTCATTGGTAATGAAATAAAAATGTGCATATAATAAAAAAGTTACTGCATTTGAATGGAAAAATATGAACTCGTTTGTTCAGATGGATATACTGCACTCCCAAGGTCGTGCAGTATAGCCATCTGAACAAACGAGTTCATATTTTCCCATACAAATGCAGTAACCTATAAATATCACACATCTGTATATATTGATGGTCATATGAGATGATGTTAATCAAGTTGGTTTTACAGCTATAGATGTCTATATCATTTCACTAGCTCCATTATGCTGTCATTATCACATGGCATCATCAGCAATAAAACCACCATTACATCCACAAATCTTTAAACAAATTACCAAATCTGTTGAATTTTTCATCGGTATGCTCACCACAAAGTATCAGACCTGCCAACCATTACAATTTTACCATAATTCTTAAATTATGGACTTGACAGAACTATAGCAAAACTTAGGAAAATATTATCCTGCAGTTAAATCTGGACATTGGTTTGTTCAGGTTTGTTCAGATCATGTAAACCACTTTCATGATCAAGCAGTTGTGTAGTCAGAAAATGTCATCCTGCAATTGAAAATATGAAAATGAAAGAGACAATTAGCGTCTTAAAAAGTCTAAGCAATTGGCATAATAGTATTTAAAAAATGGGAAGAAAGGAAAGGTGGCAGTTACTTTTATTGTACATAATGTCATGTTGATTTGAGTATTGCTTGTGGCATGTGAAGTGATTGCCACTCAGACAAACAGAACTAATGACTATATCAAGTTTAGTGGTTCAACAAGGAGTGATTGACCTCCATAGTGTATGCAACTGTAAGACAAAGTGTATTGTACAAACTTATTTGTTAAGTATCATTTTGACTTCACTGCATTAGACCACACTTCTAGACTTTTTTATTGGATGTTTTGAAAGCTAACAATGGCAGAACATAATATTTCATTACACATGTACTTAACTGAAAATTGGTTTAACTTGCAAAAAAAAAGACTGCCTTGCAGGGTGGGGGCATGTGAAGTATTCAAATTTGAATATCTACTGCTGTCTCTTTGCAGTACATTGCACTCCAGTATAATTCAAAAAATTACAGGATGTCTGAACAAGTTTGAAAGCATATGTTAGAAGAGTTGTAATTTCAAACTAAGCCACAGAGATCTTTTAGGTTTGTTTTTTTTTAAATTGTCTCAGGCAAATATGAATATTGGTCAAGAGTACTGACCTTGGATCTATAATAAGACCTAGTGGAAGATGCAGAGTTCAAATATAGAATACTTCTATTCACTATAACATGAGGTACCAGGACGTTACATTTTCTTGCTGCAGATTGACAACCAGTATCTATCGTGTTGTGTCAGTTGCGCTGTTCTCCAACCACCAGTTGACGTTCTCCTTCATGCTCTGTACCAGTATTATGCGTGCAAATTCAAAGTACGAGGACATTACTACGCTGGGTGGAATTACCGATTTTGAGTGGACAGTATTCCTTCAGGGCAACATCCTGGCCAGTATGATGGATGAGAAGACAGCTGCAAAACATGATGGTAATTTACCACTGATGTGGCAGTAAGATGATAATGACAGGTTTATATTGATTACACATTGCTTCATGCTACATTAGGCAACAACAGGATGTTGTTACAATGTACAACACCAGTAAAAATGTTAGCTAGATAGTATGACAGCGAAGACTGTATTCACTTTACCTGCCATTGATTAATTGGCATGCAGGACAATTTATCTTCAGAAGTTCTTTATACTGTGACTTTTGTAACATTTTGATTATTGACTGCAGAACATGTCTGAAACACTATTTCTTGGTATGGTACAAATGGCATTAAAAAGTCATGAATAATATAACAAAAAAAAAACAACAATAAACCAAGTACAGGACTGAAAATCACAAATTTTACTGAGCAAGCAGAAAATAACTATCTTGCAGCTAAAACTAGTAGTGGGCACACTACATCAGCATTGTTATTTTCAAGGATATGCTTTATTTTTATGTTGCTGTGGAAACAAGGTGTCCATAAGCAGAATTTAAGTAGAGTGCTGCACCAAATGGTATATAAACTGAGAGTACTAGTACATAGGATGCTTGTAGGAATGGTATGAAATTGAGAGTAATGGAAATATAAGGTACTTCAAGTATTAGTATGTAAATTGAGAGTGCTGGAACATAGGGTGTTTAAAGTAATAGTAAGAAATTGAGTGTACTGGAACATAGGGTGTTTGAAGTAGTAGTAGTATATAAACTGAGAGTACTGGTACATAGGGTACTTGAAGGAATGGTATGAAATTGATAGTAATGGACATATAGGGTACTTGAAGTAGTAGTATATAAATAAAAAATTGAGTGTACTGGAAAATAGGGTGTTTGAAGTAGTAGTAGTAGTAGTATATAAATTAAGAGTACTGGTGCATAAGGTGTTTGAAGTAGTTGTAGTATATAAACTGAGAGTGCTGGATCATATCATGGTAGAAGTAATAGTAAGAAATTGAGTATACTGGAACATAGGGTGCTTAAAGTGGTAGTATATAAATTGAGTGTTGGAATATAGAATGCTTCAAGTAGGAGTGTTTTCATAAGTATGATACCCTGGACATTGTAATCTTTATTATTTTAAATATGAAATGTGTAAATGCATGTACTTAATATCATATTTGATGTGATAAGGCAATATTCTCATGTACCTCATAATATCTTTATATTTTGTCCTCCAATTTATAGTTAGATTTTTGCATAGTATCAGAATCATCTGTTCTGATGAATATAATCTCTATGAACCCATGGTGATACATATTTTTAAAACAGTAACAATGCTGCCCTTTCCACTCCTAAAGATTTCTGGCTTAAGTATACAATTTGATTTAGTAATCTCATTACTTTAATGTTGATATCTGCATCCTCTGCATTGACTAAAGATTCCATTTTTCATTACTTTTGTGCTTGCTGAAAGCTGAAAATTTAAAGATGAAATAAAAAAGCTTTTTCATATGCCATATATACCACTTAAGTACCAAAGTAAATATTTATTTTTTTAAATTGATTTATGTACCAAAGAAAAGATCTTTTTCTGTGTGTGTGTGTGTGTGTGTGTGTGTGTGTGTGTGTGTGTGTGTGTGTGTGATTTAGATTTGTGTGTGTGTGTGTGTGTGTGTGTGTGTGTGTGTGTGTGTGTGTGTGTGTGTGTGTGATTTAGATTTTTAATGTAGCTTTAACAATGTTTCAGTCATATCACTATGATGTCGACAGTTTGACAGTTTATAGTGATGTCTAGCACTGGGGCATCATGCTGCAGACATATGGCATGATGTCCCACCCAGTCACATTATCCTGACACCAGGCCAACCAGTCCTAACCCTATCCTCTTAATGATGAGCGACAAGCGAGGCAGCTGTTAGTACTATTTTTTAAAGTCTTTGGTATGACTTGACCGGGGTTCGAACACATGACCTCCCACATCCGAAATGGATGCTCTAAACACTAGGTCACAGGAGCAATATTTTTTTGTTATAAAATCACACAAAATTATACAGTGAATGTAAATAATTTATAGTACATTTTCATTAAAACTAATAATAATAACAACAACAACAATAATAATAATAATGTTTTTGTTTTTGTTATTATTATTATTGTTGTTGTTATTATTGTTGTTGGTATTGTTACAACTATTATATTTTTTGTTATTATTATTATTATTATTGTTGCTGTTGATGTTATTGTATGCTTTAGGTCTCTCTCCAATGGAGAGGCTGGAATCTCAGGCTCAGATGGGTGATCCCACATCCTCAAAGCACAAAGGGCCATCCCAATGGGTTCTTGATCCCATCTGGAGACAGTGTCAGTTCCTTGAAGAAAACTTGGATCCTTTTGGAAATCTGTGTCGCAGCATGGTCTCCAATCATACACAGTGGGATTACTTCCATGTGTGTGACAATCCATATGCTGTCATGGAGAAACCATTCACTGTTGATGAAATTAGCAAAGGTATATGTACTGCTTTTTTTGTATTTTATACAGCAAAAGCATAAATTATATATGTATTTACAAATTAATTTTGAATGGTACATGAGTACAGTAAAGGCATTATGGTGCCAATTAAATGTAGGTTCTAAAAACGTAAAACTGAAAAATTGTGCAAAAACTTTAGGAACATAAATCCTTTGAAGAAAATGTATAAAATGTAAAAGGTAAAGATGTTACAGGTGATTAAAATAAAATAAGTAAAATTCATTTTTATGGATTTCGGGATATAACATACATCTTATAAAAATTTTTACTGTAAATTACAAAATTGTAGTAAGCAAAACATTTTAATTTATTGAGGAGTCCAAATTTGTGAAAGTATCATTAATAAAAGAATATATAATTCAGTGTCAAAAGAAATCATTCAGATTTTTGCAGCGTAACATTAATATTATGAATAACAGTATGTGCATGTGATAGAAATGGATTTCAATGTACCTTTAGCAATGGATTTCTATGTCACTATTGCAGTGAATTTCAATATACTTTTAGCAATGGGATTTCATTGTACCTTTAGCAATGGATTTCAATATATTTTAGTAATGGATTTCAGTGTGCCTTTAGCAATCAATTTCATTGTACTTTTAGCAATGGATTTCAATGTTCCTTTAACAATGGATTTCAATGTACTTTTAGCAATGGATTTCAATGTACTTTTAGCAATGGATTGCAGTGTACCTTTAGTAATGGATTTCAGTGTACCTGTAGCAGTGAATTTTAGTGTACCTTTAGTAATGGATTTCAGTGTACCTGTAGCAGTGAATTTTAGTGTACCTTTAGTAATGGATTTCAGTGTACCTGTAGCAGTGAATTTTAGTGTACCTTTAGTAATGGATTTCAGTGTACCTGTAGCAGTGAATTTTAGTGTACCTTTAGTAATGGATTTCAGTGTACCTGTAGCAGTGAATTTTAGTGTACCTGTAGCAGTGAATTTTAGTGTACCTTTAACAGTAGATTTTAGTGTAAGATTATCATTGTATGGGTTAATAGTTGTAGCTAATGAATGCTAACGTTTTTATAATCTCCGAAAAAAAATTCACTTAAATGACTGTAATGGTCACGTAATCCCATGCAAGTTTATATTGTGTCTTTTTTGTCCATTGTACATTATCTATTCACAATTGCCATTT
This sequence comes from Potamilus streckersoni, assembly GCA_016746295.1. Classification (NCBI taxonomy): domain Eukaryota; kingdom Metazoa; phylum Mollusca; class Bivalvia; order Unionida; family Unionidae; genus Potamilus; species Potamilus streckersoni. The sequence goes on from JAEAOA010002319.1 coordinate 335,182, forward strand.
AATCTTCTCAACAAAAAAAGTTTTGGACAAATTTGCACATAAACGGAGTATTCTGGCATCAAAGCCATACAAATGTTCCATGGCTGCCCATCTATCTTCCAATTTAACCACTATTACCAACAAAAATATTGTTTGAATAACTCAAAAATAATTAAATTTGGCAAAAAGCATACTGCCATTAATGCCTTTCAAATATGTTCAAATATTATCAATATGCCATCAAATATGGCTACTGTTACTAAAAATATAAGAAACTTAAATGACTTCTCGAAAGCAGGTCAACATAATTTAACCAACTCTGATGGAAAGCATTGTGGTACTGAGGACTTTTTAAATGGTGTCAAGATACTAACAAAAATGGCTGCCATTAATAAAAGTTGAAAAACTTATTGACTTTTTCTCAGAAACCATGCTAGAGAATTTGACAAAAGCATCCTGGCATAAAGAACTTTCAAGTTTGTACAGTTGATCAACCATCAGATATAGTCACAACTGCTAAAAATTGTCTCGTGTCTGCAGTATGATGCCCCAGTGCTAGACATCACTATAAACTGCCACTGCAGTCATTGTAGTATATGACTAAAACATTGTTAAAGCAACGTTAAAAATCATAATCACATCACATGACTTACAATTGAAAATTCATCACCAAATCTGCCCAACAGAATTTGACCAAATTTATAGAAAGCACCCTAGCATAGAAGGTTATAAAGTGCCTGCAAGTGATGATTATCAAATATGGCCACTTCACATAACTTATCCTTGAAAACCATACAACAGACTTTGTCCACAATTGTAGAAAAATCATTCTCCTTGGAAAAAAGGTCTTTAAAATATATAAAATTTTAATGAATACAAACAAATACCAACAACTATTGCTACCATTACAAAATAAAAATGTTACATGCCTTCTAACAAAAACTTTTCAACAGACTTTTAACAAGATATTGCTTTAGGTCTTTTTTAGATTTATACAAAATTTGCACATATTGTGCTAGTCTAATGTCAAAGATGGATAACTTTGCGAAAATAGAAAATTCATTAATAACTTCAAGACTGTTGCTGAACAGAAACAATACTCAGCAGAATTTTACCATATTGAATGTAAGCATCCCAGTTTTGAAGACCATTTTGTAATGTATACATTTTATTCGATTGTTTGCTAATTTTAATTTTTTAAAATTTTATTACATGCTACTGTAATGTAACATTGTACGCTGGACTTGACCTTGTCCAAAATTGAGTTTGTTTCTGCTTGACCTGATTGACTTTTTATTAAAAAAAGTTTATTGCAATTTATATAAACAACTAATAATAGTGTCATTATTCTCTATGTGTATGAATTTAATATAAGGATTTTTATTCAGGTAAACTAGAAGGAGTAAATATGTTGATTTGGGTCATTTGATCATTTTAGAAGGTTAATTTACATTTTTAAAAAAGAAAATGCTAATTGTGATGTGAGATCAAGGAGAGATCTTTATAATCTTGTGATTGTGAGGATTTTATCATCCATGCTTTAACATCTAGCACTTTTAAGTTGTATTATATGTTGTGACCAGGAGTTTTGGGCTGATTCTTTTGTTGTTCAGATGATTGAATTCAAGTGATTTTTTTTCTTTGAAATAAAAGAGTGCTCTGATAAAAAATTTTGAATAAAGACATTCACTTGAATTTATACTGAATTCAAACCTGGAATTGTATTTCTGTGATTCAACAAGAGACTGTTGACACATCAGCACTCCATAAGCTGTATCAGACACATTCTCACCATCATTTTTGGATCTCATTGGGACTAGTTCTGAGTTTTATTCAGGACTTTATATTATTAGGACTTCTGTAATTCTTGGATTATTTTGGGATTTAGTTTACATTACTGTAAGTTCTTTTTTCTCATTTTCACTTTGTATTCATTGGAAATAAATTATTTGTTAAATATTACAAAGATTGTTGGTTTTTTCCTAACTCTTTTCTGTTATTTATTTTTTGTACACTGATGTTGATCTGCCATATGCTACAATTACTAAAAATATAAAAACATTGACACATCTTAATTTTATTGACTTGAGAGAGATATTTTGTGATATAATTGTAATCGAGCAGTTTTTTTTTGTCAGAAAAGGCATTTGGCTTTCAAATGAATGTGCTTTATGTAATAAATTTTGATCCTGTATTTTAAAGACTATACCCTTTTAACCTTTTCATTTTCTTTTATGTACTTTTGAAGCAATTTTGGCATTTTCTACCTTTATAACTGATCCTGTAAGAGAAAGTATTTTCTTTTTATTTTGAAGTATTTAGTTTTCTAAAGATTTTAGCAGTTTTTGATCTTTATATTAATACAGTTTCATGTTGACCATTTTATTTTGAAGGACTGCATTTATTTGGAGGAGTTTGCTTTCCTTAACATTTTTGCAAATATTCCTCGTCATTTTTCTTGTTTGTCCTTATGATTAATACCACCAATATATATGATATGTTGTTTTTAAAAATCTCATTTATTTTATTTTTGCAATTTTAAAAGGGAAAGCACTGTTTTTGGTACTAGATTTAAATTTAATTTTCTTTCTTAATGATGTTTCTATCTTTCTGGATCAGTAATTTGAATCTGTGTTCTGACTGCTGATAAACAGTTTTATCCTCTGCAAATTGATTTGTATTTTGACTGGATGTGCTTTTTGTTGTAGCCAAAATGCATTCTGCTGGATATAGTATGCAACAAATCCAGCTGATTTGGCACCTTGCTCAAAGCAATAATCTCAACCTCTTTCCAAGTTAATGGACAACCCTTCGCTTGTGAAAGTATTTAGTAGTATATGATAATTTGACCTGGGAGTTCATGTTTCTCAAATCATTATTATGTGTGATTGTGTTGTAGTTAGAAATCAGATTTTTGTGTGTGACAAGGTTTATCTTGGTTTGTCTTGGAGGTCTGCATTGAAATCAAATTGTATATAAAACTTTACATTTTAAAACATCTAGGTCCAGTTAAGTTTTTACCATTTTTCCAGTAGTCTTTTACTACATATTATTTACTTAAATCATACACAATGACACCCTCTTGCTAAACACACACACACACAGAGTAAATCTGATACACTCCTCACCAGTGTCTAGGAAGGTGACAGGTACTCTTGAAGGACTTCATGGATTATAGCAAAATTTTATATGCAGCTGTACATTAAGAAAACCTCAGTCATTATCAATTTTTTCGCTGTTTTCCAGCAAAATTTATTTTTTGGTCTTTTCTTGACCTATACTTTTAACATTCACTTTCATTTCTGCCCAGAAGGACTTTGTGATAAACAATGATAAGGGGCTTTATATTATAATGATTTTCTTGAAATTTAGATTTGACAATTATTTTTATAAATTTTATGGAAATATGGTTCCCATTGACTTGGAGCTTTAACATTCAATTGTTTAAGCACTTGATGGATTAAAACTGAATTTGTTACGAGACTTTGCATTAAAAAGACCTATGTTATTTACTTTTCACCTTTTGAGGGGCAACACTTTATGGCTTTTATTTCTCCTTTATTTCTCTTAGAATGTTTCACTTTAATTCTATTTCTATTCAGTTACTTTAGAAGGACTTCATGTATTTCTCCTTTATTTCTCTTAGAATGTTTCACTTTAATTCTATTTCTATTCAGTTACTTTAGAAGGACTTCATGTATTGACACCAAATAAAATGAGGCATTATATTAAAAAAATAATTGGGAAAGATAAAATTTGACCACTTTCTGACAAAATTGTATTGAGTTATGGCCCCTATTTTACTTGAATGTTGGCCATCAATTTACCCAATTTGAAGCACTTCATTGATTGAAATTAAATTTGATATATGGCTTGATATTCAGCTTTAGAACAAGTTTGATTTTCACTCATTTTAGGCAAGACTTTAAGGAGTTGTTGCCCCATTTTAACTAGGGATTTTACCCTTTAATTGCTTTATATTGGTTGAGGCCTCTGTGCCCTACGGACATATTTCAAGTTTTTCACCATTTCTCACATTTCTAAATAGGCAAACATAGAGGACCTTTGTCCTTCATGATAATTTAGTTTTCTAAAGAAGAAAGTTTGCATAACAGTATGGTCTGAATTAAATGCATGAACAAAAGGTTTTGTTACTTTGAAGTAGTAGTCTCATAGTTGGCAGTATGGCACTTTGGAAGGGTCTTAAAGGGGGTAGAGGCTCTTTTACACTAGTTAGAGGATAATACAGGTTGAACTCAAGACTACTTGTAATTACAAAATGATGGCTTTGTTGTTGTTTTTTTGGGTTTAACAGCACATGGTGGCTAGTGTATCTGGTGGCAGAAGAAACTGGAAAAATCATGGGAAGAACCACTGACCCAATGCGAAACTACGGACAAGATTTCTCACATGCCATCAAAGGCTGAGCCTAAGACTCAAACCCATGCAGACAGAGGTGAGATGGTGATCTATAAAAGTGAGTGCTTCAGACCACTTGGCCATCCAGGGTCCTTACTGGCATTTTCATCAGCTTGCAACTTGTTTCTAACTGGACAAGTCCACATGAGGATAACTGTGCTTTTTGTAATGCTAGAAGATACAAATTTCTAGTTTTCTTATGTATCAAATTGACAAAAGTATTGTATTCCACATTTGGTGTCCTATCCTCAAGGACAAGGTCACAGGTCAATATTTTAAGGGGGGGGTATTTTTGCTGTATATCATGAAAACAGTTTCATGTTGTGATGAATCTTTTATTTCCAGTTTTGATCACTTACGTTTCTCAGCTTGACAGCATTGCATGCATCATACTCAAGGTTTATCTTTAAAGTCATTGGTCATTTTTGCTCTAATGCCATTTGATCTAGGGGTGTGAAACTTTTTGATATGTCTACTGCTCTGTCACAAATGTTAAAGTTCATTAATGGGAAACCTTTGGTAACCTAACCATTGCTATCAGGAGATGAAGATTTTCTAACTTTGCTTGTTGATTTCATTTTAGAGGCTTTAAAAAAACTTTCTTCTTATAAAAAAGACTTTATTTCATGTTGTGATAAATGTTTTATTTCCAGTTTTGATCAGTAAAATCCTGTGTCATTGTAGATGGGGAGACCTCAGAGTATGGAATTAGATTCCTTTGGGAGAAACTGTCTCTGTTTGACCGGCTCATCCTGATCCGAGTGTTACGTCCTGACATGTTGACGGCCTCAGCCACACAGTTCATTGAAGACAAACTTGGAGAGAAGTACCTGTCCACTGGTCAATTTGATCTTAAGGAGATTTATGAGGAATCCACTGCCAAGACCCCTCTTATATTCATATTGTCACCAGGTAATGAGTCTCACCTTTATTAGCATTATAACACCATTCACCACACTGGTATTACACTTTGTAATGTCATATAATAAATAGAATTTATAGCTAGTCTTAATTTCACATATTATAAAATCACACAAAATTATACAATGAAAGTATAAAATATAGCATGTAAATAAATTAATTTAAAATTAAATACTAATAATAATGATTTTGCTGTTGTTATAATTACTATTATTATTATTGTTGTTGTTTTTGTTGTTGTGATGTGAATGATTATTACTACTGCCAATACTACCACCACAGGTTGTGACCCAGCAGCACAGATGCTACGATTTGCAAGGGAGTTGCGAGGCAGTACCCTTCACCTGGATATGATTTCCCTAGGGCGGGGCCAGGGTCAGAAGGCAGAAGAACTCATATCTAAGGCCCAAATCCTTAAGGGTCGTTGGGTCTTCCTTGCCAATTGTCACCTTGCTGCATCATGGATGCCCAAATTACAGACTGTCGTGGAAAAGTGAGTCCATAACATATAAATTAGTATAAACTTCATGTAAGATGTCACCATTTTTGTAGATATATATTGTTATTTATCAAATCAATAAAATAAACCTGAAAAATGTTCTTGTCGAAATTTTGTTACTTTTCTAATTGTCTTTGTGGAATTTTTTGTAGAAAAGTTATTTATCTAAATAGTTATTATTTGCAAACATTTAATATATGTAATTCATATTTTCAGCAAAATTATAACTGGACAATCCCTAAATTAAACAATTTGGGACTTTTAAATCATAAAATCATATAAATAGTAAGACTAAAACTATGAACTCCATCTTAATTTTGTTCTTTTTCTTCGTTTTATAAAGATTTGTCACTGGATATAAAGTCAAATCAAGTTTTAATTAAAGTTTCTTTTGATAATTTTTGAATATACATAACAGATTAAAAATGGTGCACATTATTAATGTCCAAAGTTGAGGAAGATTGTTTTTGATTGGGAACATCTTGACAAAAATCATAAAGGGAAAAATTAACAGAGTACAGTATATCTTATAAGAAATTTTTAAAACACATAAATGCTTATGTTATTTGCTTAACTAGATGTATTATACATCCATCATCTATCAATGTTTACTATTTTTGCTGTTATAAACTATTGGACCAATTTCAAACAAATTTAGCAGAAAGCATTCTGGAATGAAAAGCTTTCAGATTTATATAAATGATGTCAATCTGTCATCAAATATTGCCTCAATGATAAAAATAGAGAAGCCTTTAACAGCGTCTCAAAAACACACTCAGAAGACTTTATGGAAATTGGACCAAAATCATCATACTAGGAAAGACTTTTATTTTTGTGGAATGGTGCTTATCTGCTATCAGATATGGCAACCACTGATTAAAATAGAAAACATTTAAACAACCTTACATATTTAAAAAAGCTGCTCAATAGAATTTGACCAACTTTGACAAAAAGCATTCTGGCATAAATACTGGACAAACTACACTTATGTGCCATCAAATATGGAAGAAAATGCAAAACAACTAGAGTAACCTTATAACAACTATTTTCATAATATATGCAATCAATAGAAATTTTTATGGAAAAAATTCCACAGACCTGGGTTTTTTGGCCAACAGTTCAAGCATTTGGCAATTAATCAAATATTGACTAATCTCAAGCCCACTTAAGCCTCTTGTTAAATATTAAAACAAATTTAGGTAAAAATTCTTCCATTCTTATGTAACATGAATTTCAGGTGGGTTTTATTTTGTGACATGGATGCAGTTTTGTTAAATAAATATATTTTAAATTTTAGCTGAAAAAGTTTTTTAATTTGAGGTATAATCAGAATAATCTCAAAGTAACTGTCATATAAATTCAGAATTCAAAGTTCTGAATTTGACTGGTATCCAGAAATGTAAGTATATAAACTCCATATCGTCTGCACTGGATGTGGTTTATGGCATTTTTTCACCAATATATTCATTGTTATTATTACAAACCAAACTTCTGTTAGTTTTGTACAGTACTTTTAAAACACTGGCATTTTGGTGTAAATTTCAAGATGGGTATATGGTGTAAACTTCAACACTGGTATTTGGTGTAAATTGCAACACCAATGTTTGCAGGAAATTTCAACATAGGTATTTGCTGGAAATTTCAACATTGGTATTTGCTGGAAATTTCAACACTGGTATTTGCTGGAAATTTCAACACTTGTATTTGCTGGAAATGTCAACACTGGTATTTGCTTGAAATGTCTCATCTGCACAGCATAGTCGGGTTATAGGGATCACTCTTCCAGCAGCATTGCCATCATTGTAGGCATCAATGGTAAATATCTGGCATTCAGGTACTACTCACCATTGGCAAAAGTGGATCACTGACCATTGGCCTTCTTTACATGATGCAGCAATTATTTTGTAATTTCTTTTTCATTTCTTTGACCTTTTGTGCACTGTTGAGGGCACTACTTGCCATTGGCAAAAGTAGATTAGAATGACCTACTTTTCAAGCTAATGTGATTACATTAAGTCTCTGTATTTAGCTCATTTTCTGAATAAACTATTTTTGGTACAGTCATGAAAAATTATTGGTGTATTTATATTAATTTATATTAGGGATGTTTATTACCTCAAGGACCTACATGGCTTGCTTGAATGACTTTGCAAGGCTTTTGGACTATGCCATGGCAGAGCAAGCAAGACAGCATTCTACAGAAAATTTTCTTTATATTTATAAATAAATGTAGGTTTTACTAGTAATATTTACTTATTAGTTGAAGTTACTTTTTAGTTAATTTTCTGTTGACCACAATTAGAAAAACTAATGTCAATTTTAAAAAGTGATTTAGATTTATTTTAGTTGTCTCCTTAATCATTTAATTTTTTATTTGCCTAAAGTAGAAATTATTCCTAAACTTGCTTTCTGAACAAATTGATTAAAATCTTACTTTGCAATATTTAAAACATGTCCAGAGCAATTTTACAGAAAATGAGATTTTTAGAGCCCAGCACCTGCATCATTTCCCTCATTCAAGATAAATATATTTTTAGATTGGGAAGTCACCTTGTTTTTCACTTTCACTCTCAAAACCAAAACATGTACATGTATCTTGAAAATTCAGACATTGAACATACCATCATCACATGTACACCACTCCCTCAATAACTGATAACTCTCGGACATCGGGTCCAAAAACATCGACCTCAATATAAGCGAGGGCATGAGTTATAGATGGACCTATAACAAACAACAAACTAACAAAGGGATCGACGTATAGCCAAATGGGGGGTGGGAGTGGGTTGACATGTTACAGTGTTGAATACTAAATTAATAATCATGCTAAGATTAACTGTGAATAAATATCTCTTCTTATCGGTGTACTTTGTTTAGTTTTTTTCCTCACAGAGTAACATTAATTTCAGGATAACTTGCAGTTTATTGATCATCAAAACATTATTCCACATGGTTTCCATTCGCTTAGCACATGTACGACTCACGTTGTGTACTACATCACTAATTTTTGCTGTGAATGGTATGCATTCTAGTTTTATTGTTTCATCCAAAGTAGATTTTTTTTAAATACAAAAAATTGACACATTTCAAAATAAACAATGTCGATCGAACAATGATTTGATTTTTATTGCGGTAGAAGTAAAATAGAAGAAAAAAAATAATTCATAAGGGTTAAGTATTACCAACACAAATTTAACGAGTCTAACACAAATTTAACGAGTCTAAAAATTTAAAACAATATAAATTAGAACACGATAACACTTGTGGTTTGTGACACATTGCTGTGTGAACCATGCATACACAGCATCATCTAATTCATTATCGCTTGCAGTCCGTGCTCATTTTCATTTCATCCCTTCATCTGAATCAGCATCATGTGAGTAATTTCTAAATTTCGGCTCATCCTTAAGCCAACCTCTAAATGTCGACTCGGCAATTTTTAGTTCATTGCAAATTTTTTATCTCAATTCGTCATTATGATCACTATCTATGATGCACAGCTTTTCAGTCACTAACTACATATTTCACATAAATCATTTGCTCTCCATGGTCACATTTACAAATGATTAGGATACATTACTAATATTATATACTTGAATGATGTTAATACATAAAATGTGAAAACATTTTTCTATTGGTCAAGTAAAACAAAATTTGATAACGATAATGAATTCAAGAACGTATGCTCCTATTGGCATGCTTTTGAACTTTATTTTATTTTACTTGATTGATTTGATACAAAAGACATACTCAAAGTGATAAAACAACACAGGTCTCTTTTAATTGATTCTTTTATTGCAACAAACACTTCCCCAAGTTGTTGATCAAAACAAAGCCAGCATGTAATTATGTTCTCACAGAAGTACTCACGATGTGACAGTCGACTGACTTTTTTCATGTTTTCATATAAGAGAATCTGTATGTTTCGATTATAGTGTTGAGATGAAATTAAAGGATTATAATGTGAATTTCACCTAGGAAGGCATTTAATTGGTATTTATTTCATTCTCTGTTGCCACATGTTAGCATTTACCAGAATTTTTCATTGAGCGCTGTTTATTTACAGTGTATTGACAACTATTTCTCTATTGAAAAAAACAACATAATATGTGATATCTTATTAGAAATTGCAAATTTCACAATATGGATTCTATCTTTACGGGCAATAATCACCATTTTTGATGATAAAAATGAGCTATATATCAAGGTTTAATTTACCAATTTACCATTTATTATCATGACTTTTTCCACACTCAACACATTTTAAAATATATTTTCTTTGAAAAACAAATTGGGAGCCATGCTGGACACCACATTATAAGTGGGTTTGCGAGTTATTCAGGCACGAGTTATTGAGGGAGTGGTGTATTTACTTTATTATGGCTCAGTACCTCCCAAGAGGAACAGGTTAAGTTTTTAAGTAGTTCAAGATTCACTTTTTCTTTTATTTCATTGTATATTGTCCCATATGAGAAAGACTCTGGATAAAATATGCCTTTCCCCCATGAAGATTCTCATGAAACCAAAGGAAATCATCATGCTTGTAACATGGTTCTTATTCTGTTTTTAGAACTTTCAGTGTTAAGAAAAAATTGTTATGACATGTAACCATATAATTAAAGTTTACATCGCTACATTTGTTAAATTGTGACTGTTATCTAGGAAATATTTAATTCCTAAAGTAATTTTTATTTTGTGAAAATATATTAATATGAATTGATAGGAATTTACTTCCTTTTAATCAGTGACTACAAATTTGAAAAATATATTGCTCTCTGAGTGTAGTGTCTGCTGAACAGAATTTTCCTGTTTCTTTCCTATTCTCTTTCTGTTTGATTGGACATTCAACAGCAGGGTCATGGTAATTGATTTTGGGGACATTCAACAGCAGGGTCATGGTAATTGATTTTGGGGACATTCAACAGCAGGGTCATGGTAATTGATTTTGGGGACATTCAACAGCAGGGTTTTTGTAATTGGTTTTGGGGTCATTCAACAGTAGGGTTTTGGTAATTAGTTTTGGGGATATTCAACAGCAGGATCTTGGTAATTGGTTTTGGGGACATTCAACAGCAGGGTTATGGTAATTGGTTTTGGGGACATTCAACAGCAGGATCTTGGTAATTGGTTTTGGGGACATTAAACAACAATGTAATGGTAATTGGTTTTGGGGATATTAAGCAGCAGGGTCCTGGTGATTGGTTTTGGGGACATTAAACAACAATGTCATGGTAATTGGTTTTGGGGACATTAAACAACAGTGTCATGGTAATTGGTTTTGGGGATATTAAGCAGCAGGGTCATGGTAATTGGTCTTAGGGACATTAAACAACAGTGTCTTGGTAATAGTTTCAGAGACATTAAACAGCAAAGTTTTGGTTATTGATTTGTGGCACATAAAACAGGAGGGTCATGGTAATTGGTTTTGGGGACATTAAATAGCAGGGTCATGGTAATTGGTTTCCCAGACATTGAACAACAAGCTTGTGGCTATTGGTTTCAGGGACATAAAACAGCAAGGTCTTGGTAATTGGTTTCAGGGACATAAAACAACAGGGTCTTGGTAATTGGTTTTTGGGTAAGCAATATTGTGCGAGATGAAAATGTTACATTTTTGTCAAGCCAGAATTTAACAGTATATTAAGATAATATAATAGTATATTAAAATAATAATATAACTATATTAAACTAATAAGAATTTATTTTCATTTATTTGTGGCTAAACAACAGTCAGTCCCCACAATGTATTATTTATCTAATCAACATAGGTACTCTTTCTTTCATCCTATCTCTCTATCTCTCTCACTCTATCCCTCTCTCTCCCTCCTGATCTGTAGAAAAATATACCATTTTCAGTGATCTTCACACATTTGCTTTCTTTCTTCACATTTTCTTATTTGTAAACTCATTTGATATTTTGCTTTTATATTGTTGATAAAGTTTCAGGACAGATTGCTGTAATTATCATGGCTAAAGTATCAGGGAAAGTTGCTGTAATTATCATAGCTAAATCTTCTGGACAAGTTGTAATTATCATGGCAAAAGTTTCAGGACAGTTGTTGTAATTATCATGGTACAAGTTTCAGGACAAGTTGTAATTATCATAGCAAAAGTTTCAGGACAGTTGTTGTAATTATCATGGTACAAGTTTCAGGACAAGTTGCTGTAATAATCATGGCTAAAGTTTCAGGACAAGTTGCTGTAATTATCATGATTCTTAAGATATTTGAGCTTTTTCTTGCTCTGTTTACTTATCTAATTGATTCCTCAAAATTTCATGATCCAAGGAACCATAGAAAAATGACACTACTTTTGAAAAACTGAAAAGAAATTGTCTTTTCTTTTTACTTTCAGTTTGAATCGGCCTAATGATGAAATTGATCCCCAGTTCCGTCTGTGGCTCAGTTCTAAGCCAGATCCATCTTTCCCTATATCCATTCTGCAAACAGGAATGAAGGTATGGAATATGAAATGGATTATTTTCCTATACTGTGGATTTCTAAGTCTACTATTCAAAGAATACAGAGATCTAATGGTGTCACCTCAGTGTCTATATTACTATCTTAAAGTTTGTGTATCAGTTGTTTTAAACATTTTTATAGTAACGTTCATAGAAAAAGCACAATTTGCTGTATATATTTATTTATATAAAAAGCCAACATTCAAGTAACTGTATATGGAGTACAGTGAAATCTGTATATGAAGAGTAATCTTGGGACATGACAACTGTTCCCTTTTAGACAGGTGTTCATTAAATAAAGGGTCGGTACTCTGAGTGTTCTTGACAGCTTATTAAGATGGGACAGAATTTGAAAAAAGTAGCAGATCTTGAGACTAAAATGATTCACTGCACTATTACAGTCAATAAGAATAAAAATCCAACACTGAGAATGTCAGAATCCAGCAGCTTTGAAACTTAACAGTGAAATGCTAATAAGTCAATAGTTGTATGGGGATTGTACTGAGATGTTGATTCAGAAACATGACAGAGTTCACAATAGATTTCATAACTGAAGAGCCGTTTGATCTTTTATGCCAGTGTCTCGAAAGTCAAAATGAAAATCTCAAAAGTCATTTGTTTTGAAACATGTTTTCACAGCTGGGGTTGCTAGTCAAGGAGCAAAGTGATGCTTAATTTCTGACAACTTCAGGTGATTTATTTTCCTTAGTCTCAGAATTGTTACTGACTTTCTGTTTCTTTGAAGCCAGAAGGTCAGAATGATCATCTCTGGCAGGTAATGACTGAGACTGAGACAGAAAAGAAAATACACTTCTTTGAGTAATTATAATTAACTTATTAACCCATGGCACCGCATTTATACAGCAGGAGGTGATAGCCTACTTCTGAGATCTGTAGCATCATGGTCACATATGACACAACAAAGTGGGAGGTATTATAGAAATGTAGACAGATGTAGCTTTACGATGATACTAAATAATATGGATGTTCTAGTTCCACTACAAAATACAGAGGGTAAAACGTCATTTTATGGACTGGAGTTTTCTCCAGCCAAAATTTGCCTGAGGTTGGAATCCGATTTTTTGTCTGGATTTTAGACTTTTTGGCCTCAGATGTAAGAGAGACCAATCTGAACTGCACTCAGGTGAATCTCAGCAAAAAGTAGGATAATATAGGCATTTAGAATAAAGAGTGGTCTCAACACAAAAATAATTGTTCCGTTAAGCAAAAAAATAATAAGTCCAACTTTTTCTTCTGCTTATGCTCCAGCAAAATAGCCAATGAAAAGCGATGTTTCTAACACAACTAGGCATTAGGTTAACGTAAAATGTCTTGGCGGTTGATGTATTAAGATTTATTCAGAAATAGCCCCCAAAATGGGTTTCCTGCTTGCATTTCAGGCAAAAAGGACAAAAACCTCCAGGGGTTAATGAGCTAATACAAACCAGTGTATATTTCATAAGATCACTGACTGGTGACCACTAATCACATTAATTATTAAGTTTCACACTTAACAGGCTCTCAATAGTTTTCAGGTCCAGATTTCCCCTTGAATCACTTTGTGTTTGCAAATATGTGACAATGACAAAACAACCATGTTGAACCAGCAAGAAAGTTCAAACTCCATTATACCTATGGCTTGGTTTTTAAAGTTGCTGACTGCTCTCCATTACTTATCCAAGTTAACTTTAGCCAGAGAAGAAAGTTTCTGAGTTGCACATAAGATGTATTCCTAAGTTTCATATTTCTTAGCTGGTGTTTTTTTTTTAGCATAGGAAAACAAGGTTATATTTTGGCATTTTGATGTTAATTGAACTACATGAATAACATGTATCAACTGTCCTTAAATATTCTACTGAAAATACCTGGAGTAATTTAATGACAGTTAAATAATACAAAAAGATTCAAAATACCTGCTCAAGTATTTCTACAAAAGAATCATTTTTGGTTGGTCTGTAATTTTTTTATCTCAAATCCACCAATTGTCAGTTAGTTTTTACTAAAAGACTTGAAAGCCATTATGGACCAGCTTATAAAACATCTAGTAACTCTGCTTATTCTCTCCATAACAAAACAGTAGAGCAATCATCTAGTTGTGTTAGCCTTCATAATCTCATTACTCAGCCATTGCACTCGTATAACGTCTTGTTTCCACTGGTTTCTGTAATGTGGGGAGAGAATACATAAATATTCCAATTTGTTTTTGTCTTAAAATAATAATAATAATAATAATAATAATAATAATAATAATAATAATAATAATAAAAATGGCATTTTTGTCGGAAAATTGTGCCAAATGCAAATGCAAATTAATTAAGACATGCTCTGGCTCAGATTGACATGCATCATAAAAATGCACACGTTGGAATTACCATGAAGCAGAAAAGGCAAAGATTAAATTCACAGCATCAAAATCAGAGGATACCTAATTTATTGAGAATCCTGCATCTGCTTCAATGTTTAATCCTGGTCATCAAGAAACAATTGTAAAATTTAAATTACAAATAAAGTTCCAAGGTGGTCACATTATTTGATTTGAACACTTGGAAGTATCATCATCAGTGATTTGTAAAATCTAAATGTAAAAATGTCATCATTGATATAAGCTGTATTAGTTACATGTATTTTAGTCATGGCCTGCTGTAGTCATTCCTGGCAGTGTTGTTTAGAACAATCTACAAACCTTTCAAAGTGGATGCAAAACTCATTTTTGTGGTCTGCCCTGTGTCATACAGTTAGTGTCATGGTTACAGGTGATTGAATAAACATTACTAGTGTTTATCTGTGTTTTTGTGATGCATTCGCAGCAGTGTTGAAATGCATATTTTGTTTGAAACTTGTGGTCACTGGTCACATTCTGCAAGTGGTCACTTTGGATGATGCATTTATATAATAATATGAATCTGTGCATGATAATTGTGGCTGTAAGTGATAAGTGGTCATTAATTGCAGATATCACTAAAGACAGGTTTTAATGTATCTTGTATTTGTAACCTACAAAAATATTGGTAAAGGCAAGATGGCAGTAACATAAAAAGTGATTTGACTTGTAATGCTTAGCAAACTGAACTGAAAGTAGTCAGGTTTGTGTGCATTACTGACCATTAAATACACTTTTATCAATGAAGTCAGTATTATATGCCTTATATATTTTAATTGAAAAGGCTTAATATTGGGGCCCTGAGTGGTCAAAAGTGCTCACCATTACTGATCATTGCCACCTCACCTCTGTCTATGTGGTTTCAAGTATCAGGTTCGGCCTGTGTGGGTGTGTGAGAAAGCTTGCCAGTAGCTTCTTGTTTTATTTTGGGATTTTTCTGGGTTTTTCCTCCTATATTTATACTGTATGCCATGTAGAGCCTATTTTGTGCTGAAAAATGGTGTTAAACTCTACAACTATAACATAAAGAACAACATCATCAACAACAATGACTATTAATATCAAACTGAATTTGATACAGATCATAGTCTACCATAGTTACATGGGAGCCATTTAAAATTTACAAGCTATTTACAGCCACCATTTTGTTTATTAGTAGGGTTCCCATCACTGTAAGCTTTTTGATGTCTTTGAAACAAGAATCCTGTTAAAAAATAAGTAATTAGCAGACTTGTGATTTAATGATCGATAGTGCATGAAGCAGGCTGTAAGGGAAGCAAATCCATACACATTGTAGGTCTTAATGTCTGTTATGTGCAACTGTATTGGGCAAAAGACACAGTCTGCTGTCCACATTAAACAGGTATATGTTGTATAAAGGATTTATTGAAGGATATTGATTGATGATCCCATAATGTGCTTCTTAACAGTGTCTGCTATATTGAGATGTTTGCTAACCATGTTTCACTGTACATGTATATGCATGCTTGTAATAAATATATGAAGTCTTCAATATAACTCACTCTTAAGGGGACTGCTCCAGTAGCCTAGTGGTTAGATTCTTGGATGCAGGAGGTCATGGGTTCAATCCCCAGTCGAGTCATACATAAGACTTATAAAAATGGTACTAACAGCTGCCTTGCTTGGTGCTCAGCATTAATAGGTTAGTGTTAGGACATGTCAGCCCTATGTCAGGATAATATGAGCGGGTGGGACATCATGCTACATGTCTGCAGTATGTAGCCCCAGTGCTAGACATCACTATAAACTGCCACACTGCATACATTGTAGCAATATGACTGAAAAATTGTTTAAGCTATCTTAAAAATCCAACACAAACGCACACAAGCATGCACATGCATGTGCACACACACACACACAAGCATGCACTCTTAAGGGCTTTGTTGCTAATTACATATATCTCACAATTATAAGTGTACTTGCCATTGTCAAACTCATATATGTTGCAATCAAAGTACTGGTGTACTTGTTGTCAAATACAGTTATGTTGCAATTAAAATACTTTTGTACTTGCTGTTGTCAAATAGTTATGTTGCAATCAAAGTGTGCAGAGAGCCATTTCAAGGTAAAACAAAGATTATATAGACTGTATAAAATTATATTTTTCTAGTTAGAATCTTGGATTTTGAAGTCTTAGCAATTAAAAGGCATCACATGACTTCTACAAGGAAGTATAATTGCCAGTATTAAATTTCAGATGACTATTGAGCCACCCCAGGGATTGAAGTCCAACATGATTCGCTGCTTTGGCAGAGGTGGCACAGGTGTTGTGACAGAAAAACTGTATGAGGAAGGATCCAAGGGAACAACATGGAATAAGCTTCTCTTTGGACTCTGTCTTTTCAATAGTGTCATTCATGAGAGAAAGAAGTATGGTGCCTTGGGATGGAATATTGCCTATGAATTTAATGACTCAGATCTGGAGGTAATTATTTTATGGGCCTTGCTTTGGAAGTAATTATATTTATTGGCCTTACTTGGGAAGTAAATATATTTATGGGCCTTACTTTGAAAGTAATTAAATTTATGGGCCTTACTTTAAAAGTAATTATTATGTGCCTTACTTTGGAGGTAATTATCTTTATCAGCCATACTTTAGAGGTAATTATCCTTATCAGCAATACTTTGGAGGTAATTATATTGATGTGCCTTACTTTGAGGATGCAACACATATGCAACTGGGATGCAGTCATAATGGGAGTTGAGTCCTGTACTACCCTAACATCAACTAGATGCTCTAATGTCAGAATTATCTCAATATATATATACTCCTGTCTATGTGGTTTAATTTATTCATCATGTGACTCATGGTACCATCTTCAGTGCCTTCAGCTCAAATGTCAGTAAATGCAATTTGTCACAATAGAAAATAATGTGCTGCCTGACATTTTAGAGTTTAATTGGGACCTCCTTATTATCAGCTCATGTGGGTTATTCTAGCCTGAAAAAAAAAAACATTTTCATCTGACTTTTTAAAGAACAGATTTTTTTTTTACTGCCCATATAATAAAAAATTTTCAGGTGCCCCAAAGCAATCAGTAGTAACCATGTCTATATATCTAATAAAATAGAACCATTGATAGCTTTCAAGCCAAATTTATCACAATCTTTTGTGAACAACAGGTCTTGTACAGTTTAAAATTAGGAAGACATTACAGTCTTTAGAGACAAGGATTTTTTTTAGGTCAGTACAATCTAATTAGTTTTTCTTAAGTTGTATGTGCTTTAAAAGTGATGTTAGCTAAACATGGCTCATCATTGCCAGGTTGCCTGACTTTGGCTTTTGCAGCTTAATTATACAAGGAATTAATATGCTTTTATAACTTTACATGGAATTGCTGGTTTTTATAACTTTACAAGGAATTGTTGGTTTGTATTTCTTTACAGGGAATTGTTTGTTTTTATAACTTTTACAGGGAATGTTTTGGGCAACAAAATTTTGCTTGCAGCTGTATATTGTTGAACTTTGAAAAATTTTGATTTCCAGCATTCCATGACTTTATTTGCAAGAGTTATGCCCTTGATTGACTGTCTTCCTGACTGGTTTCTATCATCACATTACTTCATTTACAGTAGTTATGCTCTCCTATTGTTCACCCTTCTGACTTTGGTTCTGCACAATTCCATTACCAAGTGCTATTGGATGTCATCCAGATTTGGCATACAACTTTATTAATAAAACCTCAAATGTTTTTGATTTTCAAACTTTCTGTATCATTATTTATGGTAGTGAGTGGGACACTTTGTGTTGCACCAATTGCTAAAAGCTCTACTATAGTTATTTCTTGTTGCTATAAATAAAATGGTAATTCCTGCCATTATATTTCAGTTATGTTAGCTCATAATATCAGCATCACTTCTTCTGAATGTACAGTTTGCTTTGGGATAAATAATGTCCATGGAATTTTTAACAAAGACATGTCCACTTTCTTTCATTAAATAGTCCCCATTATGGCATATGCCTTTTGATGGTGTGTACACTTTAATTATAAATATGTGTGTAAGCTATGGATGGATTAGCTAATCATTTCAGAAGAATATCTGACTATAGTGCATTCTAAAAAAACAATTCACATAGGACCTGTCTTTTGGGGGGGGTTGTAACTAAAGATTGAATATGGATCACTTTCTTGGATGGAACAATAATATCTGTACTGGGGTTATTATATATAGTACCCATACAAGATGTGATACTGTATGTACTTGCTTGTAAGTCGAGTCCAACTGCAAACTGTACAGACACAGATTTGCCTTCACATATGCTACCAGCAGATCAGAGTCTGTGCAGTTTGTTAGGAGTAATGAGTAGAAGAGACAACATAGACCCTGATATATAGGTACATTATGTTATGGCAGATCAGAATCTTTGTTGTTTGTAGCTTGACCCAACCTATAAACCCATATAGATGGTATGTGACCATACCTGTGTTATAAAAGCCCCTGAGGTACCTTACACTGGGTGAGTACTATAATAATGTTTTAGGTTTGGTTTTATCATAGTTTGTATGGCATAAAAATCAAGAATTTTTTTTCCTTTGGCAGGTGTCCATTCAGCAGTTACAGATGTTGCTAAGAGAACATAGTGAGATTCCCTGGATGGCACTCAGGTATTTAATTGGGGAAGTCACTTATGGTGGCCGTGTCACAGATGAGTGGGATCGGCGATGTCTGCACACACTTTTGAGTAAATTCTTTTGCACAGAGGCCTTGGAACAAGACTACAGCTATTCTCCTGACAAGGTATGAAAAATACTGTCATGGAAAACTGTAATCTTTAATAGTGTAATAGGATTTTACTCTTTTGCTCTTGTCAAGTTTTTTTTGATAATTATCTCTCATTTTGTAACTTATCCTTAATGAATATTTCAATCTAAATTAGTTCCTTGTCAACTTTAAAAAAATCTAGGGTGTTAGTTTGTCAGACTGAAAATGCATGTAGTCATAACAGTTACTTTGTGTGTGTGTGTGTGTGTGTGTGTGTGTGTGTGTGTGTTAATTTGTACTTATGATTTCACATATATAGTCCTTTCATTTCTTAATTGAAATTCAGTGTGTTTTTGCATATTGCTTGGTGTTAAATTCTCTTGCTTAGTGAGTGAGTTCTTCTGCATATCGAGTCCTTGCCTGTGTTCCAATGTTTTTGGGAGATGTCAGGATTTAGAGTGCTTGTTTTGAGAGCCAGAGAGTACATAGAATTATTTAGGGCACAGGTTTAATTTTTGAATTAATTTTAACTCTAACATGTTTGATTACATTGATATCATTATTTTTATCTTGTCAGACATTGGTCTGAAAAAGAAAGTTTACCTTTCACTCAAAATTGCATTGAGTTCAAGATTGAAAAATTCACTTGTCTACTTGCCCTTGGGGGCAGGATTTGGGCATCATCCAATAATACTTGCAGTTCTTTTTGCATTGCTAGAGGAAATGAAAGCCAGTTTTCAAGAATATCTTGCATAGATGGTATCCCATGCATATATATATATATATATATATATATATATATATATATATATATATATATATATATATATATATATATATATATATATATATATATAATGACATTCAGCTGAATGTTTTACGTATTGATCCCTGGCTCATCATGTATATTAGGGTACAGATCATACATTATGCAACTAAATTTCCCAGGCTTTGAAGGCAGGGGAATTTCAAGCCCTGGATTTATTACTGTATCATAGGCTTGATGTTTTGCAGAACAAAATGTTTGGGATCTTTACCATGATACTTTACTTGATAAATATGTCATATGCGAACAGTAGCCATTACAGTCTTAAGGTCATCAGTGACAATATCATGGCTTCATCACAGTCTAATTGCCATGATATTAATCAGAGACAATATCATGGCTTTGTGACAGTCTAATGTCCGTGATATTCATCAGTGACAATATCATGGCTTCATGACAGTCTAATGGCCATGATATTAATCTGTGACAATATCATGGCTTCATGACAGTCTAATGGCCATGATATTAATCTGTGACAATATCATGGCTTCATGACAGTCTAATGGCCATGATATTCATCAGTGACAATATCATGGCTTCATGACAGTCTAATGGCCATGATAATAATCTGTGACAATATCATGGCTTCATGACAGTCTAATGGCCATGATATTAATCAGTGACAGTATCATTGCATCATGACCATAGTAAGGCTATGATAAATCAGTGACAGATTCATGGTATCATGACAGTCTTAAGGTTATGATAAATCAGTGACAGATTCATGGCATCATGACAGTCTTTAGGTTATGATAAATCAGTGACAGATTCATGGCATCATAACAGTCTTAAGGTTATGATAAATCAATGACAGTATCATGGCACCATGACAGTCGTAAGGTTATGATAAATCAATGACAGTATCATTGTATCATGACAGTCTTAAGGCTATGATAAATCAGTGACAGATTCATGGCATCATGACAGTGTTAAGGCTATGATAAATCAGTGACAGTATCATGGCATCATGACAGTCGTAAGGTTATGATAAATCAATGACAGTATCATGGCATCATGACAGTCTTAAGGTTATGATAAATCAGTGACAGTATCATGGCATCATGACAGTCGTAAGGTTATGATAAATCAATGACAGTATCATGGCATCATGACAGTCTTATGGTTATGATAAATCATTGACAGTATCATTGTATCATGACAGTCTTAAGGTTATGATAAATCAGTGACAGATTCATGGCATCATGACAGTCTTAAAGATATGATAAATCAATGACAACATCATTGTATCATGACAGTCTTAAGGTTATGATAAATCAATGACAGTATCATTGTATCATGACAGTCTTAAGGTTATGATAAATCAATGACAGTATCATTGTATCATGACAGTCTTAAGGTTATGATAAATCAATGACAGCATCATTGTATCATGACAGTCTTAAGGTTATGATAAATCAATGACAGTATCATTGTATCATGACAGTGTTAAGGCTATGATAGATAAGTGACAGATTCATGGCATCATGAATTTTGTGGTCATTATAACATTAGTGACAGTGTCATGGTATCATGACATTCTGATGACCATGATATTATTAGTGACTATCATGGCATTATAATAATGTATTCATATTTAGTAACTTATAGGAACATAAATAATAATGTGTAACTGCCAAAATAAATTCATTTCTTATGCAGTTTTCTAGTAAAGTTGCAAAAGTTACTTTTAACATGTAAGCTTAACTACCTACTGCATGTTAGTGATTGCTCATGTGAGAGGATGGCCACTGCATGTACAGTGATTGCTTATGGGGGAGGATGGCCACTGCATGTACAGTGATTGCTTATGGGGGAGGATGGCCACTGCATGTACAGTGATTGCTTATGGGGGAGGATGGCCACTGCATGTACAGTGATTGCTTATGGGGGAGGATGGCTATTGCATATTAATGATTTCTTATGGTGGAATATGGCCAGTGTATTTTAATGATGGCTTATGGAGGGAGGATGACCACTGCATGTTAATGAAATCTTATTCAGGATTATGGTCTGAGCAGTTTTTGCACTGGTAAATAGCAGTAGATAAATTGTGACATTCTGAAATCTTTGTCTCTTTATAGGTAATAGTAGTTTGTTAAATTGATGACCTATAAATGGACCTATGGTACTGTTTAACATTCATTTGGGTCCATGTGTAGGTAATGGTAAAGAATCGGTTTAACTAATCTATTCAATTTATGACGAAGGAACATTTACTTAAGATGCTATCTATGATCGATATTAGCTTTTTGCCATGTAAACTGAGATTGGAAACAACAGAAAGATTGTAATTGAATAAATGATGACTGATTCATTTCCTCTTTTTAAAGTTTACAGAATGATGCAAATTTTGCCACATTTATCTTAGAGGCTTAGACATATACTACAGGGCAGACATATACTACAGGATAGATATACACTACTGGGCAGACATATACTACAGGGTAGATATATACTACATGGCAGACATATACTACAGTGCAGACTTACTACTAGGCAGTCATTTACTACATGGTAGATACTACTAGGCTGCCATATACTACAGGGCAGATATATACTCCAGGGTAGACATATACTACTGGGCAGCCATATACTACAGGGCAGACATATACTACAGGGTAGACATATAGTAAAGGGCAGCCATATACTACATGGTAGACATATGCTAAAGGATAGACATATACTACAGGGCAGACATGTTCTACAGGGTAGGCATATACTACAGGGCAGCCATATACTACAGGGCAGACATATACTACAAGGGCAGACATATACTACAGTGCAAACATTTACTACAGAGTAGACATATATAGCACAGGGCAGCCATATACTACAGGTTAGGCAGATACTACATAGTATATATATATATATATATATATATATATATATATATATATATATATATATATATATATATATATATATATATATATATATATATATATATATTTATATATATATATATATATATATATATATATATATATATATATATATATATATATATATATATATATATATATATACTACATAGTAGACATATACTACAGGGTAGATAGATGATACAGTGTAGTCATATACTGCAGGGCAGTCATACATTACATAGTAGACAAATACTACATAGTTGACATTTTCTACAGGGTTAACATATACTACATGGTAGACATTCTACAAGGTAGACATACTACATGGCAGACATATTCTACAGTGTAAGCATGTACTACATGGTAGACATATACTACAGGGCAGACATATACTACATGGTAGACATATTTTACAGGGTAGACATATTACATGGTAGACATATACTACAGGGTAGATAGATACTACATTGAAGAGATATATTACAGGGTAAATAGATACAGTGTAGTCATATACTACAGGGTAGACATATAATATTATTGTGTAAAACCTTTTTGTAAGTTCTGATAAGAATGTTTGCTACTTTTTTACATAGAAAAGGGTGCATAAAACTGATATTGTTGTATGCTTATATAGGTGCATTTACAGGTAAGTGCTCATCACGTGTTCAAAACACTACTGATGCATGCAGACTGTATATGTTGTGTCTATATATGTATATCCATTGATGCAATGCAAAGCTTCACTGTCTACTTGTTGTTTTATTTTTTTTTTGTTTATCTATCTTCAGGAGTAAAGCAAATGCAAACAGCATTTATGCTGCCTATGTTTCCATTTCATGAATCACTTTAATAATTTAGTTTCCATTAGATAAAATGTAGATTTAAGTAAAGACAAACCATGTCAGGACCTTGCATTGATAATTGAAAGCCTTATGAAGGTCATTTTTTCAATATATCTATCTGTCATGATCCATCTACTTGAAGTGACCAACACTGATCCAAAATTATTTACCAGATATGATTGAGTATTCAAATTTCTGAACACCAGGTTTTCTTGAATTTTACTTTGTGATGGTCGGGATGAAAGGTGAGAAATTTTACAAATTACAGTCTGCAAACACTATAGTGACATTCATCAACATTATGAACAACTACATTTGGGCAAATGCTGGCAAAATATAATTTTCATTGATCAAGAAAATTAAATAAGATCTTTGGGGATCAACATTACCATCTAGTGAATGCAAAGGTGAACAGTAATGATGCTTGTACCATCTTCAGCTCCTCCAGCAAAAACAGGCACAATGGTTATTGCATTCCACAGTCCAGTAGATTTAAAAAACAGGACCTTATTTCATTTTGTTGTTTATATGTGAGTGAGTAAAGTATACAGGCCATTTTTGTCTCAAAGTTGTTTATGCTTCAGCATATCAGGTAAACATTTTCTTTTATTCAGATTTGAATTTCTTGTCATTTTCTTTAGTATTTTATCAGAAAGACAACTTGTTATCATCTGTACATTACTTCAAGGTGCTGATGATGTAACATAAATCCAGTTGCTAATTAATGGTGATGAAAATGCATGTATTGCCTTAAAACATGATAATGGTACCAGGAGTCACACTTCACTCATTCAGGTGTAAAGACTGCATTTGAAAATACATCCATTATCCCAGACAGAAATGCTAGTATGAAATTAATACATGAATATT
This sequence comes from Potamilus streckersoni, assembly GCA_016746295.1. Classification (NCBI taxonomy): domain Eukaryota; kingdom Metazoa; phylum Mollusca; class Bivalvia; order Unionida; family Unionidae; genus Potamilus; species Potamilus streckersoni. The sequence continues at coordinate 359,967 of JAEAOA010002319.1, forward strand.
AAGAAATTTAATGTAAATATTAATAAATGTAGTGTTGCATGAAACATGTTGCCCAGATATACAAGTGAAAGGGGCCCTATGTATGTACAAGGTAGAAAATCCCATACACAGATATATAACTGAAAGGGGACCTATGTATGTACAAGGGAGAATGTCCCATACACAGATATACAAGTGAAAGGGGTCCTATGTATGTACAAGGGAGAATGTCCCATACACAGATATGCAAGTGAAAGGGGCCCTATATATGTACAAGGCAGAAAGTCCCATACACAGATATACAAGTGAAAGGGGCCCTATATATGTACAAGGGAGTATGAGATTTTAATTTTTTTATGTAGCTTTAAAAATTGTGTAGTCATGGCACTACAATGTCTGCATTGACTAACAGTTTATAGAGATGTCTAGTACTGGTACATCACTGGTGTAGCATGATGTCCCACCCACTCACATTATCCTGAAACCAGGCCAACCAGTTTTAACTCAAACCTCTTAATGTGTACTATGCATATCAAATACAGTATAACCTACTAAATGATGTAACAAAGAAACATCATCACTGAATACAGTGTAATTAGGAATTGGGATTGAGAATTTTAAGTAAAATATTCTAGCATAGGATATGTTTTATGCAAGAATGTAATGAACAATCTTTAATGTATATACAATTGAGAATGGCCACACACACACACACATATATATATATATATATATATATATATATATATATATATATATATATATATATATATATACATACAAGAGAGAAAAGTCCCATATATGCACAAGGAAGAAGAAGGACCCCATGCAACATTTTTTATGCAATATATATTTGAACATATTTTGCTCTTTGTTGCTTTTATGCTTTCAATGTATTTCATTCATTCTCTTGTCACAGCACTATATGTTTTTTCTGTGTATTTCTTATACACCCCTCAGATGGAGTGTGTAGGATGTTATACATCACTGACTATAGCATCACATGCTACCAATGGTTATATTCTCCTTTATTTCTAGCTTCCATTTATAAGCTTGATTTCATATTCCATAACCTGGCCTGGATTTCATCATTTCAAATTTGGACTTTCACTTAAGAATGGAATCAGAAAATCTGATTGCTTAACATTTAGGCCCTAAAATTGACCAATCAGATGTTGATGAAATTGGGCATAGTATTTTAGTTCATTAGACTATTTTATCCACATTTACTGTATTTTCTTGTGCATATCAGCTTTGTGATTTCAGTGGAAAATTATAATTTTGTAAGTACTTAAATTTGCTGATTATGAAAGAGGTCATATTGTTTCCATAAAAGTGCATTATGGGTCCTTTTGTTTCCTCAGGAGTGGATATTTGGTCCTATTGTTTCCAGAGCAGTGTATAAGTGGTCTTATTCTTTCCATGAAAGTAGGTAGGGTGCCTGTTGTTTCGAGAAAAAGGACTTGTTCAATGGGTCTTGCAGTTCATTATTTATACTTGTGAGTGACAACAAAATCCATGATACTTGGTACACAACAATAAGAAATGAATGCAAATTATATTCCATTATTTTAGTCTGACCCCAGGATGACCAATTAGATCTATTCCAGTTAAATTGGGCCAGCTATTTTATCCACTTTATATAATAACTTATGAGTCTAGTCAGACTGGACTGCAACCAACAAAGTTCCTGGTCATTCTTAACATAATGTTCTGCAGATTAGAATTTCTGTTGTTTGTTCTACTGATTACTTATAAACTGCACAGACCCAGATCTGCTGGTGCATTATGCAATGGTAGATCTGGGTCTTGGAAGTTATTATGATTTTATTTAAAGAGGGTAACTCAATTAGCTAAGAACTAATCTACCTTGAGGCCCTCATTCAAAGGAATTTATTTATTTTTGCTGCATCTGTGAAGCCATTGTATATTTGCAGTTGGACTTAACTCATAAGTGAGTAGATATGATAATCAGACATTTACTGTGAATTCATTGAGCAAATCAATTTTTATGGTTTGGGGAAAAATGATAATTATGTTAGTACTTACATTTGTCAGTTGGGAAAGATGCTTTTCTGATTCCACAGGAGTTTATAAAACGTCCTATTGTTTCCACAGAAGTGGATGCAAAGTCCTTTTGTTTCCAATTAATAAGGGTTCCTGTTTGATTCCACATAAAATGGTTAAAGGACCTGTTTGTTTCTACAGAAGTTAATTAGGGGTCCTTTTTGTTTCCACAGAAGTTGATTAGAGATCCTGTTTATTTCCACAGGAGCTGATAAGGGGTCTTATTTGTTTCCACCGGAGGATTTTTGTTCTTGGGGCCTTTAATTCATGGTAGTAAGAATGAAATCCATAATGCTTAGTACAACATAAAATAATGCACAGTATATTACAATATCGCACTACCTGTCCTTGAATATCTATTGGCTTAGATGCATTCTAATACAGCCATTAGAAATTATACATGTCTGTCAATCCAACCCATTGCTTAATTTTGAATTATTAGCATTTAGAACTACTTCATATCATTTTCAGTTCAAAATGTTTTTATGTTAGACAGTATACATCAGTTATATCACTTTTACACATCAATAATGTCCACCTAACTATTGGTAATATTAACAAGATTTACCCTTGCATATTGCTCAAGAAGATTCTCTCTTAAACTGTTATGATGCATACCATGTCAAAAATGTTACTCCTGGCTCATCTTACTCAAAATTGACAAATTCATTCTTTTGATTAGTAAAAATATTTTTCTGTAAAATTTGGAGTCAAGTAAAATTCTATGACAGAGATACCAGATTCACTCATTTCTATGCATTTATCATGTGATTTACCTTCATGAGAAGTCATGTGGAAATAATAGAATCTACTGTATGTGTTGATCAGAGATTTCTCAGTACCACACCACTACATTTAAGAATACATCAGGAACCTCTAAAATTGTGCCATTTTTGCATCTTTTATTTCAGACTTTTCCAAGTGAGCATGACCTTGAACTCCCTGGGAAAGCTTGCTTGCTATACCCATTTCTGTAGCTGCCTGTCTTTCATAAACAGTCATCTGTGCCAGCTGTGCTAAAAATCATAGAAAACCCTGAGTTACAAAACATAGGTAGAAAGGTTACATAGGTCCCTCTAGTACCTAGAAGTAATTGTTGCTGTAGAATAACGCTATTAAATATTCTCAAATTTTGTATTTTCACTAATTGCCTGTTCACTATAATGTAGATTCATCCATGTTCTAAAAGAAGTTCCTTATTAATTTAATCATTATAATTTTCTACCAGAGTCAAATTATCATTTTCAAGGACTTTGAAAAATGAGTTGAGGATTATAAAATATTTAGATAGTCAGACACTAAATTATTATGCAGTGACAACACTGAGGAAGGTTTAAAATTCAAAACACCTTTCTTGTTATATTACAGGAGGATTACTAAAATCAGTGGACTATTATTGAATTTTGGCATTTGTTGCAGAATTCAAAGTAGAAAGTTTATATAAATTTACAACTTCACTAGTTAATTGTGTACAAGTCCTCACCATATTCAATGGATTAGGTACAAGTCCTTACCATATTCAATGGATTAGGTACAAGTACTTGCCATATTCAGTGGATTATGTACAAGTCCTCACCATATTCAAGTACTCACAATGAATTGTGTACAAGTCCTGACCATATTCAATGGATTAGGTACAAGTCCTCACCTTATTCAATGGATTAGATACAAGTACTTGCCAAATTCAGTGGATTAGGTACAAGTCCTTGCCATATTCAATGAATTAGGTACAAGTACTCACCATATTCAATGGATTGGGTGCAAGTCCTCACCATATTCAGTGGTATTTGTACAAGTCCTTACAATATTCATTGATCCAGGAACAAGTCCTCACAATATTCATTGATCTAGTACAAGTCCACACCAAATTCATTGATTCAAGTAAAAGTCCTCTCGGTATTCATTTATCCAGAATAAATGTGCTTATAAATGGACGAGTAGTAAACAAACATGACTACTCAAATTCCCTGCCCAGAACATATCAAAATTACATCTCAAATTCCCTACCCAGAACTGTACCGGTAAACCCTCAAAAAAAAAAATCTCCATATTTTTGGTGTTGTTTCACAACTATCTCATAATTTTATAATATTTCCCAATTTTGCACAGAACTACTGATTACTTCATTATGTCTGATGATTTTAATTTCTCCTGAAAAAATCCAACATTACTAGGTATATCTTATGCAGTTCACAAAAGCCATTTTCTATTTTATCACCGGCAAATATTTGTGACAAAACAAATTTTTTCTTCAGTAAATAGGATGTTAAGTTTAAACATAATGCATGTCAAAATGTTTTTTTTAACCATCCAACAATACTACAAACAAAAAAAAACACAACAAAAATAAACTACAACAATCAAATTATCAGCAATTAGTTTCAATTCCAAGAATGATCACAATAAATGCTGTTGCATCTCCATTCCCACCAAATAAACTTACACAAAAAAACATAATTGTACCATGTATACAGACATTAATTACTTTAATTAAATTAAGAAGTAATGAAGAAACATACCATGTAAATTATATGCCTTCAAAAAATTAATTCAGAATAAATGTTATTTAGCAAATAATGTTAAATTTCTTTTGAACTGAGAATAAGAAAATAAGGTGGGATATAAAACTTGGGAAAATAGTTGCCACTTGTACAGTATCTTGAGAATGCATACTTACAACAAAATAGGCCATCATTTATTTGCCAATCAATTGCAGGTGCTTACATAACATATACAATAGAACATAGTTGTCCTCAAGGTAGATTAGTTCTTAGCTAATTGAGTTACCCTCTTTAAATAAAGTCATAATAATAATAATAATAATAATAATAATAATAATAATAATAATAATAATAATAATAATAATAATAATAATAATAATAATAAACATAGTTTCTTTGAATTATGTCAGAAGGCCTGTCCTTTTAACAAGATAATTGCAGTGATAACAATTAACTGTTAATCAGATAAAGTGGCTTTCTTGCTTGCTTACTGAAGACTAATCTTTAGCTATTGTACAGTTTGACCACAGCTGACCAATTATGAAAGAGGGCATGTACTGGAGAAAATAAAGTGTGTCACAGGGAGAAACCACATGTTCTTTTGAGAATTTAACATGTATTGGACCTGAAAGATTGGTCAGTATTTAATGAAAATAAGGCTTAAAAAATGCCATGAAAAATCTCCTGATTTAGGTCCAATCTCCCTATTTTCTTATTCATTTTTCCTACATGGCTTTTGAAAAGTTTACATGTATGCAGAACATAAAATTCCCTGCCCAGAACATATCAAATTAGCAATCATTGGTAAAATATCCTGTTGTTTAATCTTGCATGCTGATCACATGACCATTTCTATGAGTGGTATGAATATTATATTATTCCCTCATGGTAAAGCTGTTATGGGAGCATTGAGTAGACGACTTTATAGCAAGACTTCCATATAATGAAGTACACGATGCATATAATGTTTTGAACATTTAAAATAGAATTCATGGTCATATTCACCAGGAACTATTCTATAATGAAATGCCTTAAAAAGAGGGGGTTCTGTAACTTCAACTTCCCAGCAAGTTTTGGAGGTATTGAAAATGTGTTAGATTATTGTATTTCTCTTGATTGAATTTTACAGCTGTACCAACCTGTGAAGGATGATTTTACCTTCAATGATGTGGTGAAATACATTGAGTCGCTTCCAAACTATGATTCTCCTGAGCTGTTTGGTATGACAGAAAATGCAGAGAAAGCTTGTCGGGAGGCACAGGCCAGTTATTTGATTGAAACTATAATCAGTGTCCAGCCCAGACTATCCATGGGAATGATGGGGTAATTTATGCCTAATCTTATTTATCACCTAGTGTCATTGGTAATGCATGTAATAAAAGTTATTTATTACCTAGTCTCATTGGTAAGGCATGTAATAAAAGTTATTTATCACCTAGTCTCATTGGTAAGGCATGTAATAAAAGTTATTTATCACCTAGTCTCATTGGTAAGGCATGTAATTAAAGTTATTTATGACCTAGTGTCATTGGTAAGGCATGTAATAAAAGTTATTTATCACCTAGTCTCATTGGTAAGGCATGTAATAGAAGTTATTTATCACCTAGTCTCATTGGTAAGGCATGTAATAAAAGTTATTTATCACCTAGTGTCATTGGTAAGGCATGTAATAAAAGTTATTTATCACCTAGTCTCATTGGTAAGGCATGTAATAAAAGTTATTTATGACCTAGTGTCATTGGTAAGGCATGTAATAAAAGTTATTTATCACCTAGTCTCATTGGTAAGGCATGTAATTAAAGTTATTTATCAGCTAGTGTCATTGGTAAGGCATGTAATAAAAGTTATAAAGTATTGTTGATATTACATGTGTGTTACATCACATTATATCACCCAGAGCCAAAACATGTCTATATTACTTAAATAATACAAATTAAAAGTTTAGAATTTTTTTATGAAATAATAATATATTTTGTTACATTATATATATTATTATTTTGTTGAAAATATTTGCATACAGACATTAATTTCTTTCCCATAGGAATGTTCTAATGAACCTTGTATTATCATCTCATTCTGAGTTTATTATAGAATTGTTCACCTCTGCATTGAAAAGCTAACCATATTAATGGGGTGGCCTCTATGGATAAGACAAAACAAAAATTGAAATAAGTATGGGACCACTTTGTAAAACATTTATTAAACCATCTATGTCATTCACATTTGCCAGAACTGTGTTCCTGACTATAGGTTCAATATCAAGATAAGACTTTTAGACCAGAACAGCTATTGGGAATGGTCTGTTGTCTGTCATCTGACATCCATCCATCTATCCACAAGTTTAATATTGATACTCCCCTCACACTACTTGGTGGATTACCATGAAATTTTATACACATACACATATGTTCTCATATGGCTGCCACGGTCACCACTTTAAATCTTTTTATCAGAAATTCTCTTGAATGAATGGCCATATTATTCTTTGATTTCCACTAAAAGACTTCTTATAATGTTTTCTTGATCTTTAAATGTTGCTGATCTGATGACCATCTCAAAGATTTTGTTTCCCTCTCTCTCTGAATGGATGATTATCATGACATGGGGTTGTTTTCCTCTCTCTGAATGGATGATTATCATGACATGGGGTTGTTTTCCTCTCTCTGAATGGATGATTATCATGACATGGGGTTGTTTTCCTCTCTCTGAATGGATGATTATCATGACATGGGGTTGTTTTCCTCTCTCTGAATGGATGATTATCATGACATGACATGGGGTTGTTTTCCTCTCTCTGAATGGATGATTATCATGACATGGGGTTGTTTTCCTCTCTCTGAATGGATGATTATCATGACATGACATGGGGTTGTTTTCCTCTCTCTGAATGGATGATTATCATGTCATGGGGTTGTTTTCCTCTCTCTGAATGGATGATTATCATGACATGGGGTTGTTTTCCTCTCTCTGAATGGATGATTATCATGACATGGGGCTTTTGACCAAAAGAATTATAACGGTGACTACTTCATCCTAAGTGAAAATCATGCCAATCTGAAATTGAATATATCCACCACAGCAGCTAATTTGAAAGAAAATTTTATTGCTGAAAAATCTTTGAAATGATTTAAATAATCATCAATTAAAAGAAAGAAATGGTCTTGTCTTAAATGTTTGCAAATCCTTTTTACCCAATAAAGTGTGTCTCTTCAAGAAGCTATTGTTCCTTATTCCATACTAATACATGATTGTTTACATTTTCACACAAGCATGGTAGATCAGCTAGTAGAGCATTTACTTTTAATCTAAATGGGTCAAGGTTCAATACCTACCCAGTGTCTGTGGGAAAGGCTTTTAACTGCCATTTCCTTGGCATGATACAGCCAATGTGTTTAAAATGACATTAAAACTAACTAAAACAAAAACAAAATTGGCACATAAGTTCTTTTCTTGGAACTGTCATAGCATCTCAGAATGATGTTATCATCTGTCTTAGAATGATGTTATCATCTGTCTTAGAATGATGTTATCATCTGTCTTAGAATGATGATATCATCTGTCTTAGAATGATGATATCATCTGTCTTAGAATGATGATATCATCTGTCTTAGAATGATGTTACCATCTGTTTTGGAATGATGTTACCATCTATATTAGAATGTTTTCATCTGTCCTAGAATGATGTTACCATCAGTCTTAGAATGATGTTATCATCTGTCTTAGAATGATGTTATCATCTGTCTTAGAATGATGATATCATCTGTCTTAGAATGATGATATCATCTGTCTTAGAATGATGTTATCATCTGTCCTAGAATGATGTTATCATCTGTCTTAGAATGATGTTATCATCTGTCTTAGAATGATGTTATCATCTGTCTTAGAATGATGCTATCATCTGTCTTAGAATGATGTTATCATCTGTCTTAGAATGATGATATCATCTGTCTTAGAATGATGTTATCATCTGTCTTAGAATGATGTTATCATCTGTCTTAGAATGATGTTATCATCTGTCTTAGAATGATGATATCATCTGTCTTAGAATGATGTTATCATCTGTCTTAGAATGATGTTATCATCTGTCTTAGAATGATGATATCATCTGTCTTAGAATGATGATATCATCTGTCTTAGAATGATGCTATCATCTGTCTTAGAATGATGTTATCATCTGTCTTAGAATGATGTTATCATCTGTCTTAGAATGATGCTATCATCTGTCTTAGAATGATGATATCATCTGTCTTAGAATGATGTTACCATCTGTTTAACTGCAGCCAATTTCAGCATGGGCTTATTGAATACATATAGATCATAAATATGTTTATAGATGATAATAAATGAATGAATAATTGTTATAGATGATAATAAATAAATGATTTATTTAAACAATTTGTTTCTGTTTGTGATCTGCAGATCAGAGAAGAGCAGTGATGATATTGTAGCTGACATAGCAACAGACATTCTGAACAAGCTGCCAGACACAGTGGAGGAACTAACACAACCAGTTGATACCCCTCGTAACTGGCAGACACAAATGCCTCCACTGTCACTTAAATCCATCCTCTTGAGAGACCTCCCCCAGATAAAGGACAAGGAGAAAGAAAGATGTGAGTATCCAGTTTTGTTTATATAACATGTGACCAGGTACAAACTGTATAGAGCTGAAATCTTCTGATGTATGATGTTTTTTTTATAACATGTGACCAGGTACAAACTGTATAGAGCTGAAATCTTCTGATGTATGGTGTTTTTTTTATAACATATGACCAGGTACAAACTGTATTATAAGAACTGAAATCTTCTAATGCATGGTGAATTGTCTGATGAATTTCTATGCTGTTTGTTCTATATATAATATCACTGATTTGGCAGCATATTTGTGAAGGATGATCTGGGTCTGTTTCTTAAGTTGGATACACTTTGGTCACACTTCATATACAATAGCCAATTTATAAGGTACAAAATAAAAAAAAAAACTTGAATATTTATACAGTACGGTTGTTTTCCCCATTACTGCTTGTTCAAGTTAACATTGTTATAAGTTACCTGTAGCAGATAGTGCCACAAATTTCTTTTAATGGCCTTGACTTTGAATCTGATGTAGAAGATCACTAAGCTTAATTAGCTCTGAAAGTGTCAGAATAACCCAATCTGTTATGTTTGGTTCAATTATTTTTTATTTTTATTGTGCAGAAAAAGCCAAGTTATTGAACAAGCACCACTTAGAAATATCTACAAACTGAATTCGATGAAAATTTATTCATACATGTTTGTGCTCCCATGCTCATTAGAGAGTACAAGTTAAAATCTGAATCAAGACCTTTGACCTTAAAATCAATGTCAGGATAATACTGAACTTGTTTATCGGAAACCAACTATATGCAAAGTCTGGTCATAATTCTTTTGTATATTTTCAAGTCACTGTTCAGATGGAAACCAACTATATGCAAAGGCTGGTCAAAATTCTTTTGCACAAGTCAGTGCCTTCATAAGGTTTGTGGAGTTTATAAATCTGAGCAATGACATATGATTTCACCACAAAGTCAATTAGATCTGGTTTTCAAACTCCTTTGCAAAAGTGATGATATTAGTGGTCAGATCTGAAATATTTTTACTCAAAACAATTGCATATTGTAAGAAGTGTATTAGAATTTTTTTAAAAAATACCCATATTAATCGAACCATTTGTACATGAGGAGCAGTGATCATGTGATTATCAGGATGACTCTTGTGGTTCCATGTTGGAGGTCAGATGAGCATTATTTCATTCAGAAACTTTTACATATTTTTGTAGTGAAAACCCCAATGATCCAACTGTCTGTTCAGGGCAAGTAGTCTTTTTAGGTATACAGGATGGCTGTCAAGCCAGCCAATTTGGGTGGTTAAACCAGCAACATGTTTTTGTAAAAAAATATGTACCTGTATTGCAAAAAAGACCATTTCAAAAATTATTTTAGTTTTACAAGCATGTCACTCATTCAGGAGAAAAAGTTGTTAGAAAATTTTTCACAATCTGGGAGGTCACATGAGCATCATTTTCATTTAGGAACAACTGCATATTGTGAGAAATGTTTTGATAAAAAGTCTATTTCATTACAGCCACACCTTCATGAGGAGTAGTGATAATTTTCAAAATGGTTATTCTAGCCATCATTTTGGAGGTCTCATCAGCGTGATTTAGTGGAAAGACCATAATCTCAGTGATGATCTCTTTAGGAAAAGTCTTTTACAAACTTTCAGGTGGCCACCATGGTAGCTATGTTGTAGATCTAATGGACACCATTGTTAAATATTTGAGAAGTCTCAATGTCACTATAACAGTCTGTTTAGGAAAAGTAGCAATAATAAGATGGCTTCCATGGTGACTACATTAGTGCTCTGATCGGTTAAGTTTTCATTTAGGATAAACAACATATTATGAGAAGTCTTTAAGTGAAAACTCCATGTAAGTATGACTATCAATTAAGGAGTAAAAATAACAGAATTTGAAAGATGGCACTGTGGTGGACTTATAGGATGTGTTTGTGAGCCAGCTTTAGCCATCTTGACACTACAAAAGTCTTTCACTGACAACACCATGTCAATATGAGAATCTGTTAAGGATGAGTGATGGTAACAATTTTATTGATGATCTCCAGGCATGCCTAATCTGTCTCCATGGCATTCTTAATGGGGCTGCTGCATGGCTGTTGAACTAGACATTTCAAAGGTGTTGCTGGCTCACCTATTAGGGCCATTTCATTGGAGATCGAGAAATTTTTGGAAGTCAAATTTCCACCATGGCATCCCAGGACCAGACTCAAGAGAGCAACAGCACCAGTCCCTCAGACAGATCCACTCCTGGCTCATTGAAACTATCCTGGAAGCATATTCATCCTTATCATCCCTCATGACCTTCAGCAAATTCTTTAAAAGGACACATCCTCAGTCCATCGAGCAAGTTAAACTGAAGCTCCCCTCTCACCTGTCTGTAGCAGGTAGCCTGATGGATCCCTGGAGAAAGTTTGCAGGTCCCTCCACCTTCCATAAGGCTTGAAGACCGATATGTTGGTCCTTTTTATTTCAATGGATGGCTACCAACTTCATTTCTGGGAGCACTCTTCTTTCAAAGACTCTCATTCTTTTTCATCAGTCAAAATGGGTTCAATTAAGGGAAAAGGTGCTTACCCTTCTGTGGAAGAGTGCAATAAAGAAGGCAAATATTTACATCTCTGGCCTTCTCCCAGATTTTTTTGGGATCAAAAAAGGCAGAAAGTATCAGTTTATCATCAATCTTAAACAGGTTTTGTCAGGAGGAAATATTCAAGATGGAGACTTTTGCTTTAGTCAGCAGTGCTACAAGGTCTGATTACTAAGTAGTTCCATGGACTTTCTGGATATATATTTTCATATTCCTATTTTCTTTCTCTTAGGAAATGTCTCCAGTAATGTCTGGATTCAGAGGTTAATCCCTGCTGTTTAGCATAACCTCAACTTCCAGAGCTTTTACTAGGTAATGGAAGTAGCTGCTGCTCACCTGACGACATTTAACAGTATTGCAGTAATTGGTCATTACACAAGATCCTCAAAAAGTCTTTCTTGTTAGGTCTGGCCAGCTGCTAGTCCACAGTCACCTGACTAGGATATACTCCAAACCAAGAAAAATTAGAGCTGACCCCTTCTCAGATTTTGTTTATATGGGGATGAAATTCCTCACCAATTATTATGAGTTTGTGTTCCACTGGATAGGATAGACAGAATCCTAGCTGTTTTGATTGGTCTTCAAACCAAGACCTCATTGTCCACTCACATTAACTTAACCTTCCTGGAGACCTTGAACTTCACAGCAGACATGGTTCCCAAAGAAAAGCTGTACTTGTTCTTTCACCAGTTCCTCCTTTTGATGAACTGGAGACCACACAAGGATCTTCTGTCAGCTAGGATTTCTCTTGGACCAGATTTTCATCACCACTTTAGCTGGTGGTCCAGTTGGAACCAATTTCTTTCCTAAGTCCCAATCACACAACCCAAACCCTCACTCCTATCTATATTCTGAACTGTACATTTAACTCATTTATCACTGGAGCATTTCATGAGAGCATCATTTTGGTGATTGCTTACTACTTTCACCTCCTTTCACCTTTTATCTATGGTAAAGGACTTCTGTCATTTGACCTGATAGTTACAACACACAATTGGCCCAATCTGCCACCAACCTATAGTAATGGATGCTCATACCATATGGATGACTATATCACTTGTTATACCAGTTCTTGCAGCTATCATCATCATTCTGAACTGGCAAAAATCAGCAAGGCATTAGTTACAGGTAATGCATCACTGATATGAAAATGTAGTTTTGGGGAGGAAAAACTAGAGTTTTAATAATGAATTGATCCCATATATTGGATCAAGAAGATCCATGTTTCGTTCTAAATTAACCTGTTAAACATGTAGGTATAAAGCTGAGGTTAGTCCTCAGTAACATTAAGTTACTACTAGGGCTTGTATATATGAACATTATGGGTTGGAAATGTTGACTTTCTCATTTTTTAATGAAGGTTTATAGGTTAAGAAAAATTAAATTGTATGTTTCATTGGCAGTTGATTAAATATTTTTACCAGTTGTAATTACAATACTATTATCTGGGTATTCCTATCAGTTGCAATTAATTATAATATATACTTTTGTGATACTCATTTGAAGTCATATGGTCCAAACTTACATGGTGTCTTTGCATGTGACTCATGATGCAACAAGATTTTGGCATGCTGTATGCAAAATCTCCTTCCAGGAATAAAGAAACTTGGTTATTGAATGCATATTGATATAACTCTATTATTGCTATAAAGGTCTATGTGACCTGTATTTAATGATTCAATGACTTTGTCAAAAGTAGTTTTTGTGTTCATATAATGGACAATTTAGCTGTTACTTTGCAAGCAGTAGTTGTTGTGTACTTATAAAAGACAGCTTAATAGTTACTGCATTGTTGTGTGCATATAAAGGAAAACTTAATTGTTACTACCAACAGTAGTTGTTGTGTGCATATTAAGGAAAACTTAATTGTTACTGCAGGTAGTAATTGCTGTGTGCATATAAAGGACAACTCAATTATTACTACAGTGTTATCTTCAGAATAGTTTGCCTTATATTATCACACAACCTTGAGAATAGCTTGCTGTATATTATCATACAGCCTTGAGAATAGCTTGCTGTATATTATCATACAGCCTTGAGAATAGCTTGCTGTATATTATCATACAGCCTTGAGAATAGCTGCTGTATATTATCACACAACCTTGAGAATAGCTTGCTGTATATTATCATACAGCCTTGAGAATAGCTTGCTGTATATTATCATACAGCCTTGAGAATAGCTTGCTGTATATTATCATACAGCCTTGAGAATAGCTTGCTGTATATTATCATACAGCCTTGAGAATAGCTGCTGTATATTATCACACAACCTTGAGAATAGCTTGCTGTATATTATCATACAACCTTGAGAATAGCTTGCTGTATATTATCATACAGCCTTGAGAATAGCTTGATGTATATTATCATACAGCCTTGAGAATAGCTTGCTGTATATTATCACACAACCTTGAGAATAGCTTGATGTATATTATCACACGACCTTGAGAATAGCTTGCTGTATATTATCACACAACTTTGAGAATAGCTTGCTGTATATTATCACACAACCTTGAGAATAGCTTGCTGTATATTTTCATACAGCCTTTAGAATAGCTTGCTGTATATTATCACACAACCTTGAGAATAGCTTGCTGTATATTATCACACAACCTTGAGAATAGCTTGCTGTATATTATCACACAACCTTGAGAATAGCTTGCTGTATATTATCACACAACCTTGAGAATAGCTTGCTGTATATTATCATACAGCCTTGAAAATAGCTGCTGTATATTAACACATCTTGAGAATAGCTTGCTGTATATTATCACACAACCTTGAGAATAGCTTGCTATATATTATCATACAGCCTTGAGAATAGCTGCTGTATAGTATCACACAACCTTGAGAATAGCTTGCTGTATATTATCATACAGCCTTGAGAATAGCTGATGTATATTATCACATCTTGAGAATAGCTTGCTGTATATTATCACACCATTTTGAGAACAGCTTTCTGTATATTATCACACAACCTTGAGAATAGCTTGCTGTATATTATCATACAGCCTTGAGAATAGCTGCTGTATAGTATCACATCTTGAGAATAATTTTCTGTATATTATCACACCATCTTGAGAATAGCTTGCTGTATATTATCACACAGTCTTGAGAATAGCTTGCTGTATATTATCACACAGTCTTGAGAATAGCTTGCTGTATATTATCACATAACCTTGAGAATAGCTTGCTGTATATTATCACATAACCTTGAGAATAGCTTGCTGTATATTATCATACAGCCTTGTGAATAGCTGCTGTATATTATCACATCTTGAGAATAGCTTGCTGTATATTATCACACCGTTTTGAGAATAGCTTGCTGTATATTATCACACAGCCTTGAGAATAACTTGTATATTATCATACAGCCTTGAAAATAGCTTGCTGTATATTATCATACAGCCTTGAGAATAGCTTGCTGTATATTATTATACAGCCTTGAGAATAGCTTGCTGTAAAGTATTACAGTTTTGAGAATAACTTGCTGTCTATTATCATACAGCCTTTTAAATAGCTTGCTGTATATTATAAGTCTTGAAAATAGCTTGCTGTATATTATCATACAGCCTTAAGAATAGATTGCTGTATATTATCACAGTCTTGAGAATAACTTGTATATTATCACTTAACCTTGAGAATAGCTTATTGTATATTATCATACAGCCTTGAGAATAGCTTGCTGTATATTATTGTACAGCATTGAGAATAGATTGCTGAAGATTATCAGTCTTGAGAGCAGCTTGTTGTATATTATCATACAGCCTTGAGAATAGGTTGCTGTATATTATCATACTTGAGAACATCTGCTGTATATTATTACACCATCTTGAAAATAGCTTGCTGTATATTATCACACTATCTTGAGAATGGCTTGCTGTATGTTATCACAGTCTTGAGAATAGCTTGTTGTATATTATCACACAATCTTGAGAATAGCTTGCTGTAAATTATCATACAGCCTTGAGAATAGCTTGCTGTATATTATCACACCATCTTGAGAATAGCTTGCTGTATATTATCATACAGCCTTGAGAATAGCTTGCTGTATGTTATCATTCCATCTTGAGAATAGCTTGCTGTATATTATCACACAACCTTGAGAATAGCTTGCTGTATATTATTATATGACCTTGAGAATAACTTGCTGTAAATTATCATACAGCCTTGAGAATAGCTTGCTGTATATTATCACACTATCTTGAGAATGGCTTGCTGTATGTTATCACAGTCTTGAGAAAAGCTTGTTGTATATTATCACACAACCTTGAGAATAGCTTCTGTATATTATCATACAGCCTTTAGAATAGCTTGCTGTATATTATCACATCATCTTGAGAATAGCTTGCTGTATATTATCACACAATCTTGAGAATAGCTTGCTGTATGTTATCACTCCATCTTGAGAATAGCTTGCTGTATATTATCACACAATCTTGAGAATAGCTTGCTGTTTGTTATCACTCCATCTTGAGAATAGCTTGCTGTATATTATCACACAAACTTGAGAATAGCTTGCTGTATATTATCATATAGCCTTGAGAATAACTTGCTGTAAATTATCATACAGCCTTGAGAATAGCTTTCTGTATATTATCACACCGTCTTGAGAATATCTTGCTATATTTTATCACACCATCTTGAAAATAGCTTTTTCATTCAATTTATTTTTCATTGTGATAGCACCAGCAAAAAAAGGTATGAATGAATAATTGAGAGATTTTTTTTTTGTTGTAGTTGTGTTTTCTTTTTCATTGGCAATAATACATGGGTCACCTTAGCATGCTCTTTTGATGCAACTGGAAAATACCATGCTACTTTCTTTTTTGAGAATACCAGTTTGTTTGCATGTTTTTTATTTCCTTTTAGTGTTTGATTTGATTTTGTTCCTGAAGAGTTATTAAAATTCCTTTGCTGGCAGTTTGAGCCGTTTCAAAAACTTTGCTGCATTAGTAGATGTTATATTAAAATGCCAATTTTTAATACAATTTAAGAAATAAACTTTGGAATTTTGTATGATTTGATTACAAAATTTCAAATCCATAGATTTTTAAAAACTATTGTATGCACTCCTTTTAGGTAATATTAAACAAAACCATTTAAACTTTACTTGTCTATGACTATGTAGTAATGATTTTATTAGATACCTGGATTGAGATGTGGGGACCATGCAGTAATTGTTGATATCATTCTTTCCATCCATTTATCTGTGACCATGACTTTCATAGAGCCCTGTGTTGAGATGTGGGGACCATATAGTAATTGTAGATATCTTGCGTTCCAACCATTTATCAGTGACAATAATTTTATTAGAGCCCTGCATTGAGATCTGGAGACCATGCAATAATTGTAGATATCATTCTTTCCATAAATTTATAAGTGGCAATGATTGTTTGCAACCTTGTATCTAGACATGGTGACCTCATTGTAATCATCATAATTACTCTAATTTTCAGATGTCCATCTGTCTATGGCATTGATCTTAATAGAGCCCTGCATCAGATGTGAGGGCCCTATAGTAATTATACCAATCAATTTCGTCCATACATCAGAGGCAGTGATTTTATTAGAGCCCTGCATCAGGATGTGAGGGCCCTATAGTAATTATACCAATCATTTTCTGTCCATACATCAGTGGCATTGATTTTATTAGAGCCCTGCATTAGGATGTTGGGACTCATAAGTAATAATAGTTATGACTCATTTCATCAGTCTGTGGTATTGATTTGATTAGAGCCCTGCATTAAGATGTATCTGCCCTATAGCAATAACAGTGGTCACCCTTTCCATCTGTCCATCTATCTGCATTAATGATTTTATTGGAGCCCTGCATTGAGACATGGAGCCCTATAGCAAATTTTAGTAGTCACTCTTTCCATCTGTCTGTATTGGTGATTTTATTGGAGCCCAGCATTCAGATGTTGAGGCCCTATATTAATGTTTGGTAGACACATTTTCCATCAGTCCATACGTTTACATTGTTGATTTTATTAGAACCCTGCATTGAGATATGGAGCAATATAGTAATTGAAGTAATCACTTTTTCCATCTTTCCATCTGTCTTTCGTAAGCATTTTTATTAGAACCCTGCATCAAGCCATGGAAGTTCTATGGTAACTTTGGTAGTCACTCATTTCAGCCACCCATATGACAGTACCAGTATTTTATTAGATCTCTGCATAATGATGTTGATGCTAATCATAATAGTCATTATTTTCGTCTGTCTGTCTGTCTGTAACAATGATTTATTATAGCCCATCATTAATATGTAGAGGCTCTGTAGTAATTCTTTTAATCACTGTTTCCGTTCATCTGCTTTATTTTAATATCCAGTACTCAGCAACACATACATGTGTGTGTGTGTTTGTGTGTGTGAATTTTTAACATGGCATTAAATTTTTCAAAGTCATATCACTGTGATGTATACAGTGTGGTAGTTTACAGTGATTGTTAGCTCTGAGACATCATGCTGCATACATGTAACAAGATGTCCCACCCTCTCACATTATTCTGACACCAGGCCAACAAGCCCTGACACTAAGCTCTTAATGCTGAGCTCCTAGTGAGAAATCAGTTAGTACAATTTTTTTAAGTCTTTGGTATGACTTGGACAGGATTAGAACCTGTGACCTACTTTATCTGATTGGATGCTATAACCTCTAGGGCCACTGGAGCAGTCACACATAATTGGATGATTTATGTAGATGTGTGCCTTATCTTTACTGGTTCTGTTTTGATGGTGTGATTGAAAACCACTACAGAATATCCTTGTAACCAGCATAGCTCAGGATGTGTCTTTTTTAATTTTGTTACATGAAATCCATTTAGAATAGGGTCATAACCCTTGACAAATGGTTTCATTTTTATATGTGATGATGTCTGTAACTAACATAGCTCAAGAACCATTTAACATATTTTGATGCAATTTAGTATGAATTCTTGTGCAAAGTATTTTAAATGATGAAAGTAGTGTTCCTTGAGAATCACTGATACTAAGCCCAGCATCATGATCCTTTTAGTAAGACTTTAAAAATATCATTGTCAGTAACTATTATTTGTTTTGATCAATCAAATAAGCCCTGTACAGGCCTGGTTAAGATTTGTTTCACTTGACCTTGATCTTAACCTGTATAGGCCTGGTTATGAGTGGTTTTGATAGACCTTGTTCTTAACCTGTACAGGCCTGGTTATGAGTTGTTTTGATAGACCTTGTTCTTAACCTGTACAGGCCTGGTTATGAGTTGTTTTGATAGACCTTGTTCTTAACTTGTACAGGCCTGGTTATGAGTGATTTTGATAGACCTTGTTCTTAACCTGTATAGGCCTGGTTATGAGTGATTTTGATAGACCTTGTTCTTAACCTGTATAGGCCTAGTTATGAGAGATTTTGATAGACCTTGTTCTTAACCTGTATAGGCCTGGTTATGAGTTGTTTTGATAGACCTTGTTCTTAACCTGTATATGCCTGGTTATGAGTGATTTTGATAGACCTTGTCCTTACCCAGTACAGGCCTGGTTATGAGTGATTTTGATAGACCTTGTTCTTAACCTGTATAGGCCTGGTTATGAGAGATTTTGATAGACTTTGTTCTTAACCTGTATAGGCCTGGTTATGAGTTGTTTTGATAGACCTTGTTCTTAACCTGTATAGGCCTGGTTATGAGTGATTTTGATAGACCTTGTCCTTACCCAGTACAGGCCTGGTTATGAGTGATTTTGATAGACCTTGTTCTTACCCTGTATAGGCCTGGTTATGAGTGATTTTGATAAACCTTGTTCTTACCCTGTATAGGCCTGGTTATGAGTGATTTTGATAGACCTTGTTCTTACCCTGTATAGGCCTGGTTATGAGTGATTTTGATAAACCTTGTTCTTACCCTGTATAGGCCTGGTTATGAGTGATTTTGATAGACCTTGTTCTTAAGGCCTCAAGGTAGATTAGATCTTAGCTAATTGAGTTACCCTCTTTAAATAATAATAATAATAATAATAATAATAATAATAATAATAATAATAATAATAATAATAATAATAATAATAATAATAATAACCCTGTACAGGCCTGGTTATGAGTTGTTTTGATAGACCTTGTTCTTGACCTGTACAGGCCTGGTTATGAGTGATTTTGATAGACCTTGTTCTTACCTTCTACAGACATGGTTTTGAGTTGTTTTGATAGACCTTGTACTTACCCTGTACAGGCCTGGTTATGAGTTGTTTTGATAGACCTTGTTCTTAACCTGTATAGGCCTGGTTATGAGTGATTTTGATAAACCTTGTTCTTACCCTGTACAGGCCTGGTTATGAGTGGTTTTAATAGACCTTGTTCTTAACTTGTACAGGCTTGGTTATGAGTGGTTTTGATAGACCTTGTTCTTAACCTGTACAGGCCTGGTTATGAGTTGTTTTGATAGACCTTGTTCTTAACTTGTACAGGCCTGGTTATGAGTGGTTTTGATAGACCTTGTTCTTAACCTGTACAGGCCTGGTTATGAGTGGTTTTGATAGACTTTGTTCTTAACTTGTACAGGCTTGATTAAGACTTGTTTTGTTTGACCTTGTTCTTACAACCGATAGGCCTGTTTAAGACTTGTTTTGTTAGACCTTGTTCTTACATTGTACAAGCCTGATTAAGACTTGTTTTGCTAGGCTTTGTTCTCTCAGGTGGCTTTGACAAGTAAAAAATAGCAAGTCTTAGTGGTTGACATAAATGGTAAATTATTTTTCATGCCTGTTCTGGTTTGATTTACTTTATGAAACACTGTATGTTGAAATTGTTTTTGATTTTGTACAGAACAAACCCACTGTAGTTTTACTGAAAACCAGAGAGTGGAGGGGCATGTGTCTATGTCTGTACAAATAACTTTTGCTTCTTCATATTTAGTGATGCATTCAGCTGTGGATACTGTCTTGGGTAACTCTGCACTAATCACAGTGCTCCGTCAGGAGATTGACAGATTTAACAACCTGCTGCACCTAATTAAGCCATCTCTACGGTCACTGATCCTGGCCATCAAAGGAGAGGTAATCATGTCAGAGATACTGGAGGAAGCCTACAATGCCCTACTGGAACAGAAGGTCCCACAGAGATGGAAGGTACCTATGTTATAACCTGTGATATCTACAGCATTTTAAACTTTGAAGATGTTTTTCTTTCCTGAGTATATTTATTCCATTTGGCAGCCATATTTTAAGTGTATTAATCTGGTAGAAGTTATAAAAGATTCTTAAGTAATTTTCTTGACAAGTTAGTGTCTGATTTTTCTCACAGTTTAGGGTATTATTTTCTTACATCAAAAATATCTTGACTGGTACTGATAGGATGATCAGTTGGAAAAGCAGGAATATCAGTCAACATTAACATAATCATATTTTTCAATAGATTTCATATCAAATCTGATATCAGTATGATCGCACAGCATAAAATTTCAAGTTCAGTCTATTGATGTCAGTATGATTAAACCAGTAATTACCAATAGATTCCATGTCATTTCTGATGATGTTAGCACAATTCCACAACTCCATGTTCAGTCTATTGATGTCAGTATAATCAAACCAATCAGTGTGTGTAATTAGTAGTATAAATTCCAAGTCAAACTTATTGCCAATATGATCATGCCAGTAATTAGTAACAGAGTCAAAGTAAAATATGACAATGTCAGTTTGATAACACCAGTAATTAACAATAGATTCCATGTCAAACCTGATTATGTCAGTTTGATAACACCAGTAATTAGCAATAGATTCCATGTCAAATCTGATTATGTCAGTTTGATAACACCAGTAATTAGCAATAGATTCCATGTCAAATCTGATTATGTCAATTTGATAACACCAGTAATTAGCAATAAATTCAATGTCAAATCTGATTATGTCAGTTTGATAACACCAGTAATTAGCAATAGATTCCATGTCAAATCTGATTATGTCAGTTTGATAACACCAGTAATTAGCAATAGATTCCATGTCAAACCTGATTATGTCAGTTTGATAACACCAGTAATTAGCAATAGATTCCATGTCAAACCTGATTATGTCAATTTGATAATACCAGTAATTAACAATAGATTCCATGTCAAACCTGTTGTCATTACGGTCATACCAGGAATTAGCAACAGATTTCATGTCCATTTTAATAATGTAATTTTGATAACTCTATTAATTAGCAATAGATTCCAAATCAGACCTGTTGTAATTATGATCATGCCAGTACATAACAATATATTTCATGTCAAATATGATGATGTCAGTATAATAACATCAGTAATTACCAATAGATTTCAAGTCAGACCTGTTGTCCTTATGATCACACTAGTAATTACCAAGATTCCATATAAAATCTGATGATGTCAGAATGATCACACCAACAATAAATTCCGACTTAAATCTGATGATGTTTGTATGAACACACCAGCATTAAATTCTAAGTCAAATCTGATGATGTCAGTATGATCACACCAGTATTTAGCAAATAGGTTCCAAGACAAACCTGATGATGCCATATGATCACACTTGTAACTGACTGATTACAATTTGATATGCTAATTAACTAATCAGTGAGCATAAGTAGATAACACCTCCATGCACTGCTTATATCTAACATTTACCTCCAACAGCTGATTGTCACATCATGAATAGATTATTATAAATCTTTACACATTTTGCAATGCTTCATCATTTTTTAGATTGATAATGGGGAAAACTGTCAATAAAATCTTAATAATTTTGATGGTAAAGTCCATATCACATAAATGGAGGAGTTAGATTTTTGCAAAACATAGATGAAACTTGGATGGATAAAGACTAGTGGTGTGCCTGATCAACTGAAAGTGAACACAGCTGATGGCAATTGCCAAATGTTTGTTTGTACAAGGGCTACATACAATACAAGAGCAACATACAATACAAGGGCTACATACAATACAAGGGCTACATACAATGGAGTGCACTGTAGATACATTGATACCAAAAAGCTATAGAAAATGCCATGTACTCTAGATGCATTGATACCCAAGGGCTATATAAAATGTGGTGCATTCTATTTACACTGATACCTAAGGACTATATAAAATGCAGTATACAATGAGTACAGTGATACATAAAGGCTATATAAAAAGCAGTATACAATGAGTACAGTGATACATAAAGTCTATATAAAAAGCAGTACATTCTGGGTACCCAAGTGCTATAGAACAAGGTTTTCAAAAACTGTGGTCTGCAGACCCCTTGAGGTCTGTCACATGTTGCCAAGGGGTCCACAAGCAGGTCCCAAAAAAGAATAAAAATAGTACATTTGCAAAGTTTTTATTATCATCAACAATTATAAAACCAATTGAGTACTGAGCTATCTATTCTGTATTGACTCTATTCTATTCTATGGTTGTTACTTACTGATGGATTATATGGATTACATAAAAATTAATAATAATGTCGATTGGCCAAAATTATTGGATAGGCTGATAGGTGTCTTCCATGTGACCGTGACATGCTACAGGGTCCACAGCTTCAAAATATTTGATAACCACTGCTATAGTACTTGCAGCACATGCTGGATAATTAATATATAAAATAGAGTAAACAATGGATACAATAATACTCATGGGATCCAAAGAATGATGGTATATTATTGTATGTAATATCTTTACATGCAAAGTTTACCATATGATGCACTCCAGAAATTATGAGCAACAAAGTCTGACATTTTTTTTCAATTTACACTATCTCTTTGAATGATTTAATAAAAACCATTTATTACAGAATGCTGCATATGAGTCCCGTAAACCTCTTGCTTCCTGGATTACAGACCTGTGTATGAGGGTGGACTTCTTCTCCCTATGGGCTGAGCTTATCATCAACAGTGTTGAAAAGCTGATGAAACCTGTCCAGGCCCAGAAAGGGGGGACACCTCCAGAGGAAGAAACTAAAGAGACTCTACGAAGTCAGCCCTATAGTTTCTGGCTCTCGGGCTTCTTCTTCCCTCAAGGTTAGTCAGATAATTTTCTTAAATATATCACTCAGATCCAATTCCTTTCTAAATTGTTTTTTCTTTTTGTTTTTAATAGGTTTAAGGCAATATTTAGTTGTATATACCTTATTAAAGAATACATTGTGGGGCCAAATGCATTACTTTTTAATTAATGTTAAAGACAAATTAATGACATTTTCATAATTGTGTTGTAGTAGGGTTTGATTTTTAAAAGTGTATGATTGAAATGGTAACATTTCTTTGATTTTATTGTATGGTACACTTTGGGGAGAATTTGGGCAAAATTGACTCAAGCCACTATTTAAATTTCTCCCAGTGTTTCTCTAAACCACTTTATTAAAAGTTGGAATATTTACCAGTAAAAATCATAAATAGAAAAGAGATATATTCATAAAGCACACCATATATTATAAATTTGTAATTACTCATTCCACTACTTGTATGCTTCTGGTTAGATCATACTGTATGGTAAAGCTGTATTAAGAATTATTTACCAAGCCTTTGTGGTTTTTCCAGTCAAGTCACATTGTAGTGTAAACTAACATTATCAATTATTCATTATGTCCAAGTGTTCAGATTATCCACAGTGGGTTTAAGTCTCTGGCTATGCCAATGGGGGTATGTAAGAAAGCTTTCCAGGAGCTTCCTGTGGGTCAGTGGTTCTTCCTAGAATTTTCCCAGGTTCTTTCTCCACCAAACATTCTGGCTGCCAAATATGTGGTGAAAAATAGAATGAACTCATTAACTCCATCTGCCACATTAATGCATCATGGGGCTATACCCTACTTCCAGCCTCAATATCATTTATGATAAATCAAAGTATTACAGAAAAGTGGACAGATGTAACTCCACAGTGATACCAAATAATATAGACTTTCTACTTGCATTAAAATATACAGTGAGAAAAACTTAAAAATGGAGGCCCAATTTTTTTTTAGGCCAAAAATTGCCAGTTTCTGAGCTGGAGTTTGTCCAGATTTTAGACTTTTTAGCCTGAAATCTAAAGCAGACCAGTCCGAATTGTACACAGACAAGAAAACCTTTAGAAAAGTACAATTTATTTTAGATTTGGAGCAAAATGTATCCAGGATGTGACAATCATGGGTCCATTACGAAAAAAGAAAAAAAAGAAGTCAAATTTTTACCCTTTTGCACATGCACATGCTAAATAATCAATTAAAAACAAGATCTAACACCTTGGCATCCATATAAATGAAAATCTCTTGGAAGCTGATGTATTTGGATGCATTCAGAACTAACCCCAAAAATGCATTTCCTACACTCATTTCAGATGAAAATGAAAAGAATCTTCAGGGTTGAATTAGTTAAACTCATAACAAATAATTATATACCAAACTTTTTTGATTTTCCATTAAAATCATATTTTATGGTAGAATAACATGCCAGTAGTTTGCCACAACCTCCTGTTATGGTTCCAAAGAGGTCATGTCACACACTGAAAAAGTAAACATATTCATTTTTGATTTTCATTGTAGGTTTCCTAACAGGTGTCTTACAGAACCATGCCCGAAAAGCAGAAATACCAGTTGATTCTTTGCACTTTGATTTCCATGTGATAAGCGGTCCTGAAGATACTGTAGAACACCTTAGCGATCTTAAGTTTAAGACTTCTATTAAACAGACAGCATTCAGAGTCAGTCAGCTTGTTTCATTATAATTAGTACTAATTTTCTCTGCTTGTTATGTATAAATTATGCATTTCTTTGATAAAGTTTGTGTATTCACAATTCCTCACTTCATTTCTTCATAATAGTCCCTATTCCATTTTCACTAGCTATGTAACTAATTTTCAAAGCAGTTTGAGATTCAGTTTTCTGAAACTGACAGTTATTCTACCAGTGTATGTAGCATATGTGATAAATTTAGTTTCTGTTCAGTTCAGTCCTCATTTGCATTTTAGCTCCTAAACCTTGTATGATTTTCCATTTTATTAGGTATGTCACAATAAAATTGTGCTAAACTTAATTATGTTGCTAAGTTTAAAGAAAACATTAAGAAGACATCATCAGTTTAGTATAGTTAAACCAGTATTCAAGGGTGTGCTGTTTAAAGCAATCTGTCTTGTAAATTATTTATAACCTACAGAACGCCCTACTAGAGATCATAGACAGCTCTCTCCATGTATGTATAATACAGACCTGCTAAAAACACTTAATAATCAAGTGGGTAAGATGCAAAACAGGTTGACAAGCTAATAAATGAGATGGTTAAATTAGCTGCCAAGAGAAACCTTTGACTATCAGCAGACAGTTACAAACCATTGGTAATAAACCTATTACTCTATGTGCAGACACCTGAAGTATTGCCACAAGAAAACCCAATGCAGTTTTCCAACTCTGCCACTGACTCAGCTATAACTGATAAAGTTAAGAGTAACAAAGCACCATGCAGACTATCTACACCAATACGAAGTAAACATAATACTTTGACTTTTACCAACAGAGACATCTTCCTTATTGGCAGTTACATTTTACATACAATTAACAACAGAGAACTGAGGCACTGTTTTAGAAAGCATGCCATTTCACGTTCCAAAAATACAGACAATACTGGAAGATATAAAAATATATGATCTCTCCAAGTTTACTAAAATAGTCCTTTGTATTGGAGGGAACAATGCCAGTGAAGGGACTGATCTAGAACTTTTGAAGAACTATATGACCAGTTACTTACACACATCCATAAGCAAATTCAAAGCTATCACATTGCATTGTGTGAAATGACCACCATTGGGAGATTGTGATGTTGTTAGATATCAATGAGGTCATCTGAAGACCGGCAAGTGAGTGGAAGTGTGAAACATGAGTTTCTGGACAAAAAAGGACAAGTGATGCAACATTTATTTGGAAAAAGAGATATTATCCACCTGTCTATCAAAGGGGTGAAAAAGCTGGCAAAAATTATAAATACAGTCATTTGTGTAGTTTGGTCTTACAGCTACATTACAAACTTCATCCCTTCCTATAAACCCAATGTAGATCAAAACAGCACCAGACAATATTGTCAATACAGTTAGTACACCTTGGGATGTGATTACTGTGTTGAGACCAAACATACAGCACAGGAATGCATGCACAGACAGCCAATACAATGCCATTGTTGTGGTAGCTTTGGACACAAAGCCAAATCTCAACACTAGATTTATGAAATAGGAAAATCGCAATGAGGCCATCACAACTCTACAGGACTCTATTCAGCAGGAGGACAAGTCTGTATATCAAGGACAGTCATATACACCATACATCCCTTGTCAAAACAGATTTGATCCCCTTGCTGATGGATCTACTAAATGTGGACTGTCATATATGCCATACATCCCTTGTAAAAATAGATTTGATCCCCTTGCTGATGGATGTACTAAATGTGGACTGTCATATACACCATACATCCCTTGTCAAAACAGATTTGATCCCCTTGCTGATGGATGTACTAAATGTGGACTGTTCTATACACCATGCATCCCTTGTCAAAACAGATTGATCCCTTTGCTTATGGATGTACTCAATGTGGACTGTCCTATACACCATGCATCCCTTTTCAAAACAGATTTGATCTCCTTGCTGATGGATGTACTAAATGTATATTCTTATCAGCTACTTGTACATATTCAAATATGACTGATAGTTCAGATTTATACAATGATTATTAAAAGTAGAAAATGCAGCTGTAGAAAACTAATTTTGTATACAGTAATGACAGTTGTAACAATGATCATTATGAACATAGTTTTAGTATTATTAATGTCTCCTTGAGTGCCTCTAATAGCATTGATGTTAATCTCATGAATTTAGAAGTTTATAATAAGGGTTTACACATAGGTCATTTAGATATTCAGGGTTTTCGTGGATCAAGTGAAGTTATTGCTAACCTCTCCAAATAATAATATCCATTTATTTGGACTCATGGAAACAGAAAATTCATTTATTTGGACTTAACAGAAATAGTAAATACATTTATATGGACTCACGGAAACAGAAAATTCATTTATTTGGACTTAACGGAAATAGTAAATCAATTTATATGGACTCATGGAAACAATGTTAACAGAAAATTGGGGTGCATATTTCTTGTATATCAATGGCTATGACAAAGTGAAGGGATAGGAAAGCATTCAATGGTGGGTTCCTTGTGTATGTTACAACTGGTACTATTTATAATAGACGGGAAGACTAGAAATACAGGAAATAGAATCCATTGGTCTACAGATCACTCCAAAAAAAGCTAAGCCCTATTTAGTAGGTTTTGTGTACAGACTCCCATCATCACATGCTGATTGGTGTGAATATTTTGAACTTTAAGTAGATAAAATTTCAAATGAAGAGAAAAAATTTAACATTCTATACGATATAGAGAGGCCTTCTCAATAATCAAATAAAAGTAAATTGGATGAATTTTTTTTGATTTGTTAGGTATGGAGCAACTAGTAAATGAACCCACCAGAGTAACATCAGTCTCTAAAATGCTTACAGATCATATTTGATGCAAAAGAAAATGTTTTGGAAGTAATAGTTCCAAAAATTGGTGTAAGTGACCACTTTGCAATTGTTCTAACACATAAAGTCAGTGGCAAATCAAGACAAAATAATATCCATAAATCCATTACTTATAGCTCTTTTCAAAACTTTGATAATGTTAAATTCATGGAAGATCTGAAACAGATTCCATGGAATACAGTCCAAATCTTTGAAGATATTGATGATGTTTTAGATTCTTGGACTGATCTGTTCATCAGTATTGTAAACATACATTCCCTTTAAAAACACACAGGATAAAGAAAGACCACCAGCCAGGCTGGATATCCCCAGTAATTTTAGAAGAAATAAATCAAAGACAACTAAAATCAGTAGGAAATCAAACTTAATACAGAGTTTGGAGCATTAAAGTTAATAAAATGACACATGAAGCTAAACAAGAGCACTATAAAAAAAAAGTGCTGCATGAAACCAAAGTAACCCGAAATTCTATCTGGAAAGTGTTTAGAGAGTTTGGTGCGGGCAAATGTAAGAGTGAAACTGAAATTTTATCCCTCATTTATGAGGACATTTATACCAATAATCCAACTGCCATCTCAAATATTTTTAATGACTTTTCCATTAAAATTGCTGAAAAACTTAAAGAACCCAGAACTTCATCTGATTATCTTTAACTCAAACATTGTGTGCTAAAAATCTACCAAATAATATAAAGTTTGAAATTCCTGAAATGAGTCCACAATTTGTGTTGAAATATATTTAAAAATGATGGATGATTATAAAGCTACAGGACTCGATATAATTGGACCAAGACTACAAAGGTAGCTGCACCTGCAATTGTAAAGAGTATAGCTTTCATTTGCAATGAAAGTAATGGGTCTAATATGTTTCCACAAAATGGAAAACTGCCAAGGTTACATCATTGCATAAAGTAGGAACAAAAAAAATGATGTAAATAACTATAGACCTATCTCCATCCTTCCTTGTCTCTCCAGATTACTAGAAAAGTATTTTACCAAGACAAAAAAAAAAAGAATTGTTTAAAAAAACCTAGTGACATAAGGCAGGCTCCAAGCATTTCTTTTCATAATCAATGTCTAAAATGGATAAAATCTTTAAAAAAACTGAACAGTTCTAGTACAATATATACAGACAGCTTGTCTGTAATTTTGCATCATTTTCATAGTTGAATTTTTCAATGCAAGATGATATTTTATATTTTATATATGTTTATGTCTTCACAGATGCTTGTGCCTGTGTTCCAGGCTTCGTACTTGGAGTTTTAAAATTACTTATTTAGTGTCAAACCAGATTCTTCATGTGTTGTATATGCTATATATATATATTGTACATAATAAATAGAAGGCCTCAAGGTAGATTAGTTCTTTAACTAATTGAGTTACATTCTCTAAATAAAGTCTTTCTTCTTCTTCTTCTTCTTCTTCTTCTTCTTGTTCTTCTTGTTCTTGTTCTTGTTCTTCTTCTTCTTCTTCCTCCTCCTCCTCCTCCTCGTCCTCCTCCTCCTTCTTCTTCTTCTTCTTCTTCTTCT
Organism: Potamilus streckersoni; assembly: GCA_016746295.1. Lineage (NCBI taxonomy): Eukaryota > Metazoa > Mollusca > Bivalvia > Unionida > Unionidae > Potamilus > Potamilus streckersoni. The sequence goes on from JAEAOA010002319.1 coordinate 389,728, forward strand.
TCTTCTTCTTCTTCTTATTATTATTATTATTATATTTGTTGTTGTTGTTATTATTATTATTATTAATTATTATTAATATTATTATTATTATTATTATTATTATTATTATTATTATTATTATTATTATTATTATTATTATTAAACTCAGTGAAGCAGTGACCTCTTAGAATGCAATTGTTTGCAGTTTTCAGAGGTGAATACTTACAACAGGTTTTATATAGACTGTATTTATGAAGAAAAATTAAGCCAAGATTTAATGTATATAAAGTTTTATTCACTGAAAGATAAGCCCACAAAATTTACGCCTGTCTTTTCATTAGAACTTTTTGTGATAATACAAACATATCAAATTCTGTTATTTAGGATGTGACCCCACCTGAGGATGGTGTGCTGGTCTTTGGTCTGTTCCTGGATGGAAGCCAGTGGGATCCAAAGGCTCACTCCCTCATTGATTCCCTTCCTGGATGTCGCTTTTCTCATCTTCCACAAGTACACTTCAAACCTATCCAGGTTAGTGACACAAAACAGACAGATGGATTCTTATTTGGCATAAACTTAAATATGAAAGTAATGATAGTTTTAACTTTGTATATTCTTGCAAATATTGAATTGGATTCCTACAACACTGTCAGGGTGACCAAACTAGATTTTGATTCCTACAACACTGTGAGCATAACCAAACTAGATTTGGGTTCCTGCAAAACTGTCAGCATGACCAAACCAGATTTGTATTAATTCTGACAATTTGAGATTACATACACAAGCAGTTTCATAACAAAGTAATGAGTGATTATTTTAGACCATCAAATTTCATTAATTTGTAAAATGGACATTTTCAATAATATTTATATATTCTTTAAAGATCCAATATTGCTCTGTTGATTAGACCAAAGGACAGCTTTATTAATTTTCTCTGCTGATTAGAACATTTGACAGCTATATAACTTTTCTCAGTTGATTAGACCAGGGGACAGCTATATTAATTTTCTCTGTTGATTAAACCAAGAGACAGCTTTATAAATTTTCTCCATTGATTTGACCAAGGGACAGCTTTTTGAATGTTCTCTGTTGATAAAAACAGGGGACAGCTTTATCTATTTTCTCTGTTGATTAGAAAAGAGGACATCTTTATAAATTTTCTCTGTTGATTAGACTAGTTGAAGCTTAATAAATTTTCTCTGTTGATCAGACTAGGGGACAGCTTTATGAATTTTCCAAAAGTAGGGAGTGGGTTATTATCTCACAAAGGTATGATTAATAAATATGTGCCAAAACGTTTCAAAATGGGTGTCTGTCTGTGTGCATGAGAAACTATCTTTAGCAACATAATGTACAATCTTAAATTAGTTTAGTTTGATTTTTTCAAGGGTACCAGCTTTTGTAACTTTATGAAAAGGACATGTTCAAGAGTATTTATATATGTTGATTAATAAAAATGGTCTCAGTAAATCCAAAGAGGGAGCATTGTTCAATGAGTCACTACATTGATGGTTTACAGTGAAGAAAATTGGTACCCCATGAAAAAAAAAGGAATTCACAGTATTAAATGCTTCGTTCATGCTTTCCGCTTGGATTCATTTTTAATAGACCTAAATCATTAGTGATAATCACTTTTATTTTCTTCTCAAATGTCCTTTATGCAGAGAAGGAAACAAACCAACAAAGTTTTATGTTTGTAGTAGAAGAGAAATTCATTCAGTCATACAGTAGCATTTAAGACATTGATGATGTTCATATATCCTATAATTTTGGTAGTTTTAATTCTGTCAATGTAGGAGATACTCAATTTTCATTATAGATCCATTCCTGAGGTTATTGGCATAAATTGAAATTGGCATAAAATGAAAGTAATGTAATTGCATGCAAATAAGCTGCACACAAGTCATAGCACATGGTACAAGCAATTTCTTAAAAATGGGCAAATTGAATTTTTTTTCTTAATTATAAATGGCATAAAAACAAAAATACATAAATTGAATTGACATAAATTGAACATCATCTGAAATGGCAAGAAAGACTAAACATTACTATGCTTTTAATAGATTCCTGCATTAAGTTTTCAAATATTACCTGAATGTATCATTGTTTTCAGCTCATGCTGCTACTTTAAGTTATTTGTTACTCCTACATACACAGAATAAGAGGACTTTAAAACTGAATATGAAAACTTTATGTAGTAATTCTGTTTCAATTTTTTGAATTTTTATTAATGTAGACCTCAAGCACAGATGCAGCTAATGACAAGAAAGAGGATAACAAAAAGCAGGTATATGAGTGCCCACTGTATAGGACATCAGAAAGAGCTGGGACGCTGTCATCCACAGGGCATTCCACAAACTTTGTAACAACTGTTGATCTGCCATCGGATTTGCCACCCAGTTTCTGGATTATGAGAGGTGTTGCTCTTCTATGTCAACCAGATGAATAAGAGTCATATAATAATCTAAAAATGTTAATATATCCACCATTATCCAACTATCACTTCAAAGGAAGTAATCCATCTGCTGTTATCCATCTATCACTTCAAAGGAAGTAATCTGTCTATTGTTATCCAACTGTCACTTCAAAGGAAGGAGATTAGGAATGAATCCAGAATGATATATTAAAATCAAATCTGTCAATATGGTTTTGATTTTATCAAATGTGTTAATTGAAATGTTTCATTCGGTTATAGTGAAATTAGACTGTCCTGTAATTTATCTGGGAGAATTGGGGGGGGAGGGTAGATCAGAATGGCAGTTCATAGGCATTACTCTCCAAACTTTCTGAGTACACACCTCAAGCTTGAAATTGAAAACTTTCCTGTTCATGTGGCTTGGATTAGAATGAAGTTGGAACTTTAGGGATCTTCATAACTGGTTCTTCTAACAGTGAGTAAAATTTAATTTATGTAGAGATAATCCAAAGAACATGTGTAAAGGGTGGATGGGTTGAAATTCAGTTTCATTCTATAGTGCAAATGTTTCAAGAATCAAGGGATTGATATGTCAGCAAATTTATCTTCGTTGTTGACTCAGGTTTGCTGTGCATTAGGTGCTGCTCTGACGTGTTTACCATTGTCCATGACAATTAACCATCCTTACATGTGTACCATAGTCCACGATGATTAACAATCCTTTCATGTGCTTTTTATTTTTTTTATTTTTTTATTATTTCAAGAGGGTAACACAATTAGCTGAAGAACTAATCTACCTTGAGGCCCTCATACAAAGGAAATTTATTTATTTAACTGTATCTCTGAAGCCACTGGATATATTGGGTTTGAAAGAAGGAAGAGTGGGCATTTCTAATCTCAACTGGAATATTATTCCAGAGCAAAGTTCCAGAGTATTAGAAACCTTTTTGAATATTTCTATATTTGGTGTTAGGGAATTTTATACTGTTTGGTAAACACTGATCACAGGTGGGGCGTATTACCAGATAACCTATGTATTACATAGTCTGTGTTAATGGTTAACCATTGTAGCATGTGCAGAATATTTTTATATTGACCAGTAGATTACACTATTACATAATTGTTCTTGGTGTTAAGAAAATAGCATTGATTTTTGTTTATACAAAACTTTGACTATCTAAGGCTCAGTTTCTTATTTTGTGTATTGCATTTATGTATAATGTTTATGTATAATGTGACTTTAGTGTATACTGCTGATTGAAGTTTTTCTACATTAGAATGCATTTTGAAAATCTCAAAGTGATTTATTTTTATGTGAACATTATTTTATCTTGATGCATTGAACTTGTATATTTTTTCTGTGCATCTTTAATGCATAATTTAATCTGAGAATTCCAAACATTTATTTTCAAAATTGTTATATTTTTCATATATTCTTAGTTTATATGTCTGTGATGTAAAGTAAATAATTAAAGTATTTACAGTTTAAGTTTTTAAAAATATAGGATTAAAACTTTCTACATGAGGAAATTTAATTTCAAACTGGGGATATTTCATCAAGATGAACAAAGTTTTGTCTATCAAGACTCTCAATATATATCAAAAATATATTTTTCTATGAGACTTTTATTTCTCTCATGTTGATCTGAGTTTGTCATATGGTGTGTCAAAAGTGTACTATTGAAGGCTGTCATATAGCATGTCACAAGTGTACTATTGAAGATTGTCATATGGTGTGTCACAAGTGTACTATTTAATACTGTCATATAACATGTCACAAGTGTACTATTGAAGATTGTCATATGGTGTGTCACAAGTGTACTATTGAATACTGTCATATAGCATGTCACAAGTGTACTATTGAAGATTGTCATATAGCATGTCACAAGTGTACTATTGAAGATTGTCATATGGTGTGTCACAAGTGTACTATTGAATACTGTCATATAGCATGTCACAAATGTACTATTGATGACTGTTATATGGTGTGTCACAAGTGTACCATTGAAGCTATTATCAAGGGATTGTAATATTTGATTATTTGTAGATAGCTAACATTTTGATTTTTTATTATTTTCAGATAGCTAACATTTTATTAGATTCTATCTTTTGTTTATTTGCAGACAGCCAGAATCATGGGATTCAGTTATCTGAATATTTGCAGATAATAGCAACTCTCTCAGTTTTGGGTTAAAGTTATGGAAGAGTATATTTTACAGATATAAGCTTGTGCAGATTTCAGCAGGTTTCATATTTCAGACCCCATGGGAGGGTTTTTCAGAGTTTTTTTGCACTATAGCATGAAAACAGAATGAACTCTGTTGAGTAGTTTGAAACTAATTACACGCCTCATATATTCAAAATAATCTAGTAATATAAGTTGCTATTTGAGTATAAACACTTTTTTCCTTAGGTTATTAATTTCTTGTATACAAAATTTGCCCTTTTTCTGAGGATTTAATTTCCTGTGTACAGAATTTCCCATTTTTCTGAGGTTATTTATTTCCTGTGAATATGTATTGATTTTTACATAAAATTGTTTAGTTTTCTGTGCATGAATATTTATAAATTAATTCCGTCCAAGATATGAAATGTGATGATAAAAAAATATGCATACAAATTTTTGTGGCAAGTATTTAAAGCTAGATTGAAAATTATTGACAGAGGATTCCTATTTGATTTTACTCACAGTATTTTTGAAGCTATGAAGCTGCTAGAATAAGTATGTACAAATTCAATTGATTTATATTCACAGTTGTCTGCATTTGAAATGAATTTAATAAAGTTTAATAGCTACATTGGAGTCGTTATGTTAAACATTTCACCCTAACATTATTATCAAAGTTAAGTCATGGATAAATAATTTAATTATGTTGAAGTCTTTTTTTCAAAGGCATTGAACTCTGCCTCAAAAATGTGAGAATTGTTCAAGGAAATCACAGTTCCTCACTTGGTAGATTGTTGGTTTTGTAATCTAATAGTCATAGGTTTGGTAACTGTCCAAGCTATTCAAGTTTGGCTTCCATTGTGTGACCTTGAAAAAGACACTTAGATTATATATCCTTGGCATAATATAATGTGTTCAAAGCCCTATTAAATTCCATGCAACAAACCTACTGTATTATTGAAATTTAGCATGTGCATTTTGCAATACAACCAATAAGATATGAGTTTCTAAAAGCTATGGAAACCAATGTTCCAATATATATGCAGAAGTTCAATGTTTTCAGCCCAAGATGTTTTGTGACCATGGGAACAGAAAGCTTGGATTCCAGAGCAAGTTTTCATCCAGTCATCAAAAAATAACTATAAAATTCCTTATATATACTTTATGTAATTATAAGTTGTCCGACTGCAAAATGCAGAAACTCAGATATGCTTTTTGGGAATGTGCCAGCAGGTCTGGGTCTATGCAGTTTGTTAGAAGTAATTAGTAAACAAAACTGTTGACCTTGATCTGCTGGCTCATTATATGATGGTAGAGCAGTGCTTTTGCTGTGTTATGAGTCTATGTAAAGTAAGTAACTGAAAGTAATTAAAGTAAGTAACAGAAAAGAGTGAAGACAACAAGCTTTGTAAAATTTAGCAAATAATTTATTTCCCTAGAATACAAAGTAAAAAATGAAAAACAAAACCTAATTGTTTTACAAATTAAATCCAAAAATAATTCAAGAATTAAAAATAGAAGTCCAGGTAATAAAAAGTCCTGAATGAAACTGAGTCAAGTCCTGATGAAATCCAAAATTGAAGGTGATGTCTGTTATGGTCAGTGAAATGCTGTTGTGTCAACAGTCTCTTGTTGAATCACAGAAAATATTATTTCAGTTTTGAATTCAGTATAAATTCCAATAAATATCTTTATCCAAGAATTTTGTCAGAGCTCATTTGTATTTTCAGGGAAAAGAATCACTTGAATTCAACAATTTAAAGAAAATAAAATTCAACCCAAACTAGTTAAAACATAATACAACTTAACAAGTCAAATTTTTTAAACCCAACTGAATAAACCTTTATCAGAATATCAGTTATAGGACTAATTAGGATGCAAAGCAGATTCCTGGATGATAGTCAAAAGTTCATTCTTCTTAAAAAAAAAGAAGTTTGTTACCAATTGATATATGATTATAGTCATGTAATCCAGGTATGGCCTTGACTCAGCTTAATGATTCTGAGAGAGATTTTATAAAAAAAAATAAATAAAAAAAGTTGTTTACCAAAGTGTCACTGATTTTGAAGCAAGGTCAGCAACTAGATAAAATGGTTACATTATTAGTTGTTAATATCAAAAAATTAAGAGTCAATCAGGTGAAACAGAACTGAAGTCAACTTTTGGAAAATGTGAAATTCAATAAACAATGTTACATTACAATAACATTTAATGGTATAAAAACCAATTAAAACTGACAAGCAAATAATTCAATTAAATATATATAACAGTCATTTGCAGTGGAAAACTACTTATATATGAGTATATTAGCTACTTAGAATTTTCGTGCCCAATCGCATGATCCACAGTTTCATGATCACTGATTTGCACATCATCAAACCAATCTTGCACAAAAACTGATATAAGAATCAAGATTCCCAAAATTCAAAACCATTCCTACATTATTTTTTAATCAATGAAAATTTTCTAAATATATTGAACCAACAATATGATTTTGGAAATTTGGTTTGCTTTCATTTTCAGTAAAGTAAATGAAAAATTATGATTTTAGAATTGTTATCAAATGAGTTGAAATTTTGTGCTCTAGGCACTTCATTATTACCCTGCAGGGGTATTTTACAATAAAACAAACATGCTACTCTGTTTTTCATGTTAATCAGATTATAATTTTGATTTGTGTAGGGATTTGATGGTTTTTTTTCCTATACCTTCTGAAAATTTCAACTGTTTGAAGGAAATCCCTCATTACCCATATAACCAAATAGTCTATACCCAAACATGGTTGAGGCATATAACAATGGTATGATACCTGACCCTAGTGGGCATTGCGTTATATAAAACTGATTATTGAAACCCCTCTGCCATTTTACACCTAATTCAATGTACATCATACATTTTAGATGAAGTGAGTTTTAGTTAAAAACAGTTATTTATCAAGTCTGAATGCAAATTTCTTATGGCTTTGCAAAAACCTTGATTCCCTTATATGGACATTTTATACTTGGTCAAAAAGTCAGTCCACTATGACAGCCTGAACTGGACATTTAATACTTGGTCAAAAGGTCAGTCCACTATGACAGCCTGATATGGACATTTTATAGTCTATCAACAGGTCAGTCCACTATGAGAGCCTGATTTTGACTTTTATAGTCCATCAAAAGGTCAGTCCACTATGAGAGCCTGATATGGACATTTTATAGTCAATCAAAAGGTCAATCCACTATGACAGCCTGATTTTGACTTTTATTGTCCATCAAAAGGTCAGTCCCCTAAACTGAGTCTGATCTTAAGATGTTGGATTGGAAAAATTCAAGTCGTAATTGATTTTTCAAAAATGAAATTGCTAGATTCCAGGAGTTAGCTTTGAACTCTAGCCATTTTGTGTGTAATCCAGACCAGGTCCTGATACACACTTCATGATCCTTGAAGAATGACAGTTTTAAAACACAAGTGCAAATTATTTCAGTTCCTTCTTAGAAAAGATTTTTATACCTAGTTATGAAAAGCAAAGCCTTATAAAGAAAGTAATACAGTTGAAGCCATAGAAGTCAACTTCGACAGCCAAGGTGGTAGATCTTCAGGCCAGAGATGAAATGGTTCTTAGTTTAAGTCCCTGCTTTACAATTTTATTTCTCTCTGTGACATAAGTCTATATACTTTTTACTTTGTCCAACTTATCAAGTTTTTGTAGTGTTCATTCACTGATCACCATGTAGTTTTCTCTCCACAAAATAAATGGACTCTCAATCATTTGACTGTCTGTCAATTGGAGCTGAATACCATGCAATGTTTTGTGACTGTATGCCCATACATCATCAAGGGGGGAAGTCATTGGTTTGGTGCTGTCCAACTGTTGACTCATTATATCATCGAGGGTGGAAGTCATTGTTTCAGTGCTGTCCAAGTGTTGACTGCCCATATATCATCTTGAGTGGAAGTCATTGTTTTGGTGCTGTCCAATGTTGACTGCCCATATATCAGCAAGGGGGGAAGTCATTGTTTTAGTGCTGTCCAACTGTTGACTGCCCATATATCATCTAGGGTGGAAGTCATTGTTTTGGTGCTGTCCAATGTTGACTGACCATATGTTATCGCTGATAGAAGTCATTGTTTTGGTGCTGTCCAACTGTTGACTGTCCATATATCATCTAGGGTGGAAGTCGTTTCAGTGCTGTCCAACTGTTGACTGTCCATAATATCAATGAGGGTGGAAGTCATTGTTTTGGTGCTGTCCAACTGTTGACTGCCCATATATCAGCAAGGGGGGAAGTCATTGTTTTAGTGCTGTCCAACTGTTGACTGCCCATATATCAGCGAGGGGGAAAGTCATTGTTTCGGTGCTGTCCAATGTTGACTGACCATATGTCATCACTGACAGAAGTCATTGTTTTGGTGCTGTCCAACTGTTGACTGTCCATATATATCATGGGTGGAAGTCATTGTTTCGATGTTTTCCAACTGTTGATTGCCCATATATCATCGAGAGTGGAAGTCATTGTTTCAGTGCTGTCCAATGTTGACTGCCCATATATCATCTAGGGTGAAAGTCATTGTTTTGGTGCTGTCCAACTGTTGACTGCCCATATATCAGCGAGGGGGAAAGTCATTGTTTCAGTGCTGTCCAACTGTTGACTACCCATATATCATCTAGGATGGAAGTCATTGTTTTGGTGCTGTCCAACTGTTGACTGCCCATATATCATCGAGGGTGGAAGTCATTGTTTCAGTGCTGTCTAACTGTTGACTGCCCATATATCATCTAGGGTGGAAGTCATGGTTTTGGTGCTGTCCAACTGTTGACTGCATATATATTATCGAGGGGGAAAGTCATTGTTTCAGTGCTGTCTAACTGTTGACTGTCCAAATATCATCTAGGGTGGAAGTCATGGTTTTGGTGCTATCCAACTGTTGACTGCCCATATATCATTGAGGGTGGAAGTGATTGTTTCGGTGCTGTCTAACTGTTGACTGCCCATATATCATCGAGGGTGGAAGTCATTGTTTTGGTGCTGTCCAACTGTTGACTGCCCATATATCATCAAGGGGGGAAGTCATTGTTTCGGTGTTGTCCAACTGTTGACTGCCCATATATCATGGAGGAGGGAAATCATTGTTTTGGTGTTGTCCAACTGTTGACTGCCCATATATCATCGAGTGTGGAAGTAATTTTTTTGGTGCTGTCCAACTGTTGACTGTCCATATAATATCGAGGGGGGAAGTCATAGTTTCGGTGCTGTCCAATTGTTGACTGTCCAAATATCATTGAGGGTAAGAGTCATTGTTTTGATGCTGTCCAACTGTTGACTTCCCATATATCAAGGGTAAAAGTCATTGTTTCAGTGCTGTCCAACTGTTGACTGTCCATATATCATCTAGGGTGGAAGTCATTTTTTCAATGCTGTCCAACTGTTGACTGCCCATATATCATCGAGGGTGGAAGTGATTGTTTCAGTGCTGTCCAAATGTTGAAATATCCATATATCATCAAGGGAGTAAGTCATTGTTTTGGTGCTGTCCAACTGTTTATTGTCCAAATATCATTGAGGGTAAAAGTCATTGTTTTGGTGCTGTCCAACTGTTGACTGTCCATATATCAATGAGGGTGGAAGTGATTGTTTCGGTGCTGTCCAACTGTTGACTGCCCATATATCATCTAGGGGGGAAGTCATTGTTTCGGTGCTGTCCAACTGTTGACTGCCCATATATCATCGAGGGGGGAAAGTCATTGTTTCGGTGCTGTCCAACTGTTGATGCCCATATATCAACGAGGGGGGAAGTCATTGTTTCAGTGCTGTCCAACTGTTGACTGCCCATATATCATCTAGGGTTGAAGTCATTGTTTTGGAGCTGTCCAACTGTTGACTGCACATATATCATCAAGGGTGAAAGTCATTGTTTTGGTGCTGTCCAACTGTTGACTGTCCATATATCATCTAGGGTAGAAGTCATTGTTTTGATGCTGTCCAACTGTTGACTGTCCATATATCATCGAGAGTGGAAGTCTGTTTCGGTGCTGTCCAATGTTGACTGTCCTTATGTCATCGCTAATGGAAGTCATTGTTTCAGTGCTGTCCAACTGTTGACTGTCCAAATATCATCTAGGGTGGAAGTCATTGTTTCGGTACTGTCCAACTGTTGACTGCCCATATATCATTGAAGGGGAAGTCATTGTTTTGGTGCTGTCCAACTGTTAACTGCCCATATATCATGGAGGGGGGAAGTCATTGTTTTGGTGCTGTCCAACTGTTGACTGCCCATATATCATCTAGGGTGGAAGTCATTGTTTTGGTGCTGTCCAACTGTTGACTGTCCATATATCATCTAGGGTGGAAGTCATTGTTTCGATGTTTTCCAACTGTTGACTGCCCATATATCATCGAGAGTGGAAGTCATTATTTCAGTGCTGCCCAATGTTGACTGTCCGTATGTCATCACTGATGGAAGTCATTGTTTCAGTGCTGTCCAACTGTTGACTGTCCATAATATCAATGAGGGTGGAAGTCATTGTTTTGGTGCTGTCCAACTGTTGACAGTCCATATATTATCAAGGGTGAAAGACTGTATTCCCTCTTTTAAATGATGTCCATGGTATTACACTGTCTTTTGTTAAGAATGCCTTGTGATGAATGTTGATTATTTGAAGGGGTAGGCATAAGGTATTTTGTCCAGTCATAGACATCTTTAGGTTGGCTGTGACTTTTGCACCAACTAATATTAGGTATTGTATCATTATTAACTTTCTATGGTATCTAGTTCTTTTTTTATTCATGTATGTGTGTTAGTGTATGCATTTTGCCAGTTAATCCAAGATTTGTGAATATTGCTGTTACATCAGGGTAGCTTTAACACTGCATGCTACAGTTAATTTAAGATTGTGAACACTGTCATCGGATCAATCAAGTTTAACACTGCATATAACTGTCTTGAGTAGATAGTAATTATTAGTAACAATTGTACTTTATTGGCTGCAAATTTCTCTTCTTCATCATGTCAGCATGAAACAGACATTTGCATACAGTAAGTGATGAGAAATTTTCAATTTCATGTGATTCTGTTATATTCAGTAGATTGTGATGTATATTTTGTTTTAGTATTTCATGTTTATGCACCATATACATGTATGATATACTAGTCCAATTTATGCATGCATGCAATTAAATGAATAAACAACTACATGGTCAAATCTGCTTTCAGCTGGTGAGATGAAGAGCTGAACAAGTGACTGGTTGCTGAGATGCTCAATTTCTGAGCTGCATGGCCATGACTGACTTGACTGGTTGTTAAGGGTTGAGTATCGTAACTCAAAGGTTTCTTACTAGGCCCAACCGATGGCTTTCATATCCTTGTAGTTGGGGCTGTGTTGGGGTCCATTATGTTTTATTTATATGGGGAAAGGGAATGATTTTGTGTTGAGAATAAAAAGGATATGGATGAGCTATATACATGTTTCTATTTGAGTTGTTATTATTTTGGGTGTATTGCCATTTCTCAGCCCAAGTTAGGCAATTTATGGCAGCCAGTATAACTGGTGGAAGAAGAACCCAGGAAAACTCCTATAACAACACAGTGACCCACATGAAGCTTCTCTCTGCTTTCTCACATACATTGGCCAAGCCTGAGACTTGAACCAACATGGACATAGGTAAGATGGTCATGTTCCCTTTGAGTAATTTTTGAAGAAATCATCTGGATAGGAAATGTGCACATTATTATGTGTTACATTTATTATACTGTTTAGACTTCATGTTTCTGTGCCATGTTACCTGAATTTGAACAATGTCAGACATTCATTTATAAGTCATTTTGAATAATAAATTGTATAGTCTATTCATTCCAAGCATCACAGTTTTTTTTAAATTGTATCAGAATACAGTATTAAATTGTTATGTATATTTAATTTAATTGTTTGTCTGTTTCTGTTAAATATTTTGTTTATTGCATTACATGTTATTGTAATATAACATTGTTTGCATGACTTGACTTTGTCCAAAATTGAGTTCATTTCTGTTTGACCTGATTAACTTTTAAATTTTTAAAATTTCATTTAGGTAAACAATACTAGCTTTATTATTTTCTGTGTATGAACTGATTGACTAAATTATTATTCAAGTAAACAAGAAGGCGTAAACATGTTGATCAGGGTCAGGGTTTTGAAGATTCCTAAGTAAATTTAATAAGTTATTGTATTGTAAGTATACACGGCTAATTAGATCATGCTAGAAAGTTATTTTCCATTAGGTAATGGTTGTTTTTAGAAAATGCTAACTTGTGACCTGAGGTCAGAAAACTATATTATCTTGTGACTGTCAGGATTTTACCAGTTGTGCAATAACAGCTAGCACTTTAAGTTGTATTATGTTGTGACCAGTTTGGGCTGAATTTTATTTTTTTCAAATTATTGAATTCAAGGGATTATTTTCTCTGAAAATACAAAAGTACTCTGATAAAATTCTCAGATCAAAACATTCACTGGAATTTATAATGAATTCAAACCTGGAATAATATTTCTATGATTCGACAAAAGACTGTTGACACATCAGTACTTTGCAGACCATAACAGACATGTCATCACCTTCAATTTTAAATCTCTTTGGGACTTGAATTGAGTTTTATTCAGGACATTTTATTACTAGAACTTGTGTCTTTAACTCTTGGATTATTTTTGGATTAAATTTGTCTTCACTCTTTTCTGTTACTTATTTTGAAAGCATAGACTCATAACATATTCCAAAATACAACTTATTAGAATGACATCAGAGGTTAATCTATTCTTTCCAGAGAGTACAACTATTTGAATGAAAGCAGAGTGCAGTCTATTTTTTTGTGGAAAGTACAACATATTAGAATGGCATCAGAGCACAGTCTATTGTTTCCAGACAATACAATGTATTTGAATTGGCATCAGAATATAGCCTATCATTTTCAGAGAGTACAACTTATTAGAATGGCATCAGAGTATATTATTCTTACGAGACAGTAACATGTATTAGAATGGAATCAGGGTATCATATTCTTTCCAGGCAGTAAATTTTATTAAAATGTTCTTAGACAGTAAAACCTGTAAAACTGGCATCAGGACACAGTGTTTTTCCAGACTGTACAATTTGTTAGAATGGCAGCACATTATAATATTCTTACCAGACTGTACAACTTGTTAGAGTGACATGAGAGTATAATATTCTTATCAGACTGTACAACTTGTTAGAGTGACATGAGAGTATAATATTCTTACCAGACTACAACTTGTTAGAATGGCATCAGAGTATAGTATTCTTTCAGACTACAATTTTTTTATAATGGTATCATGGTATAATATTCTTTCCAGACAATACAACTCATTAGAATGGCATCAATATACAGTCAGATATTATAATATGTTTTGTTTCAAATCCAGCTTTTGTCCCTTCACTAGTCTTATCTCAGTTAGTGGCTCCTGTGACAGACAGGTGCCAATCAAGGGTCTGTACACAGGTACAAAGCACCAATCAAGGGTCTATACACAGACATCTATCAAGGCTCTGTACACAGGAATCAAGGCTCTGTAGATGGGCACCAATCAAGGTTCTGTACACAGGTATCAATCAAAGCTCTGTAGACAGGTACCAATCAAGGGTATGTACACAGGCACCAATCAAGGCTCTGTACACAGGCACCAATCAAGGCTCTGTACACTCTTTTCAAGATGTGTCAAGAGTCAATCAAGACTCTGTACATGGGCACCAATCAAAGCTCTGTACACAGGTACCAATCAAGGCTCTACACAGGAACCAATACATGGTCTGTAGACAGGCACCAATCAAGGCTCTGTACACAGGCACCAATCAAGGCTCTGTACACTCTTTTCAAGATGTGTCAAGAGTCAATCAAGACTCTGTACATGGGCACCAATCAAAGCTCTGTACACAGGTACCAATCAAGGCTCTACACAGGAACCAATACATTGTCTGTAGACAGGCACCAATCAAGGCTCTGTACACAGGCACCAATCAAGGCTCTGTACACTCTTTTCAAGATGTGTCAAGAGTCAATCAAGACTCTGTACATGGGCACCAATCAAAGCTCTGTACACAGGTACCAATCAAGGCTCTACACAGGAACCAATACATGGTCTGTAGACAGGCACCAATCAAGGCTCTGTACACAGGCACCAATCAAGGCTCTGTACATGGGCACTAATCAAGGCTCTCTACACAGGTACCAATCAAGGCTCTCTACACAGGAACCAATAAATAGTCTGTAAACAGGCACCAGTCAAAGGTCTTGTTCTTCTGCATGATTGGCAATTCAGGCTGTAGCTTCCAGGATTCGGAGTCAGTCAAGTCATCCAGCATGCATTGCCACTAAAAATTTACATTCAAGTGTATTAAATAATGCAACCCAAAAAGTGTTTGAATGGTACTGTCTGACTGTTTGACTAATTTATAAATTATGGAAATTAATAATAATAATAATAATAATAATAATAATAATAATAATAATAATAATAATAATAATAATAATAATAATAACAATAATAATAATGATGATGATTTTATTTAGAGTGTGTAACACAATTACCTGAAGAAGTAATCTACCTTGAGACACTCATACAAATAAATTTATTTATTTTAACTGCATCTTTGAAGCCACTGGATTGTTATGTATATGTGATTAAACTGCACGTCAGGTTTAAAATTCTTTTTATTTAATTTTTTTGTTTTGGTGTATTTAATTGCAATTATTATTTTTCTCATATTTTTCTCAGATTTGGGATTCTATTTTTGGTAGTGAGATATATTTTTAGCACAAAGTTTGTTTATTCAAGATGAAGATGTAATACTCGAGGGTTGGCATTTAGTTCGTCTTACCTAGGTAACAAATCAACAAGGAAGTTAAAATGATTGGTCATCATCAAGGACATACTTTCTCAGCATGATCAATGTTTGTAAATGACCTTTTTTTATGATTGTTGTTTTTTAGTGGAGTGACATTGGTCTACATATGAATTTTAGCCTAATAAGAGACCACATAGCCAATCTCGTGAGATTTGAAGTGATGTTTTGAGTGTAAATATGCATTCTTAATATTGGTTTGGTCAGAGTCATTCAAAACCTTGAAGGAACAAGGTGTATTTATTTTAAATTTGTTGCCAGAATATTTTATTCTTCATCTGATTTTTTGGATTGAATAATTTATTTTCCTGGACCCTCAACAAGTTACTTTCTTTTTAAAAAATTCTGAAAGATATTCAAGGAAATTAATTCTGGAATTATTTGGAAACAAGGACTGTGATTCAAATGAGGAATTATTGTTATTCATACATTGAACTACATCTAAAGTCATTGCCCTCTATATTGGTACGTTGTTAGGACTTGAACCTGGATTCTTATAGGACTATTTAGTGATAGGATTTGTGTTTTTATTCTTAGTATCATATTTGGATTATATTCACAGATTGTAAGTCCTATTTACAAACTTTTACATTGTTGTCTAGGGAAATAAATTGTTTTGTTGAAATATACAAAGCTTGTTGGCTTTCACTTTTTTCTTTGTTACTGAGTACAAGTCCTTGTCATGTTACAGGATATATTGGGTTTGGAAGACAAAATAGAGTGTGCTTTTAATCTCAGCTGGAATAATATTCCACAGCAAAGTTCCAGAGTATTAGAAACTTTTTTTAACATTTCCTTATTTGGTTTCATATTTTATACTATTTGGTATACATGGATCACAGGTATGAAGTATTACCAGGCAGCCTATACTTGAATAGTGATTGTAAATATCCAGGAGCACTATCATTGGATATCCTGTACATTAATTCTGCTTTTCAAATTGGACTCAGTCTTAAATACATACTATTTTTATCTTACCAGTTAAATTTTCCTTGCTTTCTTTATGGATTGATATTATTATGTGCTAGCTTTGCTATGTTTTTATCATTTGAATTAGCCCATATTCTGTTACGGTATTTTAAATAGTGTTGTATTTAACTATTATGAGATAGTTTTCTTTATTGATTGATATTAGCCCAAATACTTGTAGGGGGCCCCGAGTGGCCTAAAGCGCTGTCCGTTACTGATCACTGCCATCTCACCTCTATCTGCGTGGGTTCGAGTCTAAGATTCGGCGAATGTGGATATGTGAGAGAGCTTGCCAGTAGCTTCTCGTGGGTCGGTGGTTCTTTCCGGTGATTTCCCGGTTTCTTCCTCCACCATTAATACTGGCCGCCATGTATAGCCTTTCCTGTGCTGAAAAATGGTGTTAAACCCCACAACAACAACAACAACAACCAAATACTTGTATCTGAAGATGTGCCTTTTGGGAAGAAAGTGTCTTATCCTACTGAGCAGCCATAAACTTGAATTAACTTTGTTATTATGTTCGATATGTTCAGTCCATGAAAGGTTATCATCCACCAAAATGCCTACATAATATACTACCATTTGCAAATTTTTATCCATGTCATAGTTTGTCACTATCAAACTTTGTTCTTTTTTGCCATGTTGAGATAATATTTTAGTTTTGCCAGTATTTATCACCATGCCGTTGCATGTGCACCAGTTGTCCAGTTTGTTTAGGGCATCCTATAAAGAAATTTCTAGTTCATGATTTGTTATTTCGGATGTCTGACAATTTTGTGTCATGTGCATAGAGATCTATAGATGAAATTGAGTCCTCTAGTAAAAGTGGCAGGTCATTAATAAACAATATAAATAGTAATGAGCCTAGAATTGAGCCTTGTGGTACTACATAGCTAATTGTTCCAGCATCAGACAGAACATTATTTATATAAACATGTTTGTGTTCTCTTACTTAAGTATGAAATAAACCATCTAAAAGTGCTTTCATCACATTGGTAAATTTTCAGTTTTTTCAAACCAATTTAATGATCCACCATGTCAAAAGCTTTCCTGAAATCTACAATACAGATACTATTATTCTATCTTGATCAAGTACTTGAAGCCATTTATCAGTTAGCAAGATTAAGGCAGTCTCACATGAATGTTTATGTCTACAGCCTGATTGATTAGAGTGTAACAGCAAGTGTTTGGTTAAATATGACATGTTTTTCAGACAATTTTGACAAGTTTGGTAGTATTTAGATTGGCCAGTAGTTATCAGCATCATCCTTAGGACCAGATTTGTGAATAGACATTACTTTTGCAGTTTTCCATACTTTGGGGACAGATGAGGTTGCAATACTTAAATTGATTATGATTGTTATGATATCTGAAATAGCCGAGGCAGAAGCTTGAATGAGTCATGGACCAATCTGATCAAGTCTTGTAGCTTTCTTGGTATCAAGTTCAATGAGACATTTATTGAAAAAGGTTTCTGATACTGGTAGGATAGAGAAGCATACCTCATTAGGGATTTGTGAGGTCATTGCATCATAACCTCTTCAAATCTACATGTAACATGGGAGATTGTAATCAGCCTGTATTCTTCAGTCACAAAAAATGAGTACAGAACTTTGATCGTGCTCCCAATTTTGTATCTATAGAGTTTTATGAAATTTAGCCCATCCTCCATCATGCAAACAGTTATTTCCAACAATAAAGAAAAAACAGTATAGCTGATTGCAGACATGATTTATTTTAAGAATTAAACAAATATTAAAATATAAATCAGGCTGATTAGTAAATAAGTACAAAAGTAAATATTTTATTTAACTGCAACATTACTATAAAACAGTATTTAAGGAAGAAAGGTCAAACATTTTTAAGTTTAAAAATAGGTAATAAAACTTTAATAATACTAATAGATGTTTACATAGATTATAAACCGCAAGATTTCTAGGTTTTGAATTTTCATTTCTTTGTTTAATGTAAGTGAATGAGTTGTGTAAGTGGTAACCTATTGATAAATCCAGCATCAATCATTTTTGAAATACCATTTATATTCACTGTCAGGTTGTACCCTGATTTGCCATCACATAATGAGCCAGTAGATCCAGGTCTACCATTAGGAGTAAATAACAAACAACATAGACCCTGATCAGTCAGCACTTTATGTTAAGTAACATAGTAAATTAATGAGAAATATTTGAAGTGATGTATTAAACAGAAAAACTTCAAAGAATAGTAATAAATTACATTATGAAAATGCAATTAAGATCTATAACAATTTAGCAGTTTACTATTTCAAGGTTCACTTCTTCAATAAGCTTACTTACAGAAAACAAATATGCATTTGACTAAATTACTTTCAAGTCTAGATGAAAAAAATAACATTTATCACCTCAATACTTCAATTTATAAAATAATTAAAAACTTGTTTGTGACTATAAATAGCCTTGGGTTTCTAAACATAAGTGGTCATGCAAGTGTTATAACAAAGCAAACCCATACCCATTCAAAATAATTCTAAATGAAGTTTATGTCCCTGTTTTGACCAATACAGTGTATATGTAGTTTTGACTAATACAGTGTATATGTACTGGTTCGACCAATACAGTGTATATGTACTGTTTTGACCAATACAGTGTATATGTTCTGTTTTGACCAATACAGTGTATATGTACTGTTTTGACCAATACAGTGTATATGTACTGTTTTGACCAATACAGTGTATATGTTCTGTTTTGACCAATACAGTGTATATGTACTGTTTTGACCAATACAGTGTATATGTACTGTTTTGACCAATACAGTGTATATGTACTGTTTTGACCAATACAGTGTATATGTACTGTTTTGACCAATACAGTGTATATGTACTGTTTTGACCAATACAGTGTATATGTACCGTTTTGACCAATACAGTGTATATGTACTGTTTTGACCAATACAGTGTATATGTACTGTTTTGACCAATACAGTGTATATGTACTGTTTTGACCAATACAGTGTATATGTACTGTTTTGACCAATACAGTGTATATGTACTGTTTTGACCAATACAGTGTATATGTACTGTTTTGACCAATACAGTGTATATGTACTGTTTTGACCAATACAGTGTATATGTACTGTTTTGACCAATACAGTGTATATGTACTGTTTTGACCAATACAGTGTATATGTACTGTTTTGACCAATACAGTGTATATAGACTACTGTAAATCTGCCTTTGTTAATAACTATGCCACCAAAAGCCTGTCTTGTAAGACCACTGCATGGAAAGACCATGTGTTGTAAGACCACTGCATGGAAAGACCATGTGTTGTAAGACCACTGCATGGAAAGACTATGTCTTGTAAGACCACTGCATGGAAAGATCATATGTCTTGTAAGAGCACTGCAAAGAAAGATCACATGTCTAGTGAGACCACTGCAAAGAAAGATCACATGTCTAGTGAGACCATATTTTTAATGTGCTGATTATTTAGGTAGGTAGTGTTTTGACCTGTAATGAGAACACCTGCCTTGAGGCAGAAGATTTGGACAGGCTCTATTGTACAGAATGTCCTGGCATCTAGGCATTGATATATTTTATGGGTAATAAAGTTAGTGAATCTGCTAATATTTGTTTTTTCAGTTTTCTTATTGTGAAATAAATTGCAGCCATTTAATCTCATGGGTAGATTACCCTCACAAATTTAGTGGAAATAAATTGTACCCGAGTAAAAATAGGTGTTCAGTACCTTCCTATTGAAATCATAACACCACCTTCTGTCAATCAAAAATTTACATTGTAATTTTGCTATAAAAGTCACTGCTTGCAAATAAATTTGTATGCAAGGAATCATAAATAAGGTTCACATGGAATGATTATAATAAATATTAAACAAATGTGTGATTTAAGTGTATAAGTTACACAGAAAAGTTACACAGAAGTAAAATATTTACTATCTCATAAAGCTGACAGCAATCTCCGACAAATTGCACATTAATGTAATGCAATTATAAATATTGTACACTTGGCTTTAGGAAAGGCAGAAAATACATTGTTAGGGTTCACATACAATAAAAAGAAATGTTTCACCTACATTCTATAGGTAGTGGTAAAAGTTATATCTATTTATGTTAGAAACTTGTTAGGTATTTTACAGTTGATAGATGTTTATTCAAGTTTGTCAGTAAATTTATATATGCAACAAAAAAGTATGAATTAGTTTCAATATATATTTAAAATATAAACTTGCACATGCAACAAACAAGATTCTGTAGCTCTATTTTGGCAGGTACTTGTCAAATCCTCTCTAAATCATTGAAGACCTTTACCTCAAATTATATCTGAACTTTTAAAGTTCCTTAGTCTTCAAGTAATAAGAGTTACAATAGGTGTAATAGTTATTAGATAGAATCATGGGGCCTAAAGTAATATGAGTTACAATAGGTGTAATAGTTATTAGATAGAATCATGGGGCCTAAAGTAATATGAATTACAATAGGTGTAATAGGTATTAGACTAATGGAGCTTAAAGTAATAAGAGTTACGATAGGTGTAAAAGGTATTGGATAGAATCATGGGGCCTAAAGTAATATGAGTTACAATAGGTGTAATAGGTATTGGATAGAATCATGGGGCCTAAAGTAATATGAGTTACAATAGGTGTAATAGGTATTGGATAGAATCATAGGGCTTAAAGTAATATGAGTTACAATAGGTGTAATAGGTATTGGATAGAATCATAGGGCTTAAAGTAATATGAGTTACAATAGGTATAATAGGTATTGAGGTATTGAATAGAATCATGGGGCTTAAAGTAATATGAGTTACAATAGGTGTAAAAGGTATTGGATAGAATCATGGAGCTTAAAGTAAAGTTTCATGACAAGATGGAATATGAATACAAGCACAATAAAATAGTTTCATGAACATCTCAAAACTGGACCTATTTATTTATCATAGATTGCTAATAATCAGTCAGTGACCTAGAAGTGCTATGGGTTGAGGCTTGTGTCCTTCAAAAATTGCAAACATTAAATGTTACTTTCCCATCAAAGTTTCATTCAGTATATATAAAATTAAATTACAAAATGCTTACATAAATGTAAAGCTATGTAAACACATGATATGTATATATTTATATAATGTCTCATATAATAATGTAACAGTAAACATTATGTATAGAAGGTTATAAAAAATTCAGACAAAACACAAATCATAGATACCTCATTACATTTGTTAAAAATTACTTTCAAAAAGATTTATATTTTCATTCTGTATATGCTGCTGATAAGTTTATTTCTGTGAATTTTTATGCATAAACCAAAATTAGATGTTATCCAATAATTACTGTTATGCAAAAACCAAATTAGAAGTTATCCAGTAATTACTGTTATGTATAAACCAAAATTAGAAGTTATCCAATAATTACTTTCGGTAGTTCAATAAGGACAGAAAAATAATTTATACTAAATGTGCAAGGCATGATAGTTTTGTCCAGATACAATTCAACTATATAAAAGTGTTCATAAGACACAACTACCTCACCAAAAATTTGATGTAATTAATGGGCAATGTTCTAGTTGTTATCATGATTTAATTATCTCAAATAATTGTGAAAACTTAAACAAGGTCTTCTTAATGTAAAGTGTCAAATCAAATTTGTTTCAGAAATTAAATTCACATGGCTGTGATGTGCAGGGATGGACTCTAATGGATAACACTATAGGCCCCCTATAAAGATATAAATAATAATGTAGTAATACTATGTTCATAGATTTATTTGGCAAGATTTTGATTGCTAGACAGTATTACATTCAGATTCACAAATAATTTAGATGTACTAGTTTTACAACATCCAATGTCAATAATTGAACAAAAGTAACAGAATTTAATTAAAATATATTTTTCTGAATACTTGTTTCACATATGGGTACATATATACTCACTTAAAAGTTTATACCTACTGCAGCCTACACAAACCTAGATCAGTAGTAATATGAGGGATCGGCCGATCTGGGTTTCAGTAACAGGGTAGGAGTAATCAGTAGAAAAATGAGTATAGATCCTGAGTCACTGGCACGTCAGGTGTGCCATATTTACAGTAAATAGCTTTGGCAGTAAATAATTCCTATTTATACAGGCATTTTTAAGTGTATTTTTAATACTTTAATTTCCATTTTAATCAGGTTACCTGAAATACATTACTTAACATAACTTTAAATATTTACAACTTTCACCATCTGCTTTATATTAGTTTTAAAATATGTAAGTGTGATAACCCTGAAACTGAAAAGGTTTTTAAATGCTTTTTATCTTTGGACATCCACAGCTCTGTCTACATTGTTTTTGGTTTTCAAAATAAAGAAGAATCATTCTGAGTAAATTTCTACATTGAAATGCTGTCATGTTGGTTTAACTGCAATGGATTCACGACGGCCCATTTGTGGAACAGCTCCTCTGTCTCCAGCAGAACCTCCTTGTAAAGATCCAACAATGCTGGGTCGATGCTTTCTCGAATCCATACGACTGCTACGTGTGCCAGATTCCTTATCAGTGGGTGTCTCAACCATGTTTTCTTCTGAAGACAAATGATCCTACAAAAGTTGAAAATGAACAATAGAGAGTAATATTACACTGAAAACAACACAGAGTAATATTACATTGAGAACAACGCAGAGTAATATTATATTGAAAAAAGAGGATTTTATTTAATTTCCAATTTTAATGCTTTTGGTTAAGTATGTTAAGGATGTATATTTCCAGTAAATTAATTACATACCTATGTTTGGTAATTGTTCTTGTATTGTCTCCAGTTTGTATACAAAATAAGTTTTATTTGACTGTGAAAGTTGAGCACAAGTTATGAAATATTTCCATTTTGACAGATATATGTCTAAATTAAGCCCTCACAAACATTTAACATGCAGTTTGTAAAATCAAAGATAACTCAGTTTTAAAGAAACATTTTCCAAGGTAACTATTCAGCTAAATTAGACCATTGTATTGATTATACAGTCACAGTAGATACACCTTTGTATCAACTATACAAATACAGTATACCATTGTATTGACTGTACAGCCATAATATACCATTGTATTGATTATGCAGTCACAGTAGATACACCTTTGTATCAACTATACAAATACAGTATACTATTGTATTGACTTTACAGCCATAATATACCACCGTATTGATTATACAGTCACAGTAGATACACCTTTGTATCAACTATACAAATACAGTATACTATTGTATTGACTTTACAGCCATAATATACCACCATATTGATTATACAGTCACAGTAGATACACCTTTGTATCAACTATACAAATACAGTATACCATTGTATTGATTGTACAGCCATAATATACCACTGTATTGATTATACAGTCACAGTAGACCATTATATTAACCATGCAGCCACAGTATACCATAGAATACAGCCACAGCAGAACATTGTATTGAATATACAGTCATGGTAGACCAATGTATTGACTATACAGCCATAGTAAACCATTGTATAGACTATACAGCCACATTAGACCATTGTGTTGACTATGCAGTCACAGCAGGCCTTGCATTGACTGTACAGCCAAAGAAGTACATTATATTAACTATACAGCCATAGTAGACCATAGTATACAGCCACAGCAGAACATTGTATTGAATATACCGTCATGGTAGACCAATGTATTGACTATACAGCCATAGTAAACCATTGTATAGATTATAGTCACATTAGACCATTGTGTTGACTATGCAGTCACAGCAGGCCTTGCATTGACTGTACAGCCAAAGTAGTACATTATGTTAACTATACAGCCATAGTAGACCATTCTATTGACTATACAGCCACAGTAGACCATTGTGCTGACTTTACTGCCACATTTTTTTTAGGAACATAAGGGAGCAGTCGTTTTAGTTAGCAGTGTGGTAAGATCATTTACAATTTCTAAAAGTACAATATCCAAAGAAATGTCAGCCACATTACATCAAAGTAGCATATAGGTATGTTTACATTCTCTCTACTGTGTATGTTTTAAATGCAAACAACTTTACCTTATATACATCACTCGCTCAAAAGTACATAATAACTGGCGAGTGCCATCTAAATAAACTTTAGGTAAGATTCATTTTTGAGACTTATTTCTCCCACAAGTAAAAGTTGTGCTTACTAATGCATGTGAAAGAATTACATTAAATATGGCAGTTTCACAAATGAATCATGTAGTTACTGCTCAAAGACTTCCAAAAACTGAAGGATTTTTATGAAGTAGCACCCATCCAATATTGAGTCTACCTTAAAAAGTTTTTGCAATTAAAAAAATATAAGGATTCAACTATAAATGACAATCTATAAATTATTCTTTATATAAAAATTTTTCATTCGCTTGACTGTTCTTGTTTTGTGAGATTATTTGCAACTTTCTAGGAACTTTAAAGGATTTTCAACTATTATATCAGAAAAATCCAGTTCAGTCAAATACTGTTAATCCAACCTATATTCATACTACAATCCCTTAAAGATGATATCATGGAAGAAAAACCTAGAAGAATTCTGAGCAATTATTTCATATACATATATATATATATATATATATATATATATATATATATATATATATATATAGATGCTATAAACTGACGACAAACAGTACGAAACTAGTAACTAACTAGCCTAAGCGCTTTTGACTCTTAATTAAGTCTTTTTCAAAGGCAAATACAAAACATATATACGATAAACAAATAAACACAAAAACATTGTGTTTGTTTCCTTCCTGGTTTCAGAACTCCAGCTGTGGTTGTTAGCAATAGCGATAAGTATTATATCACTGAAAGTGTGGCCAGGGGAGGAGAAGTGTTCTGTGACCCGGCTTCTGTACAGCTTTTTTGTCATCCAATCAGATCTATGAAGGTTTATAGATGTCGCTTTGGATTGTAGACTTTTAGGGAATTATACAACATTTTCAGTTTCCTCATCTAGTCTATACAAGCTGGTTGTATTTATAGTTTTAGCACATGTGAAGACAGCCATGTAGAGGTTTATTTATCGTATATATGTTTTGTATTTGCCTTTGAAAAAGACTCATTAAGAGTCGAAAGCGCTTAGGCTAGTTAGTTACTAGTTTTGTACTGTTCGTTGTCAGTTTATAGCATCTATTTTAATTAATCCCTGACACACGTGATCCCTTGGTGGATCCAGTATGCTTGAAAGGGTTGTTATTCGCTATATGATCTGTATTCTTTATATATATATATATATATATATATATATATATATATATATATATATATATCCCTCTTTCTTGTGCATCCTACCCTATCTACTATGATAGCTATTAGTCTACAGTCCAGAAAGTGCATAACTTTTCCAGACATAGTATTAAATATAATGACTGGTCAACATTTATACATTTATATCCCCTGTAGATGACCATAATAAGTACAAAGTTTTATAGCATTCAACTGAAAACTGCAATAGTATTCACAAAATTATGACATACTGCATCCAGCATAAATCAAAATGGATAGCTCTTATGAAAATGAGGAAAGCACAAAGATTTGTAAACATGTTCTTTGTTAGATGACTGTAATATATTCCAAGTTCCACTACAATTTATAAAAATGTAAGATGTTGTATTCACCACATTCAGTCTAAAATTGCATGCAGTTGCAGAACAGAAAGGATATTTACAAAAACAGTAATGGCACAGCGATTTGTCAATATGATGACCATAACATGTACAAAATTCTCAGGCAATCCATTGAAAACGTAGATTGACTAAGTTCATTCATGACAATCTATTGAAAACTGAGACTAGCTCACCATAAAATTAACAAAAGTTTCAGAGTACTCCACTGCAAATGGGACTAACTGACCAAAACATACACAAAGTTTCATTACAATTCATTGACACTGAGATAAGCTGACCAAAACATGTACAAAGTACAATGACAATACACTGAAAAATGGGAGTAGTTTACCAAAATAAGTGCAAAGTACATTGACAATGTATTGAAAAATGGGAGAGTTGTTGACCAAAACATGTACAAAGCTTCACAGCAATTAATTGAAAATAGACAATCTATGATACTCAGCCATCAAAAAGTCATAAAATGCAATAAGAAAAATTGTGGGACAACAGTGATTTTTTCAGAGGATTAATATAATGTTTCCATGTCAATCTATTATAATCTGTGAGACAACTTGTGTTCACTTCATCTTTATACAATTCAAAAAGGACAATAACTGTGGAAAAGATCACATGGGCAAAATGAATTGGCAATCTTCAGATGATGACATGACCCATCCAGTGCCTCAAGGTACATTACCAAAAAAGCTGCCTGATCCATTCACCCACCTAGGTGTCCTGAATATTGGATTTTTAAAGGCATTGGCTTGGACAACAATCTGACCAACTAAGTGGGTCACCCAGACAAATATACCTTGGTAATTACATTTTTGTAGGTATAGACTGGTGGTTGGACAACAGTCTGACCAACTGAGTTGGTCACCCAGGCTGGTATACAAATAATTGCATATTTATAGGTACACACTGGTGGTTGGAGAAGAGTATAACCAGATGACAGTGTAATCATCAAGGCAAGTGTAGTGATCATTGTATTTTACAGGTACATACTAGTGTCTGGACAAGAGTATGGTGACTTCAGTCTGTCACCCAGGCATGTGTACAGGTAACAGCATTTTACAGGTACAGCCTGGTAGTTGGACAAGAGTATGGCCAGATGACAGAGTCATCCAGTCATGTTTATTTTTAATTCCATATTTACAGGTACAGAATGGAGGCTGGACAAGAAGAGTATGATGACTTGAGTGTGTCACCCAGGTAGGTATATTGGTAATTGCATTTTACAGGTACAGACTGGTGGTTGGACATGAGTTTGCCCAGCTCAGTGTGCCACCCAGGCAGGTGTATCAGTAATTGCATTTTAGAGGTACAGACTGGTGGTTGAATAAGAGTTTGCCCAGCTCAGTGTGCCATCCAGGCAGGTGTTTCAGTAACTGCATTTTACAGATACAGACTGGTGGTTGAATAAGATTTGCCCAACTCAGTGGGTCACTAATGCAAGTTTGGCAACATAGCATACTCAGTTTAAATCTT
Source organism: Potamilus streckersoni (assembly GCA_016746295.1). Classification (NCBI taxonomy): domain Eukaryota; kingdom Metazoa; phylum Mollusca; class Bivalvia; order Unionida; family Unionidae; genus Potamilus; species Potamilus streckersoni. The sequence goes on from JAEAOA010002319.1 coordinate 417,231, forward strand.
TTTAAACTCCAAAATGATTCTGTATATTTTTCATTGCAACTTAAACAAATTTTATGTCAGCTTAATTTTTCAGAAACCAAAAAAGACATTAAATTTTTAAAATATGCTAACTTGTGGTGTGAGCATTCTTATCAGATCCAAGGGATGAATACTTTTTGGTCAGACATTTTTATGGCTATACAGGCATAAATTTATGTCAATTTTACTCCATTAAAAAGGGAACATAAAAATGGCAATCATCAAATTTCTTCTAGTTCTAAATAAAAAGAAATATAAATGTCCACAACACTAGATAAAGGACCAGAATTCCTAAACCAAAAGAATGGAGCCAGATACAACACTTCCTCGCTATAAGGCCCTTTATTATAACAGTTCCTGTTGTATGGTCATGGATCCCAGTTCATTAAATGCTAGTACAATTATAAGTATCATAATAAGGTGGTCTCACTATAAAGTGATATACTCTATGGCTTCCATGGATGTTGGTATAATGAGGGAGTATTGAATCATATGCCAGTATAGTCTATATCATATCTACCACTGACAGCATTATAATGAAGTAGTACTGAATTTTGTACTTCATAATAAGGCGGTCTCACTATATAAGCAGGATACTATATTGCTCCCATGAACAGTGTTATAATGAGGGAATACTCTACTACCTATGTTGTTATAAGAGTCTCTCTAAACTGCAATATACTCTAGGAGCTCAATGGACAGCATTATAATGAGGGAATACTATATCATGTACTTGATTAAAAGATAGTCTCTTTATTATAAGGTGGTATACTATATGGTTTCCATGGGCAGCATTGTAAAGAGGGAATACAGCAAAATATAGCACTACTAAATACAAGATGTCCTCAACCCTCAGAAAAGTGGGTATTGTAGCTATATACTCACCAGTGTTCAAGGGTCACAATTAATAAATCTGGGTTGGAAGGTAAGTGTGTGTTAGAATATATATGCAGAATGAATTACTGCTTATGATGTTCCTGGACTTGCTACAGGATTAGGTAATAAAATAGAATGGGTTCATAGGAACTTTCAGTAATGGTTGTGAGTATGGGAGTACTTTTTGTTCTTCACTTATCTCAACAAAATATTTGTTACCAAAGGACCTAAAACAAAGTCTCATTTGATGTTTATTTTACCCATGTACCTTGTTTTAGATCCTGAACAAAGCCCAGTTAATTAGTTGTTTTATTATACTAATTAGGTCATTTAGAATGTTTGTTATTATATTAATTGATTAATAATGCTGCTATCATATTAATTAGTTGATTTATGTTTGTTATTATAATTTATGGACAGCAAGATACATATATTTATACTTGGTATAAAAAAAGAGTTTCCATTTTTTCTAAACTTTTCAATGATACTGTTGATAATAGTGACAAAGTACTGAATTTTTTTTAACAAAATATGCTGCTTATCTTCTGTTATTGTTAGAATATTCCATATTCAACTAAAATCTTTAAAAAAATGACAACATGCAGCTCCTGATAATTTTGTAAAAGGAAAATAGAAAATTGCAATAATACAAACTTTGAAAATTATCATGCAATTGTTAAATGAGAAATTTCAAATAATCAACAACACCTAAACTCAACCTTCCCACTGTTAATAATTGATGCAAAAATTAATGACAAATTATAAGAATTATGCAAATTCACAAAGCAAAATACTGATTTAATCAAATGTTATATGCTTGATATCAAAACCACATTTTTAAATTGAGTAAAGATTACAGAAACCAGTCACACATTAGCTACACTTACACCTTGACTACCCCTTCGACCAGATGGTGGCTACAAAGATGATATTGTGCATTCAATATTAATGACTGGGTTTGTACACCTTAAAATTAACATTTTGCAAATGAGAAATCTCTAAGCAACTAATTTTACTAAAACATGAAATAGTAGAGTTGATATCATTTCTGATTCCATAAACATGAAATGACATAAAAATCAAACATGCTACCTGTGAATCACATTATAATTTATTATTATTATGACATGTGGCAGTCAGATAACTGGCAATTATAACAAGAGTCTTAAACAGGCCTAAGATCACTCACTTAGCCTACATATACTTACTGGTCAGCTGATCTGCATTATTAGAATATACTTATATGGCATTGACACAGAGAAGCTCTCTGTCAGATTTGGTTGAATTATGTTGAGTCTAAGAAATCATTTCAAGTTTTTCATTTCTCATCTTAATGATTACCATATTTGATAGTGGACTAGCATCATTTATATTAAAACACAAAAATACTTTATGCAAAATTTGGTAAAATTCTGTTCAGCAGTTATTCAAAAAGATGTCATTTAAAGAAGCTTTTCTATTTTCATAACAAGGGCTATATTTGATCATGGCTTGACATCATTAGCACCCATTTTAAAAGTCTTTATCTAACAATAATTTTTTTGTCAAATATAAATAATTAAATTCTGTTCATTTTGTTTTTCAGAATAAGTTGTTTTAAGATGGTTAACTTATCAATAATTGCAGACATATGATGGAGATCAACATTATTTTGACAAACATGAATGCCCCTTTGATGTGGCCATTTATGGGGGGTGTCAGCATGCCCCTTTTGATTTGGCCATTTATGGGGGGAGTTTCAGCATGCCCGTTTGATGTGGCTATTTTTGGGGGGTGTCAGCATAACTTGCATATAAAGATGCAAGACCTTCATGTTACACATCTCTGCCAAATCGGTTCAAAATGCTGCAGTGAATATTTTTATAATGTGAAAATAACCAAATTTAATGGATGCATGATTAAAGGATGTAACACAAGCTAAAAATCCAAAATTGTTGCATGGTGCCGGTATCAAGATAGTGCAACCGTAATTTTACTTATAGCTAGGGCAAACATTTCAACTGTGCAGTTCATCTGGAAAAGAGGAATTAACTACCAGTCACTTGAAAGGCTCATGGTAAATATTTAAAAGATTCAAAATACAGCTGCAAATATCTAGCCAAAAAATCTGATATCTAGCCCAATAATCTGATATCTAGCGAAACTAGTAAAATATATATTTACAAAGTTGCCATAAGTTAAACTTGTGCCACACAAAAAAGGAGGTATGCAGCTTTTTATTCTGTGACATAACTTGATCAAAACAAGTTTCTTTTAATATTTAAATATTGAAATTTTGTCCACATTTTCATCTCAATAATACTCATACTTCCTGTTCTTTTTTGCTTTTGTTAAATGTTTTGGAATAAATAAAAAGGCAGGGGTATGTGTACTTCTCAAACAGCAAGAGTTTAACAAAAGTAAATGAATAAATACAACTAGAACAAAAACCTTTTTTTGCTAATAGAAGTACACAGTTTTAAATATTTACCAGGAGTAACATTAGGTGCAGAAATAATATGTATGATGGGAAAAGAACTCCAATATCCAAGTGAACATTTACATTTTCACCAAAGACAACTAATAACTTGTGCTTGCTTCAAATAGTTGCTAGAACAACTTACTCCTCTAAGTCAGTGTGTGTCCTGAAATATGCACAATGTATATGAATGCAAAGGACATAAAGGTAATATAGGTTGAGATAGTTATAAGAGTGGGAATGGACAAGAAAAGCTGTAATGCAGGATATCGTAGCAACAACAATTGTGAAATGAAAGGAAAGTTGTAATGAAGGTTACTATGGAAATTGCATGTCAGTGCAGTCTGAGATCATTTAATAAAGATCTCTTCTAATCTGAGACTGTTACCACAGTTAAGTCATAAATGTTAGAAGGAAATATATTCAGGGTCTCGTCTACATCTACATTTGGTACCACTACTATAATACCAGTACTTACCGAACGCTGACTCTGTTTATACAGAAGTTAAAAATAAGAGAATTTTTATTTTGTGCAAAACTATGTCTACAAAATAAATTCAACTTTCAACATAAGTTATTGCTGTTCAAAGTTTTATGCTATCATTACTTTCTTTCATTTCAATTACATACTGGTGATAATAATGAGATAGGATTTTATAATTCATAAATTTTTGCATCTTAAAATAAAAGGTCAACACTAACATTGACATAAGTTGGGAAATTAACATTAAGGTAATTTCAATCTCATGACAATAATATTAATGAAATTTGTACCTGCATAACTGGTACCTTAGCTAATATCATGATTTGTAATCTCTTACATACAGCATAATAAAATCCTCTGGGTAAGATATCAAGAACAAATGAATGCTAGCAGATCTAGATCCCATTTTATATCTGACATAGGAGACATTATTCTGCCGAGATAATGTAGTTATTTCTTTACAGTAAATGTCATGAATCAAACACTCTTTCTATCTTCTGTATATTGCTTTCACAAACAGTGACAGACTCAACACAGCCTGCCAAGATTGTCTATGACTAACAGATGCTCTGAACAACAGATCTCGATTAGAAAGTCACATGATCATGCAGTTTGCTTATGATTGTTGGTCTCAGATTTATTTGGTTTTCTATGGACCACTTGTTGAATTGCAGAAACACGATAATCCAGTCATTTCAGATATTTTGTCTACTTCTGAAAATGTTGTCTGCTAACTGAATTCTATTGTCTGTTGTTATCTCCTTACGGTGAGACATGAAGATTTGCTTACATTATTAATGATGTATAAAACAGAATTTGTCACAAATGTACCATTTCAGACAACAGTCACTAAACAATCTTACTATTTCAGACAAAAGTCAGAAAGCTCATTAGTGTAAATTGAATACATCAAGTCTATATAATAATTCTTATCAATACATTGACCATTTGAAATAATATGTCGATAAATGGCTGTTCTTTAAAAATCATGAGATTTGCAGTCACTTCTCACCTGGTACTATAGGCTATTAAACCTGAAAATGATGGGGAGACTAATTTCTGGACATTTATATGAAAGAGAATACCTGGATAAATTGAGCACTATCATGCATCTAGCAGAAAATATGTTATCAATGTACAGGCAAGGATACTAGACAAGAAAATGTAGGCCAACACAATTCTCAAAAAAATAATTATAATAATAAATTTACATAATTTTGCACTCTTAAAAAATCATGCAAGCTCGAGTCCAATAGCTTAAAAAACTTTCATACACACAGAAAATGCTTACAGAACACAAAGGCTTAGCTGCCAATACTCTTTTTCATGAAATTACAGAATAAGTATGCCCAAATAAAAAAATTATGTAAATTCAATTCAAAGTAATTACATGCATACATAGTTGCATTTCTGTTATTGTAATATATATTAAACAAGCTATGATGCAAGGAACTCAAGCAATAATTATAGACAAACTGCAAAGGACAAGATAATTTTAGGTGTAAGAAACTTAGGTACAGAAGTGCTTCACACACATTACCATCTGTACTCCCTTATAAGTTGGATTTAACTGCACAGTCCCAGACCTGTCATTACATAATGTTATGGCATATCTGGGTATATACAATTTACTAATAAGTAGAACAAACAACCTAGACCTTTATCTGCCAGCACATCATGTGATGGCAGATTAGAGTCTTTCCTGTTTGAAGTTGGAGTTGACTTATAAATATAGGTGGCATGCTAATTAAATAAAATTGGTATTTCCTAAAATAGATGCTAAGGTCAAAGGTTAAGTAGCTTTCACCTCAGCACAAAGATTATCCATCCTTGACTTCAAGTGCAAATTATTCATTTTTAAACTACAAATGTGTTTATGGAACAAAGATGCCCTCCACAGTGACTGTGCCTGAAAGCTGAACTAAATACAAATCACCAAAAGTATGATGGATTGACAGATGGGTGGATGGACAATGATAATACTATATGCCCTATCACCATTGTGTGGTGGGTGATGAGGAAAAATCAATTATTTTTTAAATGAAAGGCTTCCAAATTAAAGCAGCTGCTAAAATATGTGATTAAATAAACAAAATATGTAAAACCTTGTCAAATCAATTCTCTCCCCACCTACATTAAGTCTCCTATTTTGTAACCTTGCCTGTATTCTGTAGAAAATTAATTTAAGTATATGCATAAGCAATTTTATTTTTAAAAATTATTTTTGCTATACACAATGAACTCATGCATAGTAATTTCAAATAAGAAAAGGAAAGAAAAAATAAGGAAAGAAATTCATTCAAGAAACTTTGCCAATTAATTGTGCATACTACAGCTTAAAAAAAGAGGCTCAGATGCGATTTAACAGCACAGACCCAAAACTGGTACACAGAATATTTTTATCTATCCATGTACAACATGCATTCAAATGTAAATAGTGTAGAACCAGACTTTCTATTGCATCATGAGTTTAAGAGTCCCCACTATTTTTCTGAAATGATTAGTAGAAAAAAGTATAGACATGATCTGTTATCACATTATGGTTTAGTTAACAAGAGTTCTCACTATTTGTCCAAAATTACACAGATCTTCAATAATATTGTTGAGTTACATGTATTATTGTTTCCACTATTTGCCCAAAATTACACAAATCTGCAATTACATATAGAGTCAAGTGTATTATTATTTCTGCTATTTGCCTAAAATCACAAATATCTGCTGTTGTACAATGCATTGGTAGATATGAATCCCAAGATGTGATTAAAATCACACAAATATACTTTTGCATAATGAGTCAGTATATTACAGTCCCCACTAAAATCACACAGATCCACTTGTGCATAATGAGTCAGTATATTGCAGTCCCCACTAAAATCACACAGATCCACTTGTGCATAATGAGTCAGTATATTGCAGTCCCCACTAAAATCACACAGATCCACTTGTGCATAATGAGTCAGTATATTGCAATCCCCACTAAAATCACATATATCTACTTTTGCATAATGAGTCCATATATTAGAGTCCCCACTGTGTGCATGAAATCATTAGTAGAACATAGAGTGCAGACATGGATCAGCAAATATACCTTGTTCACAGTTGGATGTATAAAAATGGAAATTACAAGATGACTATCATACACTGAATTCTCCTATTCATCTGTGGTCTGATGGTTGTAAATTTGTATTTACCTTGAGCTTTTCAAGCAAGATAATATCACATGGTCTGAAGACTTCTCTAGTTATTATGAGCGTGTATTATAGAAATACAGTAGTTTTATGAGTAAATATCTATGGACTTTCTGGTTATCATAAGTTTTTCTTACAGAACCATTGTATTTGTATAAATGAATATATGGCTTTCTCTGGACATAATGAGTATGTCTTATAAAACCACATAATTTGTATAAAATGAATGCATGGACTTATTTTGGGTAACTGTCAAGAGCATGTCTTACAGAGTACTCAAATTAGTGAATACATGGGGTCTCTGCTCATCATGATGATGTCATAAAAAACCACATAATTGGTATCAAATGAATGCATGGACTTTTTTTGGGTAATTGTCAAGAGCATGTCTTACAGAGTACTCAAGTTAGTGAATACATGGGGGTCTCTGCTCATCATGATGATGTCATACAGAGTACTCAAGTTAGTGAATACATGGGGGTTTCTGCTCATCATGATGATGTCATACAAAACCACATTATTGGCACAAGCAAATACATGGATTAATCTGGTCTTCTTACAAAACCACAAAATTTGCTAAAATAAAACAAGGCAAACAGGGCAGACAGAACAGGTGCTGTCATTCAACCTCTGTACAAGATTCAGATACATCCAGAGTTAACCAAATGCTCTTTATCACTCAGTATTAAAAAAATAAATAAAGTTGAAATCTTGTTCTTAAATAAATCTAATCAAATTACATGTATAATCAGCAAGGAATCTTGATTTCTGGATATTTTACCATAATTAATTAAATTTGTAATTAAAAAAGTTTACTTATAATTGTGAGGAAATTAATAATCAGTTATAGTTTAATTTAAGTTACTCATAATGGTTATCCCAGGTCTTTTTTATGCTGATATTACATATGTATATCTAGAAAATAAAAGATAGTGAAAGATAGATACTTTATAAAGAAGTGGAATCATAAGCCAAAATACTGGATTTGAATGAAAAACAACTTACCACATCGTCCTTCAAATAGATGCAGAAAATTTTACATTAGATTTATTTATTATCCAATTTGAATAATTAAAATTAGGAGTGAAATAATACACCTATGTCAAAAATAATTATGTACCATGATACACAACCTACATTATGATACATATTGATACCCAAACTACACACTGATACACAATGATACATAAAATGCATTATGATACATATTGATACCCAAATACACACTGATACACAATGATACATAAAATGCATTATGATACATATTAATATACATTTAATAATAGCAATGCAGATGAGTAATAATTATTTATGAAAACAAAAAGTCTCTTTTTATAAACATTATCTTGTAAAAAATCTTCAATTGTTTTTATTAACATGTGTATGAAGATGGCAAAATTATTGATGCATTTACTGGTGTATCATTTCACTCAAAGATTTAATGAAAATCACAATATTTTAAAGCTATCAAATCTTCATTAATTTTCTTCAGGTCAATGGTGTATTTATTTTACAAATGAATTTATGCATTCACACTGTTTAGTGACATGAACATAATGGTACCAATAATCAGTGGCAAGAAAATACTAGTATCACTGATTAATGGCATGAACATAATGGTACCACTGATTAGTGACATGAATACATTGGTACATTTATTAGTGACATGAACATATTGGTACCACTGATTAGTAATATGAATATATTAGCACCACTTATTAATGATATTAATGTATTGGTACTTCATCAAACAACTTCAATTTGGATCATATTTTCATAATTGCAGCTTACTCCAGAAACTGAACATTTTTACAAATATTTAAAACAAAATTCTGACTTACAGTATATCTTTAAGAATGCATTATGGTACCACATTATATCATTAGGTATGATTGTGATACCATTATAGGACCCACAATATATCATTAGGTATGCATGTAATGACTTTGATGGCCTAAAGTGTATCATTAGTTATGCATGTACATGTAATGACTATTATAGGGCCACTGTATATGACTATTATAGGGCCACTGTATATCATTAGGTATGCATGTAATGACTTTGATGGGGCCTCACAGTATATCATTAGGTATGCATGTAATGACCATTATGGGTCAAATTATCTCATTAGAGCTTCATGTCTATTATAGGACTACATAAAAGACTGCTGTTATTTTTGTCTCTGTCCAGAGACAATCAACATTGTTATGTATGGTACATGAATGGTCTTTCTTGTTCCTGTTATATGGTGCAAAAATGGTCTTTATTTTGTCCTGGGATTCATTTTTAACAAATAAAATTTTTGCAACAGAAAAACCTAGTGTTTCTAACTTTCATGAAAAACAAACTTTTATTGAGGAAAACTTTTATTTGCAGCAACCTTAGAAACATAGTATTGATTTGAAATACAAAAATTAAGATTTTAAAAATTAAAAATACATTTAATAAACAATTTTACAGCGTGGGTTCATTCAGCATATAATGGAGATAATGAATGGTATTAGTAAGATGAAGTGTTGGAAATATGGATGAAACGCTTGTACTTACAGATATTTAAAATGGTAAGTTGGGAATATAAATATGATGTATACATCCAATATATATATATATATATATATATATATATATATATATATATATATATATATATATATATATATATATATATATATATATATATATATTGCTGGGTTGTGAATATAAATATGAAGCATATATCAAAGAAAAAAGGAAATATAGTTGAGTTCTATCAGTAATGGAAAAATGAATAGTGTGGTGATTCATAATAGTAATGGAAATTTTTTTTAAAAATCTTCATCTATATCAAGTTTGTAAAACAAATCAGAATAAAAGAAAGAAGAGAAGAAAAATAAGAACAAATAAAAAGTAGCACCATTCTTCTTAGAACCAAACTGTAAATGGATAAAATTATTCATCTTGTCCATATGTACTTCATGTTTTTAATTTTTAAGTGCCAGATAACATATTTTATCCCAAACTACCATAGATGATAAATGTTATTTATCTTTTAAATAAAACATTAACAAAACATCCAAAAGGATGCAATGCTGCATGGTTCAGAAATTTGTTCATACTTGATTCAAAACATTTTGGAATGAAGAATTTTATGGAAAATCAAACATTCCAAAGAGTTAACATGATAGCTGTTTATAAATGAATAGGACCTAATGATAACTCTATTATTAACTAAAATATTTACATTATGGAATGAATATTAAAGAATATTACAACAAAAGGCACCACTATCCAAGCAAGCACCAGTATTCAAACTTTAGTCTGGCATATAACTCCAAGCATAAGCCTCCTTACATAATAACTGTACATTTTAAATCCAAGCATAAGCCTCCTTACATAATGACTTTACATGTTAAATCCAAGCATAAGCCTCCTTACATAAAAACTGTACATTTTAAATCCAAGCATAAGCCTCCTTACATAATGACTTTACATGTTAAATCCAAGCATAAGCCTCCTTACATAATAACTACATTTTAAATCCAAGCATAAGCCTTCTTACATAAAAACTGTACATTTTAAATCAATGCATAAGCCTCCTGACAAAATAACTGTACTTTTTAAATCCAAGCATAAGCCTCCTTACAAAATGACTATACATTATAAATCCAAGCATAAGCCTCCTCAAGTAATGACTATATGAATATTGTATCTCTATATCTCTTACTTGTTTTAATCAAATCAAAAGCTATGGGTCTTATTATTTCTCAAGAGGGATAGAAAATGTGGTAATGAAACACAGATGCCTAATAGTCTAAATGCATGATCAACCATCTGTTCCTACCACTATCCTGGTAAGGAAAAAAAAGGAAAATACACATGCTAAATGTGAACTGTTTCACTTAAAGAACAGATGGTGGCATTGTGTTACAGGCAACAACTGAGGAAAAGATCATTTCACTATGTGATATCTTGTTGAAACACAATGGAAATTTATCAAAATAAAATACACACAAGTCCTTTGAATGATGAAATAAAATCTTAGAAGTCGATCACAAGAAGTATTTTTCTTCCTCCTTGTATCTTTTGTAATTGTTCAGAATTGAAACCATTTAAAATATTCTTCAACTAATACAACCACTTTTCAAGGGAAGCAGCTATATTATACTGTAATAAGAATTTCAAGATGACCATCATGGCAGTTTTGTTGGCTGTCAGATAAATACAATTCAATTTTAGACCATCTGCATGCCATAAGACGTCTTTTACTAAAAGCACCATGTTGATCTGGTCATCAATGCAGGTGAAACAGTGATAACAAGCTTTTTGAAATGGTCATCATTGCAGCCATGTTGTATGTCTGACTGGCACCATTTTTATTCCAGATCATCTACTTGGAGCTGTGGTAGATCAGTTGGTAGAGCACAAGACTTGAAATACAAGGGTCTCAAGTTCAATATTAGCCCAGGTCAGCTTATGGGTCATCTGCCTAAGTTTGTCCTCAACAAGTGCATTTAGTTCCCAATTCCTCAGCATCATGTAGCCAATAATGAGTTGCAAAAAATGTTATGTCAGCAAAATAACAACAGATATATGTCATTAGAGATCTTTTAGTAAAATCTCAATGTCCATAATGAGAATCTATTCAGGCAGAATAGCAATAACAAGAACTTCAAGATGGCTACCACTGCAGTAATTTTTAAAGTCATATCAACATCAATCTCACTTTAGACCAATTGCATGCCACAGTGTAAACTCTAGGTAAATATGACAATCTGCTCAGAAGTGGAAGCAAAAACAACATTGCATATCAGTCTTGTACCATTTTCATTTCGGACCATCTACAATTCATACAAAGGTTTTAGGAAAAACTTGGTATGGCCATCCATTTAAAAGGAGTAGTGATAACTATAGATTGGATATCAGTCTTGTCCCATTTTCATTCAGGACCATCTACAATTCATACAAAGGTTTTAGGAAAAACTTGGTATGGCCATCCATTCAAAAGGATTTTCAAGATGGTCACTATGGTGGCTATATAGGATATCAGACCAGAACCATTTTCATTTAGATCCATAGGCATCACAATCAAACTAAGTGTAACAATGTTTCACAAGATTTCCTCCAAGTATTTTAGAAGAGAAGCAATAACCATCAATTATTAACAGATCAAGGATGGGTGATGGATATAAACCCACTGCACCAGTTATTCTGGTCTTTGTCCAGAAAAACTGAAAACTATCTGAAGTTAATCTAGATTGTCAATGGACAGACATACACACTACATACAAAAAGTGATCTCATATTGAGTTTCCACCAAGGCCAACTGGAAAATAGTTCAGTGTGACTAATTTTTTTGCAGAATGGCACTGAACACTTGCCCAAGTGCATTTTCACACTAAGTCATACAATAGTGGACTTAAATGTAAAAGAGGTCAAAGAAACATGAAATATAGGTCATAGTGACCTACTTATTGTGCTCACTAATGCATACCAATATATCAATTTTCATGTCTTTGAGGCCTATTGAATCTGAGAAACTGAGCAAATGCAACTTAAAGTTACTGAAGCATCCAGTCTAGGTAAAAAAGACTCAATCTTTGGAAATTTTGTATTTTATACAAGCTGTAGCCACAAACAAAGTTGTATGAGGTGAATAAAAGAACTTAACTAAAGTGAAGCAAAAAATGTAGGTCACATTGGCTTACTATATGCTGAATTAGTATTGGATACCTCGAAATGTATCATCATACCAAATGACCAGACTCTGTGTCCATCTATTGCTTGAGGAAATTACAACAATGGTCAAGAAATAGACGTCTTTCATTGAGATTACTCTACACCTGCTGTTGTGAAAGGGAACAGTCCTGACCCCAATGGATGACCCAAGCATGAAATATAAGTCACAATGTCTACTTCATAGTGGAAAGGCCTTATACCCAACATCAACATATAAATTTCCATGACTGGTCAACTGTACCCAAGAAACTGACTGACCTAAGTGCAAACTTCAAGCATAGTCAATGAAGTGTGTGATCTAGGTTAAATTGACAACCTGGTATTTTACCCAGCAGGATGCATCCACAACTAAGTCCCATGACTTCGTAATATAAGATGTGGAGGTAAGAAAATTATTAGCATAAGCTTGTGACATGTGGACCATGCTGACCTGTCATGATAAATTAGTGTTTTAGATATCAAAACATTTCCATATATGCAGTCTCAAGCATACTATGCTATTATTGTGAAAAAAAGAAAACCCTTCATCCAATGTGACAATTAATGCAACTGTATAATCCAAGATAAAGATAAGTGTAAACTGAAGCTACATTGCCAATTGGAAGAGAGTAGGTTGAATGGCACTGAATTATTAGTAAAATGCCTTAAGACATCAGTGATGTAATTCTTATGTCAAGAATGACTGGCATGTCTGTAAATAATATTTCATTCATCAGTGATGTAATTCTTATGTCAAGAATAACTGGCATGTCTGCAGTGAATATTTTAGACACCAGTGATCTAATTCTTAGGTCAAGAATGACTGGCATGTCTGTAAATAATATTTCATTCATCAGTGATGTAATTCTTGTCAAGAATAACTGGCATGTCTGCAGTGAATATTTTAGACACCAGTGATGTAATTCTTAGGTCAATAATAACTGGCATGTCTGTATTGAATATCTTAGACATCAGTGATGTAATTCTTATGTCAAGAATAACTGGTATATCTGTATTGAATATCTTAGACATCAGTGATGTAATTCTTATGTCAAGAATAACTGGTATATCTGTATTGAATATCTTAGACATCAGTGATGTAATTCTTATGTCAAGAATAACTGGCATGTCTGTAGTGAATATTTTAGACATCAAAGATGTAATTCTTATGTCAAGAATAACTGGCATGTCTGTAGTGAATATTTTAGACATCAGTGATGTAATTCTTAGGTCAAGAATAACTGGCATGTCTGTAAATAATATTTCATTCATCAGTGATGTAATTCTTGTCAAGAATAACTAGCATGTCTGCAGTGAATATTTTAGACATCAGTGATGTAATTCTTATGTCAAGAAAAACTGGCATGTCTGTAGTGAATATTTTAGACATCAGTGATCTAATTCTTATGTCAAGAATGACTGGCATGTCTGCAGTGAATATTTTAGACATCAGTGATGTAATTCTTAGGTCAAGAATAACTGGCATGTCTGTAAATAATATTTCATTCATCAGTGATGTAATTCTTGTCAAGAATAACTAGCATGTCTGCAGTGAATATTTTAGACATCAGTGATGTAATTCTTATGTCAAGAAAAACTGGCATGTTTGTAGTGAATATTTTAGACATCAGTGATGTAATTCTTATGTCAAGAATAACTGGCATGTCTGTAGTGAATATTTTAGACATCAGTGATGTAATTCTTATGTCAAGAATAACTGGCATGTCTGCAGTGAATATTTTAGACATCAAAGATGTAATTCTTATGTCAAGAAAAACTGGCATGTCTGTAGTGAATATTTTAGACATCAAAGATGTAATTCTTATGTCAAGAATAACTGGCATGTCTGTAGTGAATATTTTAGACATCAAAGATGTAATTCTTATGTCAAGAATAACTGGCATGTCTGTAGTGAATATTTTAGACGTCAGTGATGTAATTCTTATGTCAAGAATAACTGGTATGTTTGTAGTGAATATTATTTTAGACATCAGTGATGTAATGTTTATGCCTTCCATTCAGGAACATTCATATTCTAGAGTGTGTTGTCGACAACAGAAGATTTATATCAGTGAGTGTGTTTTTGGTAGTTGTTGACAACAGAACTTCATATGCTAGAGTGGGTATTTTTGGTAGTTGTTAATGACGTCAGTAGATTCATATTCTAAAATATCTTTAGGTAGTTATTGTTGACAACTGAAGACTTATATTCTAGAGAGGTTATTCTGGCATATGCTGTTAACAACAGAAGATTAATATTTTTTATTGATCTTTTTGGTAGCTGATGTTGACACCAAAAGAGTCATAATCTGGATTGATGTTTTTGGTTGTTGCTGATGATTACTCGTTAGGATTCCTGAAATGTAAGAATAACAATCATGCACAGTTTGCTGTGTGTAAACATTTTTTGCTGGAGCACTCAGGAATGTCTTTGAGACCTTGGACTCATGCTACAGGAAATGTTAGTACACAGCAAAGGCCTGCATTCTGTACCACCAGTCTGAATGAGTCATGTGACTCAATGCTACAGGAAATGTTAGTACACAGCAAAGGCCTGCATTCTGTACCACCAGTCTGAATGAGTCATGTGACTCAATGCTACAGGAAATGTTAGTACATAGCAAAGGCCTGCATAATGTACCACCAGTCTTAATGAGTCATGTGACTCAATGCTACAGGAAATGTTAGTACACAGCAAAGGCCTGCATTCTGTACCACCAGTCTGAATGAGTCATGTGACTCAATGCTACAGGAAAAGAAAATATGCAGTACTCCCCATGTCATACATTATTCTTATTACCAACACATTTGTTGACAGGCTCTTATTCTCACTTGAAAGTATTTTTTTTTTACAGATCCATTAACTTATATATTTTTAGATCAGTATGAGATATTGAGATGCAGTCTACTAGCTATGTGCCATTGATACTTTAAAATGCTTGGAGTAACTAAAACAAAACTCACCACCATAAAGAATTTGAAAAGTAAGTCCTGATTCAGTTGACTAAACTTGAAGAAGAAGAAGAGTGGCTGCCACTGCTATGGGTACTATCAGGTCCCTTGGGACCATTGACACCATGTATTGGTGGCACAGACTCACGTACACTTTGCAAGCTCCGTGTACTGTGATGAGTGCTACTACCCAAGCCTGACATTACAGATGCCTGTTCAGAAGCACTCATAGCTGAGCCTGGCTGGAAAACCAAATTTATATACAACTGATGAAAAGCAGGAATATCACTCTAAAGAAACAAATATCTCATTTATTACTACTGATGAATATAGTGGAAGGTGAAACATTAGTGGTAGAAGGAATTTAAATATCCATTGCAAGATTTACACATCTCCATAAACATCATGTTATATTCACAAAAGTTTAATGCAAAATTTTATGCAGACCTTATCCTAAACATCAGTGTGAAAACTATACCCATTTACTAATAGGACCAAGTCTGAAATTGCTAACCTGCTGACATCTGCCTAACAACCAAACATAAGGGCTCCTGGCTAAGAAAAAATTTGGGCCAGCAAAACAATATGTTTCAATACTGTTGATTGCAGATGTTATAAAAATAATGGTTGCTTGGGTTCTCTACTTCTTTATCTACAACCACATCTGAAGGTACATCACCGCTATTATTACAAAATTGAAAAG
The DNA here is from genome assembly GCA_016746295.1 of Potamilus streckersoni. NCBI lineage: Eukaryota > Metazoa > Mollusca > Bivalvia > Unionida > Unionidae > Potamilus > Potamilus streckersoni. The sequence goes on from JAEAOA010002319.1 coordinate 433,604, forward strand.
CACTGTGTCATGATGCTTTCTGTCAAAGTTCATCAAGTATTAGATCAGCAGTTCTCTTAAATAAAGCTCATTAAATATTTTTACATTTCTATTACCAACAATAATATCTGATGGCTGGGTTGTATCATTTGAAAAATTTAAAATTTAGTATGCCTTCTGTAAAATTGGGCATATTCTTTTTACAGTTTTGATTGGTACTTTTTGAAAGTTTTTCACTTTTTAAAAATGGCAGCCATCTTTGATTGCAGATTAACATCACTTGTATAAACTTAAAAGCTCCAGAATTATTTTAGTGAATGTAACTTAAATTCTCTTCAAGTGATGTTTGAGAAGTTTTTAAAGCACTTGCCATTATTAGCAATAGGGGACATTTTATCTGATGGCAGATAAGCAATTTGTGTATCCAAATAAAAGCTCTTTATGCCATGTGGCAAAGTCTGATTGAAATTGGTTTACTACGTTTTGAATTGAAGTTGAAAATAGAAGAAGCAAACAGACAACACACAAGTGATACAGGGGCATAACACACCATACTTGGCCCTAAGCCCAGATGAATGATAAAAAAAAGTTTTTTGGACAGACTGATGCTGAAAAGAATTTCTAGGAATCCATGATATGTCTGTTTCTTCTGTCCGTGTACTCTTTGTAAAGGTTAAATACTAAAGCCATCTACTTGACCAAACTTGGTAAGAAAAGTATTTCTTTACATGATGCCTGTTAAGTACACACAAAATATATTTGTTATGTCCTTTGGTCTTGAATCTGACATGATGGCTAGAACATCACTAAATTTAACTTTCTCAGATAATGGCAAGATACACACATGCTGCTAAGTTTGGTCAAATTTATAATTAGTATATCTGCAAACAAAATCAAGTTGCAAAACTCGCATTATTCCTGTTAGTCTTCAGTCATATCCACAAATGGTTTCATAAAAAATTCCATTTACACTTGTTTCTGTTATCATGCATGCAAGTTGATGCATATAAGATCATGAACCATGACCTTTGACACTCAAATCAATGGTACAGGTCTGACTTTCAAATTGCTGATTCAAATCAACTAAATACAGACTCTAGATAAATTGTATTTTTATATTTGCAACTTGGTGTATTCATAAGCTCAGTCCAATACAATAATTCAAGCAATTACCTTTGACATGAACCCAAGGTAAACATAGATAGTTTTCCAACTCTGACACAAAAGTGCTGGTATTCTGGAAAGGTAGCAACCATAAGATTTGCACAATGTCTGCCAGACTAAAGATCTTATCACCATTTTCATTAGGAACAACTAGATATCACAAGATGTATTTTAGTTAACATCATGTTGATATGATCATAAATTCAAAAGAGAAGGAAAGCAAGATTTTCTGTATTGGAGGTCAGATTGGCAGTTTCTCAATAAGGATAAGTTACATGTGATGTCAAGTCTTTAAATTCAAACCTGTCCTGACATGATCATCTGTTTTGAAGAACAACATAAAGATTTTAATAAAAAAATGAAAGAATATTTCTTAGAAAGGCCAGATTGATGTATAAAGTATCCAGAAAAGCCATTCCTGTCTATTTAAACAATATCTTGGACCAAACAGATGCTGATGGTACTCCAAATTTAAGGTCCATAAGAAGTAAAAATTACATTATACCTAGACCAAAAAATGAATTGTTTTAAAATAAGTTTTCAATATACTTGTCATAATCAATGTTTCAAATGGATGAAATCTTTAGACAACTGAACAGTTCTAGTACAATAAATGCCACCTGCTTTTCTGTAATTTTGCATCATTTTCACAGTTGAATTTTTCAATGCAGGATGATATTTTATATCTTATACATATTTATGTGTTTACAGATGCCTGTTCAAGGCATGAAACTTTTATTTTTATATCATTTAATTATTTAGTGTCAAGCCAGATTTTTCCCATCATGTTGTACATACTGTATAAATTGTACATAACAGATAGAAGGTCTCAAGGTAGAATAGTTCTGTAACTAATTGAGTTACCTTCTCTAAATATAGTCTTTATTATTATTATTATTATTATTATTATTATTATTATTATTATTATTATTATTATTATTATTATTATTATTATTATTATTAAAAATATCACTGACAATGCAGGCAAACTGGATGTCAGATTGGCATCATTTTTTAAAATTTAGGATCATAAGAAGTCTTTCAATGAAAACCTGTGTCATTAGGACTATTCATCTAAGATAAATCTGTGTCAATAGAACCATTCATCTAAGATAAATCTGTGTCAATAGGACCATTCACCTAAGATAAATCTGTGTCAATAGGACCATTCATCTAAGATAAATCTGTGTCAATAGGACCATTCATCTAAGATAAATCTGTGTCAATAGGACCATTCATCTAAAATAAATCTGCATCAATAGGACCATTCATATAAGATAAATCTGTGTCAATAGGACCATTCATCTAAGATAAATCTGTGTCAATAAGACCATTCATCTAAGATAAATCTGTGTCATTAGGACCATTCATCTAAGATAAATCTGTGTCATTAGGACCATTCATCTAAGATAAATCTGTGTCATTAGGACCATTCATCTAAGATAAATCTGTGTCATTAGGACCATTGATCTAAGATAAATCTGTGTCGATAGGACCATTCATCTAAGATAAATCTGTGTCAATAGGACCATTCATCTAAGATAAATCTGCATCAATAGGACCATTCATCTAAGATAAATCTGTGTCAATAGGACCATTTCTCTAAGATAAATCTGTGTCATTAGGACCATTCATCTAAGATAAATCTGTGTCAATAGGACCATTCATCTAAGATAAATCTGTGTCAATAGGACCATTCATCTAAGATAAATCTGCATCAATAGGACCATTCATCTAAGATAAATCTGTGTGAATAGGACCATTCATCTAAGATAAATCTGTGTCAATAGGACCATTTCTCTAAGATAAATCTGCATCAATAGGACCATTTATCTAAGATAAATCTGAATCAATAGGACCATTTCTCCAAGATAAATCTGTGTCAATAGGCCCATTCATCTAAGATAAATACTGATGCCATTTTCAAGATGGCCACCATTATCACCATTTACCGGGTCAACTAGTCATTATGACAAGTCCTTTAACTGAAAAGAAAATACAAAATTTTGACAAGCCACTTCGGTGATCATAATGGATGTCCAAGGGGAACAATTTTCATTTTGGATCTTCCAGATCTTGAGATGAATGTGTGTATGGCATTTGTCCAAGAAGGTTAGATTGAGTAGCAAAACTGTATCGTATCACCATTCCTGTGGGAACAAAGCACCTATCAAGCAAAACGGTATTACCATTTTCATAAAGTTAAATTATATCATCATTTCCATAAAGTTAAATTATATCTCACCATTTTGATAAAGTTAACTTATATCACCATTTCCATTAAGTTAAATTATATCACTATTTCCATAAAGTTAAATTATAGCACCATTTCTATGAAGTTAAATTATGTCACCATTTCCATAAAGTTAAATTATAGCACCAATTTCATAAAATTAAATTATATCACCATTTCCATAAAGTTAAATTATAGCACCATTTTTGTGGGAAAATATCAATATAGGTAAACTATATGGCCATTTCTGTGAAAAGAATCCCTAAAAGGATTTGCACATCAACACCATGCAGGTGACTGAATTCATTCACAGTTAATGTTAACTGCACATCAATATCATGAAAATTTTACATGGATATCTGTAAGTCTTTCATTGACACTTACTCGCAGTTTGATACCATCAGCAAGGGTGAATGTAAAAGCTGCAACAGCACCCTCTGGGATGGAGGGAAGGTAAAATTCATTTGGCGGGATCACATAGTTCTCTATTGTATCCAGTCTCTTCTTCAGTAACTTCTGGTACTTTGTTACTACAAAACAATTACAGGTTCTTTTTAGAATTTGATTCCTTCAAATCAATGTTAAATTGCAGTCAGATTAACCTCCTTAATAAAAAACCTTAGTAATATTCAGACCTGGCTTTTAGTTCTTTTTGATAGAAATAGTAATTTTGTGAAATAATAAAAGAAAGGGTTCAAAATGAGCATGTGTATTAAAGAATATTTTTAAAAACTTTGGAGCTACCACTTAAACAACATAAATATGGCACTTTATGCAATAATAGCAAATATAGTGAACATTGTGTATACAATAGAATCTCATTGTCTCAAAACAGCTGGCTCCAACATGTGGTATAACATTACACAATGTCTAGAGTACTACTGAATCTCATTGTCTCAAAACAGCTGGCTCCAACACATGGTATAACATGACACAATGTCTAGAGTACTACTGAATCTCATTGTTTCAAAACAGCTGGCTCCAACATGTGGTATAACATGACACAATGTCTAGAATACTACTGAATCTCATTGTCTCAAAACAGCTGGCTCCAACACCTGGTATAACATGACACAATGTCTAGAGTACTACTGAATCTCATTGACACAAAAAACCAATGCATGGCATAATTATAATCATACAGTGTCTAGAGTGGTACTGAGTCTCATTGACACAAAAACACCAATGCATGGAATAATTATAATCATACAGAGTGTCTAGAGTGGCAATGAGTCTCACTTTCAGTAAGGTCTTCAGGTGGAGTTTAGGAACTTCTTGGATCCTGGCCACTATGACAAGACCTCAGTTAAAACACATCTTAAATACTGACTATCAAAGAAACAGGATGAATTGGAATGCTTACTGGGTCTCTTGTTCTGATCTTCTGGTGGACTGTAAGACTTCTTGAATCCTGCCCAGTAGGGCAATAGTTCCTTGAATACAGACAGCTGTGCCTCATCAAAGATGTTGGAAAGTACCTCTTTCCCTAATAAGTACTTCTGGGCAGCCCTGAGGGTCTTTTGATGCACTTCTGTATTCAGATCAACCTGGTGTAAAGAAAATTATGCAGTTGATTTTCATTTGTAATTTTGTTCATAAAGAAGTATAGATCAGATTTATGAAAACCTAAATTATGGACTGTTTCCTTAAAGTTAAAAGAAGTATTCTTTAATTAATTTATCCACATCTATGAACGTTTATATATGTGATCCTCTGTAAACTTTGAAAGAACATAAAAAATTAAATTTGGCAATTGTCCTGGAAAAAATTGGATTGTACTAAAAATATATTTCTTGGTTTTATTTGATGATGTATATAACTATAAATAGGTTAAGACAATATAATAGCATAGCTAATCTATGTCCTGTAAATCATGCATGCAAACCTAATGACCAAACATTGATTCAATATATATGCAAACCTAATGACCAAACATTGATTCAATATATATGCAAACCTCCCAAGTGGGAGAGCAATTCTACTGGTATCAGCAATGCCTGCTGTTCCGAATTTCAAAAGGAATAAAAAATAAAGAAGTTCCAGTTTTGACAGTATAATTGATCCACACCAATAAGGTGGCTTGGTTATTATTACATCATGGTCAGCCTGACTCTTTCATTCTACAAATGCAGCATAAGGAAGAAATTAATTTAAAGCACTTGAGTAAACAGGCAATTCCAAAAAAAGGGCAAGACACTTCATTCTTAAGAATTCTCACTGAGTATTTGAGACATTACCAAGATAACAGAGAAATTATTACATTAGTGATGAGACACTATATTATTATTACATTAGTGATGAGACACTATATTTTGGATACCAACTCAACAGAGAAATTATTACATGATACACTATTTTAGTAAAACACTTTACTATTTAACAAATGTCAACTTGACATAAGTCAGGTCAATAACATTTCAGTGTAAATTAAGCAAGTGACATCTGGATGTAATTTCAAAACATTGGGACAGTTTTTCTGTTTCTTGATTTTGTCCTGCCTGAAATGTGCAATTAAGTAATGCCTTTTAAAGTGTAATGTCAGTCACAAAGCAGTAGTTATGCATTTCCTACAACTGTGGATAGTGGAGATGTGTTATCCTGTGAATAAGTTTTAATGCTGATATATTTTGTTAATATAAACAGAACTATGACCCAGATAACAGTACATGTACATCTCTAAGTATGATGAAGAATTGGTACCAAGCTAATGGCATCTCTCTAAGCATGTATCAATATCAGTCCAAGACAACAGTACTTCTCTAAGTATATATAAAAATAGGTCCAATATAATTGTCACAGAATAAGGCTATAAATAACTTGGTTTTGCCTTGACTCTATTTTTTGGGGTTTTATGTTATATCGGGTGATGAAACTTTGTTACATTGCATGCTTTATTACCATTTTAGTAATAAATAGTTTGGTTTATTTTAGCCTATTGTAGCCTATTTGGACACTATTTTTATTATTATTATTATGACTTTCCACATCTAGTCTATACAAGCTGGTTGTATTTATAGTTTTAGCACATGTGAAGACAGCCATGTAGAGGTTTACAAACACAACATTTTTGTGTTTATTTGTTTATCGTATATATGTTTTGTATTTGCCTTTGAAAAAGACTCATTAAGAGTCGAAAGCGCTTAGGTTAGTTACTAGTTTCGTACTGTTCGTCGTCAGTTTATTGCATCTATATATATATATATATATATATATATATATATATATATATATATATATATATATATATATATATATACACATACATACAATGAAAATATTCATTTATTTTAGTAGATACAAGAAAATGTTTTCAACGTGTAAGATATCACCTCTTATGTACTTTAAAAACAGTTATCATCTATGTAAAGACAGTCTGCATGTCCATGCTTTGATCACATGATAAACCTAAAACCTTAATATATGTAACAGATGATGACATTGCCATTGAAAAAGTGACCACTCTGTCTTCTTTTCTTGCTCATGTATGATTAACAAAAAAAAAGACTAAAATGTTGGTATTTTACAAGGACATAAGCAAAAGTTGTGCACATACCAATAGGTAGAAGGCAGTGATGTACAGGTCTATACAACACATACCAATAGGTAGAAGGCAATGATGTACAGACCTATACAACACATACCAATAGGAAGAAGGCAATGATGTACAGACCTATACAACACATACCAATAGGTAGAAGGCAATGATGTACAGACCTATACAACACATACCAATAGGTAGAAGGCAGTGATGTACAGGTCTATACAACACATACCAGTGATGTACAGGCCTATACAACACATACCAATAGGTAGAAGGCAGTGATGTACAGGCCTATACAACACATATCCATCAACAAAATGCATTGCAATATGTGTATACTTTCTAATGTAATAATTATAATTCTATAAGCAGGTTTCATGCACTATCTGATTTGTGTACAAAGTACAACTCATTAACGTGTAAACAACTATGTGATACTGCTCAAGTTACTTCTCCCTCTGAGGCTCCTCGAGTGTATAATATATCAATGTCTTCTTATAGGTATGTAAATCAGTCTCATATCAAACATTCCCATGTATCCAACTCTACTACAGCTGATCATGTTTTCTTCATGTGTCTATGGAAATAATCAAGGTGATGTAAAGAAATTAGTCAAGTTCAGTTACAGGACACCTAGTTCATCAGCTGATTGGATTGATAGATTTGAGGTACAAAATCAAAAAACATTATTAAAGGAAGATTTATAATCTGTAATACTAAACATGTTCACAAATCATCTAAAAATGTCAACACATTGAAAGACAATACAGGGAATTTAAACAGTTTGATGAGGAAATGTTCTTAAATGATTTAGTTTTCAAACCCTTCCAATCAGTCTTCAATATAGATTATATCAACATTGCCTTAGACAAATGGTATCAGATGTTCAATGCAGCCTTAGACAAGCATGCCCCAATTAAAACAAAATGGGTTAAACACCAAATTACACCCAAGTGGATTACCCCTGAGATCAATGAGACTAGGCACCTAAGAGATTATTTCCACAAGAAAAAAAGACATGAAAAGCTATAGAGAGTGGATAAATAAAGCTAAGCGCCTGATAGATAAGGCAAAAGAGAACTGCTATACACAGGCCATTGAAGAAAGTAAGAGTACCAAGACAAAAAAAAGAGCTGAAACACCTAAGAACAGTTGTTTTCCCCCTAGACTTAAGCAAAATGAGGTCATTGCAACATCTGTACAAGACGTTGTGGAAATGTTCAACAATTTCTTCATAAGCATCTCCAGTAACTGTATTTAAAATCAGACTAACATCCCAATTAAACTTGATGCTTTTCTATCATTTATAAGATCTAAAATTCCTGATGACAATAACTTTTTTAAACAGCTAGTGTTTTTTGATATGCTAATTAAGATGAATATTGATAAATTCTCTGGATTTGATGGCATTGGTCCACAAATTCTTAAAATCATCCATTAGAAAATGTCAAACATGAAAAGCTTGTAGGTGTATAATTTATTATGGAATGACCATACTGTATTGATAAGCCTTGTAAAACACTGTCATCCAAAACTGCCCGACTCGGCAGAATTCAAGAAATATTTACCTATGGAAACTTGCAATCTACAAGTCATATATTCTTCCGACAATGGATTATTGTTCAAATGTATGGGGAAACTATGCTAAATCTGAGGTTGAAAGGATTTATAAACTTCAGAAACAAGCAGCACACATAATTTTGGATGCATTTATTGATCATTCCTAAAAAGCATTGTTTACAGAACTCAAATGGTTCACGATATATGAAAGGATAGATTTTCACAAGGCAGTTTAATTTTATATAAATGTCTACATGGAACTGCACCAGAGTATCTTCAGGACTTATTCAGGCATTTTCCAACACAATACCAGTTGTGATCAATATTACATGGAAACCGTCAAACACCAAAACCAAGAACACAGCAATTTAAAAAGAGCTTCCAATACTCTGGTACATTTCTGTGGAACAAGCTTCCACTATATGTCAAATCTGCTGAAAATATTACTGTATTTAGTGAGATATAATGAGCATGTATGTGTTTCTAATAGATAATAGAATTTAGTATTTTAATACTAAGTATGTTAAAGAGTAATTATTGCTATCTTCATATAATGTGTATTGTTATACTCTCCTTAAGTGGGACTCATGGGAGAATAGTCCTTGACTAATGAGCCACCTTCTATAAATAAAGTATATTATTATTATTATTATTATTATTATTATTATTATTATTATTATTATTATTATTATTATTATTATTATTATTATTATTATTATTATCAAGAACCTTACCTGTATAGATGGACTTGTGATTGAGTCCAGGAAACAATCTAGAATGCATTGCACTTTCTTTTTTAGCAATTCCTCATCCGAATATGCATGGCTACAGTCCTGAAAAATACATACAGAGATATAAGTCTCTATAGTCCTGAAAAATACAGAGATATAAGTCTCTATAGTCCTGAAAAATACATACAGAGATATAAGTCTCCACAGTCCTGAAAAATACATACAGAGATATAAGTCTCGAGATCTTTAAAATAATGATGGTTAGGCTGACCCATCTTGCCAAGTTTTCTACAATTTGTTGAATTTTTATCATTCTTTCAGGTTTAGGAATATAAGCTGGGGAACAACAGTCCTTTATCTGAAGACATTATTGCCTGTTTTACTTTTAAAAATTCTGGAGCCCCAGGCGGCCAATTGGTCTAAAGCATTTGCCTATACTAATTACTGTCATATTACCTCTGCCCACAGGAGTTCAAGTCTTTGGCTCAGGTAATCTGGGTATGTGAGAAAGTTTGCCAAAAACTTCCCATGAATCATTAGTTCTTCCCAAGGTTTTCAATGGTTCTTTCTCCATCAGTTAAATTGGTCACCAAGTATCATGTGCTCAAAATGACATGAAACCAACAACAAGAAATCATAAATGTGTTAACATTTCACAGAAAACAGCACAAAAAAATACTATATAATTTACTACCATGAAGTTTGATATCTGAGGAACTACAAAGTAGATTTTTTTAAAATTATACATTTCTCTCTGAGAATAGACACTCCTACACACTATTGCTAGGAAATAAACTCTGCAGCATTTTGAATCAAACTATCTCAGAAAAAAGCAGATTTGTTTTTTAATAGCAACAATACCTTTCTAGTTGCTTTTGTTTTTTAATAGCAACAAAATACCTTTCTAGTTGCTTTTGTTTTTTAATAGCAACAAAATATTTTCTAGTTGTTCTTGTTTTTTAATAGCAACAAAATACTTTTCTAGTTGCTTTTGATTTTTAATAGCAACAAAATACCTTTCTAGTTGCTTTTGTTTTCTAATAGCAACAAAATATTTTCTAGTTGTTTTTGTTTTTTAATAGCAACAAAATACTTTTCTAGTTGCTTTTGATTTCTAATAGCAACAAAATACCTTTCTAGTTGCTTTTGTTTTTTAATAGCAATAAAATACCTTTCTAGTTGCTTTTCATTTTTAATAGCAACAAAATACTTTTCTAGTTGCTTTTGATTTTTAATAGCAACAAAACTTTTCTAGTTGCTTTTGATTTTTAATAGCAACAAAATACCTTTCTAGATGCTTTTGTTTTTTAATAGCAATAAAATACCTTTCTAGTTGCTTTTGATTTTTAATAGCAACAAAATACTTTTCTAGTTGCTTTTGATTTCTAATAGCAACAAAATACTTTTCTAGTTGCTTTTGCTCAGCTTTTACTTTACATGTCCATTTTATGTAAACACATCCTTGGAAAATTGTAAATAAGACACAGACCACTCATCAACCTCACATGACCACAGGTAGAACAGTCATCTTTATCAAAGGTTCCATGTTAATGGTTGTGTCATTTATAATATGATCAGAGAAAAGTTGCTTGCTGAGAGTTTAAATCATATTCAGTTCTTCTTTCACTGACACTGCATCCTGTGTTGCATTCATCTATCTAATTTTCACTTCTTGTGTCAGTAACCACTGCCCTTTTTCAGCAATTTACTCTTACATGTTGTATCCCAATTCATGTTGTGTCCCACCTTTGAGGTGTTAGAGTATACAAGTTTATTTTTAAAATACAACTGGTTTAAGGGTTTTGTGACCTAAATTAAAATGCAACATAGGCCCTACTACATTTAATAGGAATTTGTAAAATTCACATAAATTAAATGACTGATTAAACATCTGGTGTTTTTTCTATTTCAACACTATTTTGATATCATGCAAAATGTGTTGCATTGTTATGATGTATATTCTGCAATGCTGCAAAGAAAAATAAAGGTTAGCAACTGAACATCTTCCTCATTAAAACAATGGGAGGGTTAGAAGACAAAAATTTCTCTTTAGTGAATCATTGTTCACCTTAATTGCACTGAGGTGTATATAGCAAACATTACATACAAACTAGTGAGTTTCATCTGCAATAATAGAACATTATTGTTATTTTTATTGTTCTTTTTCTGATAGATTTATTTCCAAAATCATTGTCAGGATAGTCTAGGAGAAAGGGTGACTACAAGAAGGACCCTTATTATGTTGACCGCCTCACATGCTCAAAAAGCACACAATCATTTTACGTTTTGCACAATATGGACTAATGAAATCTGGAATCTACTTGATTCCAGATGTATGCAAAGAAGGCAGAAGAAATGTTAATTCCCCTGAACATCTGAATTTTCCAAACCCTAAGAAGAAACTCACTATCAGAAGAAAAGTTTGTCAGCTCAAAAGAAGACTCTCAGGGGTCTATTGCATCAGTCTCTTTGGAGATAAGTGAGACCTCACTTTTGATATGGCCCCCACACACAGGTTAGCCCATCTTTTGATATGGCCCCACAGACATATAAGGCCCCTCTTTTGATATGGCCCCACAGACAGGTCAGGTCTACTCTTTTGATATGGCAACACAGACAAATAAGGCCCCTCTTTTGATATGGCCCCACAGACAGGTCAGGCTCCTCTTTTGATATGGCACCACAGACTATCGCCCAAGACCATCTGGAACACAGTCCAAGAATAACCTTTCTATTTGGACAAAAAAAACTCTCTAAGACTCAACCAGTCAAATCTCCATGTAATGTTCCTGTGTGATCAAGGAAATTTCATAGACATTCTCATAGATCAAGATATCACCTGATGGCATAGAAGGTGGTCTACTTTGAAACCTATGGTCCCTGTCTCTAGTTACCAGGTACATTTCTTGAAACGGCCCATTAAACCTACCAAGTTGTATGCTGATTTGTCCTAAGTGGTATTACAACTGAAGCATGAGCAGACATGTTGTATTTGCAGACTGCACACACCAAGCAAACAGAGGTCTACTCCAACTGATATGCATAATAATTTCATACCTTTAGGGACCTAATGAGATGACACATGTCACATGACTGGCTAGTATGCAAGTTCAAAGTGATGGTCAGTTCATGGTTGTAGCTACTAATGAAGTTTTTGTAGTTTTTCCATTAATACAGGGTGTCTCCCCACATTTCAAGTGTCCTATAATGAGACTCTGATTTGCACTTCTTTATTTTTCACCAAATGTACAGTACATTAATTATTAGTCATTTGGCTCACTAATACTGGAAACAATAGAAATTCCCTGATGCTGGGTACTAGATGGTGGAAATGAAGCAGAAAAATGAACAATACAAATTTCACAATTTGTCAAACCAGTCTTTGCATGATTTACATAAACTGATACCATTTTCCATCATTCACAGTAAATATTCTTGAAATCACATCTACCTTGAAAATAAGGAGTATTTTTAAGCCAACAAAATAAAAAGGTACTAAATTAGTACAAACCAGAGCCTATTTTTAAACTATCAGGGTATTCTGGACTTCTCTCCAATTATTATGGTATTTGTCTAGTTCATTAAAATTTTTCGCATATTTGTGGATTTGTATCCAATATTTAGTGTATCTGTCAATTTTTCTCACAGTTTTAGAGTATTTGTGGGTTTCTCTTAAATTTGGGAACCATGCTCAGCACACATATGGCTTTTATTAAAATAAAATAACAATTATGTAGCAAAGTAATTAGTTATAAAAGATCAAATACGAACAAAGTTTGTGAAAAAGATTGATTTAAACATGATGCAATAGAAAGGACTCCATTTGTAGACAGATGAATTTCCATAAATTTCAAAATTGTAGATATTTCTGAATTCATTGCGGTTCCCTTATATTAAGAGTAGAGTATGGTGGGAGAAGACATACACCCCTATGTTCCATAAATTAAACCATAACATGAAGGGCAATCCTCAATGATTATCTTTCTTTAATAAAATCTCTATTTATTGTTCATGTATTAGATAAGTGTCTGTTTTGTCCACTAAATATTTACCATTTATACTTGATTATTATCCAAGTCCAACAAAACCTGCACAGACCCAGACCTATCATTGCATAATGTGCCAGCCAATCTTAATCTTTGCAGTGTGTTAGATGTAATCAGTAGAAAAAACAGTCCTCGACCCGCTGGTGCATTATGTTGCAGGGTGTTGTTTACAGTTGGAGTCTACTTATAAGTGAGTATAAACTATAGCTGAAATTTACTCTTGGGTATATGTAGTTATTGACATTAGTGCTATCAGAAAATATTCTTATCATCTTTGTAATTTAACTATGATAAACTATATCTATTTTCAAACAAAATTACTGTGAAGTCACTAAAATAGGATGTGTGCATTTTATAATGATCATTGTGGTGACCATGAAATCATTGTTATAATAAGTGTCTAATATCAAAAAATCATTACTGTGAATTCATTATGGATTATATTATTGGGATACATCAAGACTGTTAGAACATCAACACTATTCAAGGCTACTGATACATCAGCACATTCTAGATTGGAATTCATTCTGAACCACAATGGAATTCATTCAGAATACTCTACTTTTTTTTACATTTGATAGAATTTTTAGGACTATTTGGGATTTAATTCACAATACAGTTCTTTTTTAATTTTCAATATGTATATCTGAGGAAATGAATTATTTGTTGAATTGTATCAAAAAAATTTGGTTTCTTTTTTTTTTTCTTAGTTTAAGACCATAGAGCCATAAAAGTAATATTTTCAAAGAAGCATAATTTAAATTTGCCATGATGTCCAACATGCTATTAAAATTTTTTCTAGTCTGGATTGGTTCAGTTTGACTTGGTGTTTTATGACAGTTATTCAAGTAGGTTAATAAGCGCAGATCAAGGCCATTAATTAAAGTGCCTTAAACAAGGACACATTGATCCAGGCTGATCCAAATGAAGGTTTCAAACTCACAACCTTCTGGTCCAGCACACTTAGATCACTGGGTCAACGTGACTCTTGACTCCAATAGTCTACATACAGAAGAGTGAATTAGGCCTATTATACATTCCCTCCACTCCAATAGTCTACTTGCAGAAGAATGAATCAAGCCTATTATACATTTCCTCCAGTAGTCTACATGCAGAAGAGTGAATCAGGACTATTATACATTCCCTCCACTCCAGTAGTCTACATGCAGAAGAGTGAATGAGGCCTATAATACATTCCATCCACTCCAGTAGTCTACATGCAGAAGAATGAATCAGGCCTATTGTACATTCCCCCCAGTAGTCTACATGCAGAAGAGTGAATGAGGCCTATAATACATTCCATCCACTCCAGTAGTCTACATGCAGAAGAGTGAATTAGGCCTATTATACATTCCCTCCAGTAGTCTACATGCAGAAGAGTGAATTAGGCGTATTGTACATTCCCTCCAGTAGTCTACATGCAGAAGAGTGAATTAGGCCTATTATACATTCCCTCCAGTAGTCTACATGCAGAAGAGTGAATTAGGCCTATTGTACATTCCCTCCAGTAGTCTACATGCAGAAGAGTGAATCAGGCCTATTATACATTCCCTTCACTCCAATAGTCTACATGCAAAAGAGTGAATCAGGCCTATTATACATTCCCTCAAGTAGTCTACATGCAGAAGAATACATCAAACCAATTACACATTGCTAAGCCAACATAAAGTACAATTATATTTGGTATCTGTAGTAAAATGATTTAGATTATTTATTGTGATGTCAATGCATGTCTGTTTTATCTCCTTGTTAATTGTTTATGAGACTAACCTTGAACTTTTGGACTTCAATATAAAAGAAGAGATCTTTTTCAATCAGAGGCATGTTATCCTCTTGTCCATATTTCATGAGGTATTTGTAGAAGTAAAGCATCTGCAATGTTGGATCTCCTTGTGAAGACAATTTTATCTCCTTCAAAAATTCTTCTTTATCTTCTTTGTGTGGCTGTGCACGATGAGTCTAGAAAAATACCAAATGTATAATGAATCTCTAAGTATTCAACAAATTATATATTACAAACAGTAAATATTATAAATGTATATATAACAAGCAGGAATATGTAACAGCCTTTGATCAACTACAGCCAAACAAAATAAGTAGAATATTTGTTCTTGTAATTGCATGATATAATTATGTTTTAAAACCTGAGCAAATGAAGATCTGTGGATGAATGTTCATCAGTTTTATTAAAATATTAAGTCTGTACTTCATTCACACCTGAAATAAAAATAATTTGAGATTTTAATCTAAACAAAGTGAAACCTCATTAATGAAAAAGTCATTTTCCTTTACACAGTCTTTTATCTGGATTTATGAAAGAATAGATTTGCATTTTAATCATGTAACAAATGTGATTTCATTGTCACATGGATTTTAGAACATACTAGTAAGTTGACTCACTCTGTCTTCATAAGCAGAGAAATTAGAGACTGTCAAATATCAATCAGAATTTTAAAAGGAGCATTGGACAAATATCATATCATTTATTTAAAATTTCATGTATCATGAGTTTGACCTTAAATCTGATTGACCAATGTCAATTTTCACTAAGCATCATATTTTTACCCCAAAGAACATTCAAATTCTAAAATCTTAAAGTTTTATTCTAAATCTTCATTTTTTTGTAAGAAAATTATGAAAAATTCCTCAACTCTTTTAATAATGGTAAAAATGTTTTTCTATTTGTTAAATTTAAAATGAAAAGGTTACTTTACAAGGTTTTCACAAACTGTATCTCTGTATAGGATATTTTATTTTTCTGCATTAATATGTGATACAAAAGACATGAATTATAATGGGTGTTGATACTGGTACTAAACTTGCTTCATAACCAATGCTTAGAAGATTAAACACACTCTTCAGTATAAGATCATGCCACCCATCTCCAAAATTCATCCCACTTTCGTACACTGGTCATAAAATATCATTGACCTAAAACAGTGGTAGGACTGAGATGATGTATTGCAGTAAATTACATTTTTAACATTTTGTAAACAATTTAAACATATCTGACCACAAAGCATGTCTGATTCAGCAATTAATCACAGGGAGTTTATCACTGTTGTCAAGGAAAAAAGGGGAAATAACTTCATAGCATAGAATCAAATTTCTTCTGCAAAAAATTAATTTCTGTGTCTGAAATGTGATGCCCTATTTATTTGGTCTCACTGGATAGTTTCCTATTTTGACATCTCCCTAATATTTAAGGTAGAAGGCATGAGCCTAATTATCATTAGTCTATCATTTATAAATTCACATGAACCTAAATATGTAATGTGATTTACATTTACATTAAGTTAGGCTTGAAAATGGGTTGGCTGGTTGGTGACTGCCTCTCACAGTTAGACTAGCACTGGAGATCATATGCATAACTTGGGCTGAAAATGAACATCCAACATGGCTTACATATTTACGCATGTCTGCTACAGAGATAAATATCTAAAAATCGAGATGGTAAAGGGGTGGGGTGATGAAAAGTATGCTAATTTGTTATGGTAATAGTGAACTTTATTCATGCATAAGACACATTGCTGCCTTGTCACAGGAAAGTATTGAATTTAGCTCTTTGCTGTCAAAAATGAATGAAAAAGAGGGGTTGGTGGCGGTCTTGGTCCAGTATAAAAGCCACAAGTTGTATCAGGAAATAACCTGATTGCCACAGTTAAAATCTCACATGCATGCTTTCTACAAAAATGATTAATTTTTTGTTTTTTGTATCTTCAGTGTAAAATTATTCACATTTTTCTGCAAAACGTCACTGTTGGATGAAAATTCACCAGATAAACTGCCCAGGAAGACCTTTTGTTCGAGCTCACAAAATGGATGTTTTCTTCCTGCAGTAGAGCCACATAATCATTTTATATTTTCACATATGCAAATAATATAAAAATTATTTCACCAATATATTTACATTTTTCTCACTAAAGTATATAATAAAATATTGATATTGTATGACATATCAGATGCTCGATAATGTAAAAATTTCAGTTTGATAAATGATTTTGAGGAATATTTTAGAAAAACTGGTGCCAAGTAACACATACGGAATGCTTTCTTTACCTGCTTACAAAACAAATCCAACTGCAAATGTCTAAATCAGCCATGATGCAATGCAGGCACCTTATGCCATGGAGGATCTGGATCTTTGCTGTTTGAACTTTGACGGAATTTATAAGTATTTATAGTATCCTGATTATCTTTTGCATTACACCCAAAATGTTTATATATATGGACTAGCATTGTAAACAGTAATGTTTCTTTTTAGTTGGTTATATACAAAGTATATATTATCAATCTGAAATACATTCATATCAATGAGCAAGCAATGTCTGGACTTAATATTGTATAAAGAACACACTGATGCTGAAACCAGATTACCATCAATTAATTTCAACCCATTAATTACTATAAAATTCTTTCCATAGGTATCAATTTTTGCAGGTTTTTTAAAAAAAAAAAACCATTTGATTGGTATTTTAATATGAGGTCAGGGAAAGGGGTTGCCTTGTCTTCATAGATGGGACCATCCTTTGTTTTGGCTTTAACTTTATGATTTTTATCAACCATGAAAACCGCAAAAATTGGAATCCCACAAAAATTATTGAATTCACAGTATTGTTTCACATTAGGACTATATATTTTTGACAATTATAAAATTAAAGTTTGTATTCACCTCAAAGTTATAAATTTATCACATTTATCATGTTTGTAAGGGCATTTAGAAATGAAATATCCTGATCAATTGAAAAGTAACAATACATGTGAATTCCTCCCAGCATATATGAGTAAAATTTCCATGAAGCAGGTGACATATGGTGATGTACATGGATATCTTCCAATTGTGAAGCAGATGACATTTACATGCAGTGTTAATGCAACCAGATGACATTTACATGCAGTGTTAATGCAACCATTTCCACCAACATGAATAGTGCATATTCCTTTTCTATAATGTGACAAAATGTGCTAGTAACATAAAATGATACAAACATTAACCATCTACTGACTACCTGTAACAATAGTCTTGCTATTTTTTATCTATCTGATAAAAATGATATTGGTAAAATTGGTAAAATCTAAAAGCTTAATATCTTGAGTTAAATCTAAATTATCCTCTAAGTAATAAGTTATTGTAACTTGCAAAAGAACAAATTAAATCCTAAATTACTCCTGAAATTGAATAAAAATAAAAATTAACATCCCCTTCCCATTGTTTCTACTAAAAATTACCTTCTTTTCAATGTAATATCCACCAGATGTCACTGTGCCTGACCCATGCTAGCAAAGGTAATTAGTAAAGATACAGATGTTTTTTTCAAATACTTACAATGTAATAAAACTAAACATTTAGTGATTTAGTGATACAAGTATTGTGCACACTGTACCAATGACACAGACAAGCAATTAATGACAGACAAAAAATTATTTTTACAAGTCATATAACCAGCCTAAGGAATTAGTGACAGACAAATAATTATTTTTGAAGGTATAGAACCAGCCTAAGATTGATGGAATGTTAAAACCCAATGTATTTAGAAGAATGAAGGTCATTGACTGGATCAACATATTTATTGGAATAAATTAATGCAAGTTTTTCAATATATATATATATATATATATATATATATATATATATATATATATATGGGTAATTGTATTCCATTTAAGCCTTTACAAGAAATTT
Source organism: Potamilus streckersoni (assembly GCA_016746295.1). NCBI lineage: Eukaryota > Metazoa > Mollusca > Bivalvia > Unionida > Unionidae > Potamilus > Potamilus streckersoni. The sequence goes on from JAEAOA010002319.1 coordinate 452,541, forward strand.
TTTTTCTAAAACAATACCTGAAGCAGTATATCATTATTATCATTTTATAATTGTACCCTTGAACTGATCACACACACACACACACACACATACACACACACACACACACACACACACACACAGAAGTATACTGGTACATCTTTTACATGTACTGACAAATTTAAGAGAATTTATGGTATAAAACCTTTTTTGTAAACTGCTTAAAACTGAAAGTCAGACAATGGTTAATCAGCTTGAATATTTATTAATATTTTCTGTGAAATGACAAATTTAAATAAATCTTTTCAAAGAAAACTTTGCTTTCATCAAGAAAGACTGAAACCAAAGGAATATTTCCAGATTAATCATTAAGAAGCCAATAGCCATTTCAAGCTGTGACATTACATAAACAAAACAAATCTGCACAAAATATTCATTAAGCATACACATTATGGTAGTCAGTGAATTCAATTGAGGTTCTCTTTCAACCTCTTAAGCACTTTTTTCTGTGAAACCCTTTAATATACTATACTACTTTAGTACACACCAACTGGACCATGCATGCATGCAGGATTAAGCTGGTAAGCAGACAATCTTTGCAAGGATACATGTAAGTGATCACTACCTTCATATGCATTTTGCCCATTCGTTTCCGATGCTTGTATGCAGCCTGTTGTGAGCTAGTTAGCCGCACTATGCTCTCTGAATCGTCCTATACATACAATTAGCAAAACAAGTGTAAAAACTGAAAGCAAAATATTTCACCCTCGTGCTTGTATTATCTAACATACTGAATTTTCAGGTCATGGAGAGATTTCAGAGTTATAAACTTCAATGCTCAAAGACAAATGATTGAAAATTATTTAATTATATGTCATACCTATTTCAAACTCAGAGGTTGACAACTTTCTCCTTATTTCTGACTATATTCAAGTTTACAGTACTTTATTGCAATATACTTTACAACATGTATCATCAAATTTGTGAAAGCTGAATAAATATACATAACTAAACTAATCTCTTCTCTTCAAATATATTGTGCTTTCTAGTGGGTAGGGGGGACTTCCATCATCCTGAGTGCTTTATTGTTTGCTGTGAAACTTACATTGTACTACAAAAGATCAACGAGAAAGCATTTATTTCAATGTTAATGCATTTGCTGTGAAACATACACTGTACTACAAAAGATCAACGAGAAAGCATTTCTTTTAATTTTAATGCATTTGCTGTGAAACATACACTGTACTACAAAAGATCAACGAGAAAGCATTTCTTTTAATTTTAATGCATTTGCTGTGAAACATACACTGTACTACAAAAGATCAACGAGAAAGCATTTATTTCAATTTTAATGCATTTGCTGTGAAACATACACTGTACTACAAAAGATCAACGAGAAAGCATTTATTTTAATTTTAATGCATTTGCTTCTCTTATCTTTTTAAGTTATCTAACCTGGCATTAAATTGAATTATCTAAACATTGCACATTGTTTTATCAAGATCCATAAACCCCTCAAAAAATACTTCAATACTGAAAAAAGATAACAATTATAGCATATGCACATGTAAAAAATACCAATATCAAATATTCAAAGAATAAAGTTAAGTCATAACACATTGATACCATCCTTTCAACATAATCAGTACATATAAAAAAATTCATACATACACACTGCATCAAACCTGTCTTGGAAAACTAAAGTTAGAATATTAAACTTTGGTATCATAGGTCTTATATCACATGTAAATTAAGAATTGACATTAATATTAATAACATTTGAGCAAATGGATTTGGAACATGGGGAGGGAATAGTGAATATAAAATGCTAGGGCATTGGAAGGTGGGGAGGGGATAGTGAATAAAAAATGCTTAGGCATTGGAAGGTGGGGAGGGGATAGTGAATATAAAATGCTAGGGCATTGGAAGGTGTGGAGAGGTTAATGAATATAAAATGCTAGGGCATTGGAAGGTGGGGTGGGGATAGTGAATATAAAATGCTAGGGCATTAGAAGGTGGGGAGGGAATAGTGAATATAAAGTGCTAGGGCATTGGAAGGTGGGGTGGGGATAGTGAATATAAAATGCTAGGGCATTAGAAGGTGGGGAGGGGTTAATGAATATAAAATGCTAGGGCATTGGAAGGTGGGATTGGGGATAGTGAATATAAAATGCTAGGGCATTGGAAGATGTGGAGGGGTTAATGAATATAAAATGCTAGGGCATTGGAAGGTGGGGAGGGGTTAATGAATATAAAATGCTAGGGCATTAGAAGGTGGGGAGGGGATAGTGAATATAAAAGGCTAGGGCATTGGAAGATGTGGAGGGGTTAATGAATATAAAATGCTAGGGCATTGGAAGATGTGGAGGGGTTAATGAATATAAAATGCTAGGGCATTAGAAGGTGGGGAGGGAATAGTGAATATAAAGTGCTAGGGCATTGGAAGGTGGGGTGGGGATAGTGAATATAAAATGCTAGGGCATTGGAAGGTGGGGTGGGGATAGTGAATATAAATTGCTAGGGCATTGGAAGGTTGGGTGGGGATAGTGAATATAAAATGCTAGGGCATTGGAAGGTGACTGAAATATAACCACAAAGTGAAAGATCCAACACCAATGATTCTTCACAGAAAAAAAGAACATCAACCTAGATCACAGGGCTCAGAATTAATGCTAATTCACTATTCAGTGATTTTGTCAGTGGATCACTAAAATCCAGCAATTGCTAATCCATTGGCACAGTGAAAATTACCAATAGTTGCTATGGTAACAGTTAAATGGTAATGAGTTGGTATTTCTTGTAATGGGTTAATTGATGCTGTTTACTGTGTTGGGTACCTACCAACATCCCCCACTTGATGAGATACAATGAATGGGTTAATTGATCCTGTTTACTGTGTTGGGTACCTACCAACTTGAAGAGATACAATGAATGCTAATGGTAGGAAGGTGTTAAGCCACTTGTCCATGCATCATATGAATTAGTGTGATTATAGTCATAACTGAGTCCTTGTATTGGTGGAACTAGTCTGGTGTACTAGTCCCAAGCACTGATTTCAAAGTCTTCATACACATGGATGTAACCTCATGTACTGGTCCCAATCACTGATTTTAAAGCAGTTTTCATACACATGGATGTGACCTCATGTACTAGTCCCAATCACTGATTTCACGAGTGATGCTAACAAAGGATACAGACATGCTAACACAGTCCAACAGGAAAAGATCCCATTCACCAACTTAAGGACTTATCTAAAATTTTACCATACAATGTATTATAGTAATTAAGCTTTTATGCATTATAGTAATTAAGTCATAATTGCATTATAGTAATTGGGTCATTATTTATAGACATTTAATGCATTATGCAGCAACAATTGTAAATTATTGGCATATGCAATGTATGCAGCCGCCACTGATGATGACAATAAATGTAATTGCTGGAATACTGGGAAAATGAACACAAATAGCTCAAAACCCAGGCACTGCTGTGACATTTTGCACTTTCTTCACTGAGTATCTGGAGAAATGTGAATGAAAATGGCATACTTCATTTGTTGATAAAGCTTTTATAAGTCAACCTTATAATCAATGCAAGCTCTCAGCACATAAAGAGAAAGGGGTATATAAAAGTTGATTCCTCAGAAGTGGAGAAAATATGGACCTAAAGGTGATGATGACTCAGAGCAAATATGGACCTAGAGAAAATGAGGATGCAAAGCAAATATGGAGCTAGAGTAGATGAGGACTCACAGCAAATATGGACCTAGAGTAGATGAGGACTCAAAGCAAATATGGATCTAGAGTTGATAAGAACTTGGAGCAAATATGGACCTATAGTTGATGAGAACTTGGAGCAAATATGGACTTAGAGTTGATGAGGACTCAAAGCAAATATGGACCTAGAGTTGATGAGAACTCAGAGCAAATATGGACCTAGAGTAGATGAGAACTCAGAGTAATTATGGACCTAGACTAGATGAGGACTCAAAGCAAATATGGACCTAGAGTAGATGAGGACTCAAAGCAAATATGGACCTAGAGTTGATGAGGACTCAAAGCAAATATGGACCTAGAGTTGATGAGAACTCAGAGCAAATATGGACCTAGAGTAGATGAGGACTCAAAGCAAATATGGATCTAGAGTTGATGAGAACTTGGAGCAAATATGGACATAGAGTTGATGAGGACTCAAAGCAAATATGGACCTAGAGTAGATGAGGACTCAGAGCAAATATGGACCTAGAGTTGATGAGGACTCGGAGCAAATATGGACCTATAGTTGATGAGAACTCAGAGCAAATATGGACCTAGAGTAGATGAGGACTCAAAGCAAATATGGACCTAGAGTAGATGAGGACTCAAAGCAAATATGGACCTAGAGTAGATGAGGACTCAAAGCAAATATGGACCTAGAGTTGATGAGGACTCGGAGCAAATATGGACCTATAGTTGATGAGAACTCAGAGCAAATATGGACCTAGAGTAGATGAGGACTCAAAGCAAATATGGATCTAGAGTTGATGAGAACTTGGAGCAAATATGGACCTAGAGTTGATGAGGACTCAAAGCAAATATGGACCTAGAGTAGATGAGAACTCAGAGCAAATATGGACCTAGAGTAGATGAGGACTCAAAGCAAAAATGGACCTAGAGTTGATGAGAACTCAGAGCTAATATGGACCTAGAGTTGATGAGAACTCAGAGCAAATATGGACCTAGAGTTAATGAGGACTCCAAGCAAATATGGACCTAGAGTAGATGAGAACCCAGAGCAAATATGGACCTAGAGTTGATGAGAACTTGGAGCAAATATGGACCTAGAGTTGATGAGGACTCAAAGCAAATATGGACTTAGAGTAGATGAGTACTCAGAGCAAATATGGACCTAGAGTAGAAGAATACTCAAAGCAAATATGGACCTAGAGTTGATGAGAACTCGGAGCAAATATGGACCTAGAGTTGATGAGGACTCAAAGCAAATATGGACCTAGAGTTGATGAGAACTCAGAGCAAATATGGACCTAGAGTAGATGAGGACTCAATGCAAATATGGACCTAGAGTTGATGAGAACTTGGAGCAAATATGGACCTAGAGTTGATGAGGACTCAGAGCAAATATGGACCTAGAGTAGAAGAATACTCAAAGCAAATATGGACCTAGAGTTGATGAGAACTCGGAGCAAATATGGACCTAGAGTTGATGAGGACTCAAAGCAAATATGGACCTAGAGTTGATGAGTACTCAGAGCAAATATGGACCTAGAGTAGATGAGGACTCAATGCAAATATGGACCTAGAGTTGATTAGAACTTGGAGCAAATATGGACCTAGAGTTGATGAGGACTCAAAGCAAATATGGACCTAGAGTAGATGAGGACCCAAAGCAAATATGGACCTAGAGTAGATCAGAACTTGGAGCAAATATGGACCTATAGTTGATAAGAACTCGGAGCAAATATGGACCTAGAGTTGATGAGGACTCAAAGCAAATATGGACCTAGAGTAGATGAGTACTCAGAGCAAATATGGACCTAGAGTAGAAGAATACTCAAAGCAAATATGGACCTAGAGTTGATGAGAACTCAGAGCAAATATGGACCTAGAGTTGATGAGGACTCAAAGCAAATATGGACCTAGAGTTGATGAGAACTCGGAGCAAATATGGACCTAGAGTAGATGAGAACTCAGAGCAAATATGTACCTAGAGTAGATGAGGACTCAAAGCAAATATGGACCTAGAGTAGATCAGAACTTGGAGCAAATATGGACCTATAGTTGATAAGAACTCAGAGCAAATATGGACCTAGAGTTGATGAGAACTTGGAGCAAATATGGACCTATAGTTGATGAGAACTTGGAGCAAATATGGACCTAGAGTTGATGAGGACTTAAATGCAAATATGGACAAGATCTGATGATGACTCAGACAGAGAATATGGATATGAACTTTCAAGTTTTCATGAGACTTCTTGGTGAACTACAGTTATTATTATTCTGAGTTGATGTTACACGTGAAATATGAAACTGTACTGGCTTTCATTTGATCTCAGAAGGAACAGGCAAATTTAGGCACAAATCAATACAGATTTTAGATGGTGATCTTTTGGGTTAGTGACAAAAAAATTCTTAATTTATAAAACTTTGAATAAAAGCCAAATAAATAAATTCATAGTAATGGATATATAACTGTTAATATTCCAACTTTTCAGGTTGGCCATCTTTAGCAACAAGTCAACTCAAAAGAGTTCATCCCAGACAGGTTTGGCCAAATAAACAAATAGAAGTTAAAGCACAATATATAACATATTCAAGGGCAACATTAAATCTGAGAGTTATTACCGGCATTAATTAACAAAAGGAAATTAATTGTGGCAAGTAAATTTAACACACCTCCACCACTGAAACTTAGCTTAGTGACTAAACAAAACCAGTATAATACAACTGAAATTTTCAAAAAATGTAAAAATTGTTTACTCTTACTATCAAAGCTGTCACTTAGTAGATTTAAAATGAATAAATTAATGACTGTTACCTTCAAAAAGGTTTTCATAAAATAAAGTTTAAATAAGTAAATTGTTGCTGCCATTAAATACAATTGAAATGTGTCAGTTCTTAATACTTAAATAGTCATCAAATCCACCAGAACAGTGTCAAATATTACTCCCTAAGCTGTCTTGAAATACATCTGAAATGTGTCAATTGCAATCATAGACAGTGATGTTATACAGCTGAAATGTCAACTGTTACTACCAAAGATGTCAAATATTACTATCAATGCTGTAAAGAAATACTCCAATACTAATCATGATTTCATTAAATAATTCAGAAATTTATTCAATCATTACTAAACAAACTTTATATGAAAACAAGATGGCATGATGACAACAAAAAATAATGTATATATATATATATATATATGTGGCAAACCTTATTCACTCATTCTACTTTTTTAACTGTTTTTAGCTATTGCCTTCTTTGTCATTTTTATTTATAGGACAATAAGGTATTGCCTTGAACTGTTAGATTAGATGACAAATTGCACTGCCTATGTAGGGATTGCATTGAATTGCTAGATTAGATGACAAATTGCACTGCCTATGTAAGGATTGCATTGAATTGCTAGATTAGATGACAAATTACACTGCCTATGTAGGGATTGCATTGAATTGCTAGATTAGATGACAAATTGCATTGCCTATGTAAGGACTGCATTGAATTGCTAGATTAGATGACAAATTGCACTGCCTATGTAGGGATTGCATTGAATTGCTAGATTAGATGACAAATTGCATTGCCTATGTAGGGATTGCATTGAATTGCTAGATTAGATGACAAATTGCATTGCCTATGTAGGGATTGCATTGAATTGCTAGATTAGATGACAAAGTGCACTGCCTATGGTGGCGCTCACCAGTTATTATGTACTTTTGAGAGAGTGATGTATGTAAGGTGAAGTTGTTTGCATTTTAAACATGCACAGTGGAGAGAATGTTGGCATACCTATATACTACTTTCATGTAATGTGGATGAAATTTCTTTGGATATTGTACTTTTGGAAATTTTAAATGATTTTGGGACACTGCTAACTAAAATGATTGCTCCCTTGTGCTCCAAAAATCAACCTAAATTTGTCTAAAGTACACTATTCTTGGCAGCTATTAAAATATGGAAAATGAATTTTGCCAAACTAGATAATACCAGCTTCTAAAAGTGCAATGACTGAATTACCAAATACATAAAATGTAAAAAAAGTTATCGGCTCTTTTTTTTACAATTTACCTCTGAAGTTCGAGAAGTGAAAATGAGCAAGTAGAGCTAGCACGTTTTTGAAAGATGCACATCTGGAGTAAGGCCAAGCTGTATATTCTCTAACCCATATTACACCCATCAATCATACATCAAAATAAAGGGAATTAAAGGTTCTTTGAACAACACCTAAGATATACAAAGTCTCTTTTAAATAACCAGTATAACTAGTGAGGCAACCCGGGGAAACTCTTTTTCTTTAAAATTTTAACCCTATGCTAAATACGAAACTGTAGAGCGCCACCTTAAAAACAAATATAAACATTTATGAAATTATTTTTCTTATTTTCATATTATTATGTATGATGTTCTGAGTAAAATGGTACATTAACAATGATTTTATTCATGAAAATAAGCATAATTAGCTTATTTTCGCTCTAGCATACATAATTTGATATGAGGCATGTTTGGGTGAGTAGTGACCTTCATTATGGGGAAATTAGAAGTCTTAGAATATAGGAGTAAAGTCAACTTAAATTGAAAAATGTTGCATTAAGTAAAAGAAATCCATAGTGAAAATGTTTTATTTCATTTATTTGCAATCAAATTAAAAAAATAAATGATAACAAAGCAAATTTGCTTTCTTCCATATCAAAGAATTAGTTAATATTTACCCTTTGACCTTTGACCTTTATGAACCTCACCTGTTATATCCCTTTTATAACTGTAAAATTTATTGATGACATCTCAGGAATAAATATGGCTAGTTTCATGTTCCTGTCTATCAGCATAACACTGGTTGCTATGTTGACAAAATGCAATGCGCATTTTTAAAATAGTTCACTTTTTATCATAAGGAGGGGGGGCTGTACCGGTTTAAGACTCTGACTCTAATAAATGCTGTTCTGAGGGGGGAAATACATGACAATTATTACAAAGGACTGTTTTGATGCTTGCGACTTAAATATTTCAGTCGTACAATCAAAATTAAATCACACAATAATAATACCTATATTCTCTTTATGGTGGCGCTCACCAGTTATTATGTACTTTTGAGAGAGTGATGTATGTAAGGTGAGGTTGTTTGCATTTTAAACATGCACAGTGGAGAGAATGTTGGCATACCTATATACTACTTTCATGTAATGTGGATGAAATTTCTTTGGATATTGTACTTTTGGAAATTTTAAATGATTTTGGGACACTGCTAACTAAAATGATTGCTCCCTTGTGCTCCAAAAATCAACCTAAATTTGTCTAAAGTACACTATTCTTGGCAGCTATTAAAATATGGAAAATGAATTTTGCCAAACTAGATAATACCAGCTTCTAAAAGTGCAATGACTGAATTACCAAATACATAAAATGTAAAAAAAGTTATCGGCTCTTTTTTTTACAATTTACCTCTGAAGTTTGAGAAGTGAAAATGAGCAAGTAGAGCTAGCACGTTTTTGAAAGATGCACATCTGGAGTAAGGCCAAGCTGTATATTCTCTAACCCATATTACACCCATCAATCATACATCAAAATAAAGGGAATTAAAGGTTCTTTGAACAACACCTAAGATATACAAAGTCTCTTTTAAATAACCAGTATAACTAGTGAGGCAACCCGGGGAAACTCTTTTTCTTTAAAATTTCAACCCTATGCTAAATACAAAACTGTAGAGCGCCACCTATGTAGGGATTGCATTGAATTGCTAGATTAGATGACAAATTGCACTGCCTATGTAGGGATTGCATTGAATTGCTAGATTAGATGACAAATTACACTGCCTATGTAGGGATTGCATTGACTTGCTAGATTAGATGACAAATTGCATTGCCTATGTAGGGACTGCATTGAATTGCTAGATTAGATGACAAATTGCACTGCCTATGTAGGGATTGCATTGAATTGCTAGATTAGATGACAAATTACACTGCCTATGTAGGGATTGCATTGAATTGCTAGATTAGATGACAAATTGCATTGCCTATGTAAGGACTGCATTGAATTGCTAGATTAGATGACAAATTGCACTGCCTATGTAGGGATTGCATTGAATTGCTAGATTAGATGACAAATTGCATTGCCTATGTAGGGATTGCATTGAATTGCTAGATTAGATGACAAATTGCATTGCCTATATAAGGATTGCATTGAATTGCTAGATTAGATGACAAATTGCACTGCCTATGTAGGGATTGCATTGAATTGCTAGATTAGATAACAAATTGCATTGCCTATGTAAGGATTGCATTGAATTGCTAGATTAGATGACAAATTGCATTGCCTATATAAGGATTGCATTGAATTGCTAGATTAGATGACAAATTGCACTGCCTATGTAAGGATTGCATTGAATTGCTAGATTAGATGACAAATTGCACTGCCTATGTAAGGATTGCATTGAATTGCTAGATTAGATGACAAATTGCATTGCCTATGTAAGGATTGCATTGAATTGCTAGATTAGATGACAAATTGCATTGCCTATGTAAGGATTGCATTGAATTGCTAGATTAGATGACAAATTGCATTGCCTATGTAAGTATTGCATTGAATTGCTAGATTAGATGACAAATTACACTGCCTATGTAGGGATTGCATTGAATTGCTAGATTAGATGACAAATTGCATTGCCTATGTAGGGACTGCATTGAATTGCTAGATTAGATGACAATTTGCACTGCCTATGTAGGGATTGCATTGAATTGCTAAATTAGATGACAAATTGCACTCCCTATGTAAGGATTGCATTGAATTGCTAGATTAGATGACAAATTACACTGCCTATGTAGGGATTGCATTGAATTGCTAGATTAGATGACAAATTACACTGCCTATGTAGGGATTGCATTGAATTGCTAGATTAGATGACAAATTGCACTGCCTATGTAGGGATTGCATTGAATTGCTAGATTAGATGACAAATTGCATTGCATAAATTTGGACTGCCTTGAAATGTTAGATTAGATGACAAATTACATTGCCTTTGTAGGAATTATCTTTTATTTGATGACAAATTATATTTGTTATGTATGGATTGCCTTGCTTGGATGACAAATTATATTTTTTATGTATGGATTACCTTGCTTGGATGACAAATTGCTGTCTGTGTATGGATTGCCTTGTGAATTGTTAAAATACATGACCAGCTGCTATGTCATGTAGATTAGATGACAAATTGCTATGTCTTTAGATTAGATGACAAATTGCTATGTCTTTAGATTAGATGACAAATTGCTATGTCTTGCAGATTAGATGATAAATTGCTATGGCTTTTAGATTATACGACCAAATGCTATGCCATTTAGATTAGATGACAACTTAATGTCTTTTAGATTAGATGACAATGTAATATGTCTTTTAGATTTGTTTAACTACTGCTATGTCATGTAGATTAGATGACAAATTGTAATGTCTTAGATTTGATGACCAACTGCTATGTCTTTTAGATCAGATGTATATTGCTGTGTCTTTTAAATTAGATGACCAACTGCTTTGTCTTTTAGATTAGATGACCAACTGCTATGTCTGTATAGACATAGTTCAATTAGTTTAGAGAGTGATGAAAAATCAGTGTCCAATCTGCTGGCAAAAGAGTGTAATTTAATTTCAGAATATACATGACTTGGAATGGAACACTTGTCTTTGAAAAACTTTGATTTATTTCTGTAAGATAAAATCAATAAAATTTAATAGTAACTTGGCAGTTACTTGTTTAGTACACCTAGATTTCTTAAATAAGAACAGCTTTTAGATCATTTATTTCATACCTGTATTAAATTGTTAATTTTATGGATCATTGATACCTGTGTTAAATGGCTTCATTTGATGGATCACTCACACCTGTATTAATGGCTTTATTTTGATGGATCACTCAGACCTGTATTAAATGGCTTCATTTTATGGATCATTGATACGTGTGTTAAATGGCTTCATTGGATGGTGAAATATATTGATTGAGCTGTCTCCATCTTGATTTTTGATGGTAAAATATATTGATTGAGCCAGCTCAGATCAAGAATAGTTAGCTTGACATTGACTTTTGGTCCAAGGAAGAGCCTCGAAGATCCCCAGGGATTGTGGTTTGTGAATAATCTCAATTACCTGCTTGTCTAAAAGTGATCAATCTCCTGCTTCATGATTTTGGCCTTCTCTGGCTGTTATGGTATTCCAATAAATAGCTGACAAAATGAATGGAGAAGGGACTGGATAAATGAAATCCAAGGACTCTAAAATGACTTGGATTAGTCACTTATTTCCTGGAAAGAGACTTGAAATGCCTGGCACTTAGTGGTAGGTTGTCTGCAGACAGTCAGGGTAATAAGTCAACAGTGGTAATTAGGAGACTTGGCTTGGAAGAAATTTTGTATTTTCCTCCATCCTTCTTGATAAACCTGCCTAATAAACTGTTGGGGCTGCTGCCACCTGACATTGCATCGGGGATGTTACTGGTTATATAATCATCACTACAATGATTCCCTGTTCTGCTGACACTGACTATTTCTCCTTTTGGACATAGAATGATTGGTAAGGTTGTAGAGACTGAACTGCAAATTGGAGGGGCAGTTCTTGGGCTGCTTATCTCCTAGCATCCTTTATTTTGCCTCCAAGGGCAACCCAAAATGTGTCATCCTTAATGTCAGCACATGATCCAAAATAAGGAAGTTCACAAATGTGACCAAACAAGCATAACAACTGGCAAAAATAAAAAATATTCACAACAGAATTGTAAGTATCCAAATCTGATGATGAATGGCTAAAAGTCCTAAGTATATTGAATGGGTTTTTGGGAGGTGTTTTGCATTATGCTAACAATGACTGCAAGGGGATGTAATGGGCAAGGACTACTGCCCTTTGTCTATGTGATATAAGTGGAAAAGTTGTTTTTCATTTTTGAAGGGCTGGATTTGGGTTGTAGTAAGTCTATATCCCTAATTTTGATGTGATCAGGGAACATATCTGAAGAGGAATTACATTTTTGGGATAGAACATGGACCACTAATTATTAGTTCAGTGGTATGTTAGTCTCAAAGTGGTGGAACATTGAATACATGCTTAATATGCTCAGTCATTCCAAGTCAGATCATTGGCTGTTATATTAGTCTGGAATTTGTTTAATTTCATTTTCCAAAACTTTTTCATTTTTTTAAACTTATGTGTTGATTTCATGTGTGCACAAATACAATTTCATAAAAAAATTATTTCTATTAAAATAATGTATTTATATTTAGATGAATTTGGTAATTTTTAATAAATGTTACTGTTGGTAGTTGATATTGTAAATGTCTGATCCTGTCTGAGAGGATTCTGTTCCACTTAAATGCAGTGGGATGCCATTTTTTCTTATGTTCAGTTTGAGAGCCTATTCCATTAATCTTTCTGAAAGTATGAAACAATCCTGCCAGTTTGTGACAGAAAGTATACTTGTAGATTTATTTAACTGCATATTACTGAGGTCTATAGAAATATTACAAGTTTTGGTATACAACCACTACTTAATGTCTAGATATGCCTTAGGCATACCTAGAAGCAATTAAATACAACATTCAGTTATACTGAGATTGAGATGTGCCAGACATTACTTATTCACTATCAATGCTTTATTTAAGTCACTGAATAAACACAATCAATTTTACTCTGGATGACTTTGAAAGACCCTGATGAGGATTATACAATTATGCCTTGAATTGGTATTACTCTGAAAAACTAGGAATTGTACAGCCCTAAATGTGTTCAAATTATACTAAATCACAGAGTTTAGCTCAAGGCAATCATTCATGCTACACTATTAATCTTCACAAATCACAAAGTTAGCTTTTAGATGTTATTAAAAATTCAACCATGAAAGTTCTACAGTCATGCTGTTAGTTTCACTTTCAGTTTTGTTGTCAAATATTGAGTAAACATTAACCAAAGTCCAACACATTATCTTATTTAGGACCTATACTTCCATGCAGTTAGTTTCACTCAGTTCTCACTCCAAAAACTATGCAAAAATTACCAAAAGCTATAAATTCAATCAGCTAATCTCTAAAACAATTGTAGACTACTTTTTAAGCCAATCTGTATTAGAAGATTTAGGAAGCTGTATCTGCACTCAGATGTGATACCTGAGATGGAAGTGACCTTGATGGGTCAGACTCAGGCTGACCTGTGTGGGCAAAGTGAACTTTCCTCTTTGATTTCAAGTGTGTCATTTCCAGATCTTGATCTTCTTCAAGAAACGTGACTCGAATAGCGGGATGAGAATATTCGGAGTCAAACTCACCAGTGAATGTGCCAACAACTTTTTTCTTACCTTCATCTGAGTCGTCTTCACCAAACTAATCAGTTCAAATATGATATTTTTTCAAAGATAGGCTATACTACAATTTAATATAAAAACTCAATTTTAAAAAGTGTTCCGAAGACTTAGGATGGAGTTAATTGTAGCTAAATTTAGTATCTCACAATATTCATCATCTTACTCAAGTTTGCAATTTAAAAGTCCATAATTAAAATGGAAATGTATACAATTCACTATTTTAAAATTCCATCTAGCACATTAAAATGTACAAAATTAATTTTCAAAACTTAAGAGATTATAAAATTAATTAAATAATTGCAAATAGGTGTGAATGGATCCCTTCCCATTTTTTTCCAAAACTGTCAAACAGTTCAGAAAAAGAGCTTGTGTTTCAATGAACTGCTACTGCAAATTAGTAATTATGTCAGACTGGTTCTGTCCTCTGTTCTATGTTATAAAACCTCTATGTGGCAAGCAAGAATATTTAGGCCAGTTCCAGCATGTCAAGTCCATGTAGTAATGCTGTAAAAATGTGTGACCTTCACCTCAAGGTCAAAATGTTGAGCATTGCAGGTTATAATGAATTGTCTAAGCTTCATAAAAATTCAATTAAAGTATGAATAAATTCTGGAGTTGTGGAGAAATAATAAATTGAAAAACTTGAACTTGAATTTTCTAGGACTTTGTCCTTCACCCTAATGTCAAAGGAGCAAACAAGTGTGCCCCAGAATTAATTGTTTCATGTTTATAATTATTCATATGAAGTATAAAGAATATCCACCAAGGTGTCTAGATAACAAATGAAAAAAACTTAACACAAGTTTTTAATGACTGGAGCCTTGACTTTATGATCAAATAGGGAAAATTTATTAAGGGATTTAGGAAATAAAAGCATATAATTAAAAACTTAAACCAAATCCTTAAGAGACTGTTAATAATGATGACAATAGAAAAGTGACTGCTGTGTCTCACTTTCACACTAATCTGGGTTTGAAAAAACTAGTAAACAAGTATACCAATGTAAGATGTATATGCATAGATAAGTTAAAATCTAAACCACATGATTTTCTTGACATGGATCTTATGCTTGCTGTCTCCTGAATTTTTTACAACTGAACAAATATTAAAGTCCTAAATTGTTGGCAAGAAAGTGTCATGAACAAGAAGGTGTGATGTTAAAAGATGTAGATTATCACTGATTATCATCACTTACAAGCCAAGATTTTATCTAAATAAAGATAGTGCAAAAGACTTGCCAATATAAAAATAAAAGAAGGCCAAGACTCATATCAAGTCAATAATCAAATAAAAGAAGGCCACAATTCACATGTCAAGTCAATAATCAAATAAAAAAGGCCACGATTCACATGTTAAGTCCATAATCAAACAATTCATGAGAAGCTTTAACCAGTCTTACCTGTTGCCAATGTCAACACTTTAACTAGTCTTAACTGTTGCCAATGCTAAAACTTTAACCAGTCTTAACTGTTGCCATTATCAACTCTTTAACCAGTCTTAACTGTTGCCAATATCAACACTTTAACCAGTCTTAACTGTTGCCAATGCCAACACTTTAACCAGACTTGACTGCTGCTACTGCCAAAACCAACACAGAAAAGTGATTGCTATGTCTCTCTTCCACTAAAACAGGCTTGACAAAGAAGAATGTCTTAAAACTGATATTCAAATTACACTGTATTATATCTGGCATATATTATCTTTTCTAAACGTGAATGTGCCTAATTCTTCAAATAATCCAATTTTACTTTAGAGAGAAACTATTTCAAATGGAACAGCATGGGACATAAAGAAATTTGCATAAGTTACAAAGTACAGGCTGTTCAACATTTTATTTGTGCTCGTAATACAAATCAAAGAGAATTTGATAGAGGAAAAATACTTTGGACCAAACTGAAGCAGCTAAAGACCAATGTACATACAATAGCAAAGTTAAATATATCTTTATATTTTTGTAAAACATGATATGTCTGTATTATGAAAATACAATACATAACAACCATATGCAAAATATTGATGAAAATCATTTTTGCATATCAAGAATACAATGTAATAATTGTAAAATAAGAAATTAAATGGCTATAATATTTTACAGTATATGAAAACATTGGCAAACTCCATTTAAACTTATAATTTCAGGTAATCATTTAGATGCCAGAAGACATCACAACAAAATATGTACACCATGCCTACAGATATATTATTTTCTTTTCAATACATGTACGCTCTCAGATTGCTTTTATCTTAAACCTTCCTTAACAAGTCACAACTGAGACCAAAATTTAGGTCACTGTAAGGATGTGTCCAGTATAAAAGGTTTAGATTAACCAATATTACAGCTGCCTCATTGGCAACATATTTATATAAAAATTACAAACCTCCATTATTCATAAAATTTTCTGTCCCATAAAATTTCAAAGAAGTTTAAGAAATAGGAAAGCAGTGAAAACATCCCTTTCTCAAGTAGATTTTTTAAAAAAAACAAACAACTTGTTTCAAATTACTAAAATAATGATCACAGATTTATATATTTCCACTTGATTGCAATTTTAGCATGATTGTTAGATACTCTCACCTACAAGAAGTGTACCCAACATCAGCCTCTATTGTTCCTACCATGATTCAATCAACAGCATATACAAGCTGATCAGACTAATTACAGACTGGCTGATAATAGATTATGCTATTCACTGTTGGGCACACTTTATACATTTATACCTTATGTAGATCTCACCTTTTTGCCTCCCTTCTTTTTCCATGCCCCCATCATGGCAGGGTCAGTCCCCAGACGCATGGTCAGTTCAGCTTGGGATAGCTTGACCAGGTCACCTGGTTCCATTCCTTGTTCTTCAGCTTTAGCCTGCAAAAGTAACATCATTTAATGATGAAATATATTCACAAGAATGAGTTGTTACACAAAATGTATGGAAAATGTGTCCTGGTACTAATTGTCTATAAAGCAATAGTATGGAAAAATCACCATGGGCCTAATTGTCTACACAATAATAATATGGAAAATGTGCCATGGTACTAATTGTCTATAAAGCAATAGTATGGAAAAATCACCATGGGCCTAATTGTCTACACAATAATAATACGAAAAATGTGCCCTGTTACCTATATTTTAACAGTATGGAAAATGTACCCTGGTACCAACTATCTATAAAATAATCATATGCAAAATGTCTCCTGATACCAATGTCTAATAAATAATAGTATGGAAAATGTACCCTGGTACCAACTGTCTTTAAATTAACAGTATGGAAAATGTACCCTGGTACCAACTATCAATAAAATAATCATATGCAAAATGTATCCTGATACCAATGTCTAATAAATAATAGTATGGAAAATGTACCCTGGTACCAACTGTCTTTAAATTAACAGTATGGAAAATGTACCCTGGTACCAAATGCCTATAATATAATAGCTAAATGAGTATTTATAATTCCTCAAATTTCCACAGGTTGAAGATCATAGATTACCTTTATTAAATACACAACAAAAAGTTTATGTTGGTGAGTGAATTTGTTCAGCATAAACAATTGCAGTGATCATATATTATCTGTAACAGAAAGCCTCTGCAACCAATTTATATCTGTTTGTAAAGTGCTACAGATTTCCCAAGGTCGCATACACTTTTTCTTGCCTGATCATCGTTTTCCAACAGGGTTGTTATTACAATCATACCATACTTATTTTTTTTTCATTACTTAATAAAACAGAGTGCAATATCTTCCAGATTTCATAGAATTATTATGTATTTAAGTTACAAAATGATTTCATATACATCTTTAAAAGATAAGTCATTAGCATTCATTGTGAATTCAGTGTAAAAAAGTTATATTTTAATATTAATGATGTGCTACATGATGTTTGCTACAAATATAACATGGGTAAAATGTGGTATCTCATCTAAAGTAATGACAGTAAGTCTACATTTAAAATTTTGTGACACCATTCATTATTTTCAAAAATAAAGTCTCATGATTTATAACAATTGTGACATAAAATTATAAAAAAAATTCTATTTACTATAAGTCTTTGGAGACATTATTTGTGGACCTAACACTATTTTTTCATTATATCATTAAAAAGAAAACCAATAAAATTAATATTTTTTAAGAATTTATTATATGAAAATGTCACAAATGAATATAATTTATTTGAAAATTCAATAATTTTTATTTTAATCTGTCTTTATCATTTCCACCTATTTTGAATATATGTAATTTCATCAGTGATTGCAAACATTGAATGTGTGTGTTTGTGTGTATGTGTGATTCAGATTTTTGACATAGCTTTAAAATTTTTCAGTCATATCACTACAATGTCTGCAATGTGGCAGTTTATAGTAATGTTTAGCTCTCAGGCATCATGCCACAGACACATAGCATGATGTCCCACTCAGTCACATCCTCACACCAGGCCAACTAGTATCAATTTTATATCTTTGGTATGACTCTGCCAGGTTTTCAAAACCACAGACTCCTGCATCCAAGGTGGATGCTCTAACAACTTAAGCCACTGGACTGGTCACATTAAATATTATTACAATGCTGTAACCATATTAGCAGTAACTTCTATTTTTGCTTCAAGCTAATACTGAAAATTTATGCATTGCTGCATTAAAATTGTGAAAAGTCACCAGGAATTACATTTTCTGCCTTGAAAATCAAAATATCTAACTCTGCAAGGTGATGAAAGATTCTGACTGTTTATATTTATCTCTCCTTACCATGAGGTAAGCTTTCATGTGTTCATCTATTTTGTGATCCACATGATGTAAAATCTCTTTCAGAAGAGGTGTCTTTGGACGGTCTTTCTCAGAACTGATTTTTGTTGCTATTTTGTCAGTCAGTCCAACTTTCTTCTTACTATGTGCATCTAAATATGTTCTGAAATAGTATCAAAAATACATTTTAAACAGGATTCTATGATTATTATATGCTCATTTTATTTTCTCTGATAACTTTAAATTGTCAGAATCATGCAGTATATTTTGATACTGCAAGGCTTCATACTGCATGACATGTGTGTCTCAAAATAGCATTGTGTGTTATGAACTTCTTTGTAAACAAAACATGTTCATTCATATTGTAGACACTTCTGATTGACTAGATTTGTTTGTTAATGTACTGAACAAAATGTTTCATCTATTTGAAAATAGAAATAATAAACTTAATGATTGGACAAGTTCACAGAGTCACAACAGAAACTTTGAAACAAGCAAATGAATGAACATGACATTTGCAATGTCAACATAAAACATGAGAGACAGTAATTGAAAATTTCATTTTGATCATTTAAACAGTTAGGGAAAATATTTTTAACTTTTTGCAAAAAGAATGATTCAGATTATGACCTGTGTTCCCTTAAATGTCTATCAAGATAATATGAACAAATTAGGTTATGTCCTTTCTTTGAAAGAAATCATGACTTAAATGGTTCTATAGTGAATTACATGATTTCATCAGAGGTCCTTATCGTGCTCAAACAGTTCTTAACAACTGATTTATAACAAAGTAAAGCACATCTGTTTAAGTGTGAATTGTTTTATCTGAAAAAGAGCAGTACCTGATATCTTGGTACTTACGATCATTTTTATACCTGATATATAGATTAATAATCATTTGTATTCCTCATATTTTGGTAATTATGATCATTTTTATAACATATCTTGATAAAAAAATCTTTTCCATACCTGGTATCTTGTTATTGTTAATCTTTTCTATACCTGGTATCTTGTTATTGATAATCATTTCTATACCTGGTATCTTGTTATTGATAATCATTTCTATACCTAGTATCTTGTTATTGATAATCATTTGTATACCTAGTATCTTGTTATTGATAATCATTTGTATACCTAGTATCTTGTTATTGATAATCATTTCTATACCTGGTATCTTGTTATTGATAATCATTTCTATACCTGGTATCTTGTTATTGATAATCATTTCTATACCTAGTATCTTGTTATTGATAATCATTTCTATACCTGACATCTTGTTATAGATAATCTTTTCTATACCTGACATCTTGTTATTGATAATTTTTTCTATACCTGGTATCTTGTTATTGTTAATTTTTTCTATACCTGGTATCATGTTATTGATAATCATTTCTATACCTGGTATCTAGTTATTGATAATCATTTATATTCCTGGTATCTTGTTATTGATAATCATTTCTATACCTGGTATCTTGTTTTTGATAATCATTAATATACCTAGTATCTTGTTATTGATAATCATTTCTATATCTGGTATCTTGTTATTGATAATCAGTTGTATACCTAGTATCTTGTTATTGATAATCATTTCTATACCTGGTATCTTGTTATTGTTGATCTTTTCTATACCTGGCATCTTGTTATTGTTAATCATTTCTGAACCTGGTATCTTTTTATTGATAATCATTTGTATACCTGGTATTTTGTTATTGATAATCATTTGTATACCTGGTATCTTGTTATTGTTGATCTTTTCTATACCTGGTATCTTGTTATTGTTAATCCTTTCTATACCTGGTATCTTGTTATTATTAATCTTTTCTATACCTAGTATCTTGTTATTGATAATCTTTTCTAAACCTGGTATCATGTTATTGATAATCATTTCTATACCTGGTATCTAGTTATTGATAATCATTTATATTCCTGGTATATTGTTATTGATAATCATTTCTATATCTGGTATCTTGTTTTTGATAATCATTAATATACCTAGTATCTTGTTATTGATAATCTTTTCTATACCTGGTATCTTGTTATTGATAATCATTTCTATACCTGGTATCTTGCTATTGTTAATTTTTTCTATACCTGGTATCATGTTATTGATAATCTTTTCTATACCTGGCATCTTGTTATTGTTAATCTTTTCTGAACCTGGTATCTTTTTATTGATAATCATTTCTATACCTGGTATCTTGTTATTATTAATCTTTTCTATACCTGACATCTTGTTATTGATAATCATTTGTATACCAGGTATCTTGTTATTGGTAATCTTTTCTATACCTGGTATCTTGTTATTGTTAATCCTTTCTATACCTGGTATCTTGTTATTAATAATCATTTCTATACCTGAAATCTTGTTATTGATAATCATTTCTATACCTGGTATCTTGTTATTGATAATCATTTGTATACCTAGTATCTTGTTATTGATAATCATTTCTATATCTGGTATCTTGTTATTGATAATCATTTGTATACCTAGTATCTTGTTATTGATAATCATTTCTATACCTAGTATCTTGTTATTGATAATCATTTGTATACCTGGTATCTTGTTATTGATAATCTTTTCTACACCTGGTATCTTGTTATTGATATTCTTTTCTATACCTGAAATTTTGTTATTGATAATTTTTTCTATACCTAGTGTCTTGTTATTGATAATCATTTCTACACCTAGTATCTTGTTATTTGATAATCTTTTCTATACCTGACATCTTGTTATTGATAATTTTTTCTATACCTGGTATCTTGTTATTGTTAATCTTTTCCATACCTGGTATCTTGTTATTGTTAATCTTTTCTATACCTGGTATTTGTTATTGATAATCATTTGTATACCTGGCATCTTGTTATTGACAATCATTTTTATATCTGATACCTTGGTAATGATAATTATTTTTGGAGCTGATATCTTAGTAATTAAGATCATCATTACACCTGGTATTCCATGTAATTATAATTGCATTTATACCTGATATTCAGGTAATGATAATCATTTCAAAATGCACCATGGATTCATCAAAAATATCACAGCTTACATCAATGACTCAAAATTTTCCGAAACAGATGGAAGTCAAAGCAACATTTGTGGCTGTTATCCACAAAATACATGCAACTCCTATGTACAAACTCATTTAGTTCTTTAATGTATATATTTGTTTAGCCAACAAGTACAATTATAAAATACTTTTGCACATAGGTCTCTTATTGCAGATGTAGGATCTCAGAGCATGCTTCCTCCTGCAAGGTGATTTATTTAAGCAATGTGGATTCTTTCCAATTAAGGTTTAATTTGAATAAAGACATTTACAATTTGATTTTTTTTTATCACTCTATCTGTGTATTTTGAAAGTCACTAAAGGCTAAGACAACAAAAATTTCATTTAAATGTATACATTAATGCTTTCTGAGAACCATGACAAGAACTTGTTGCCATGGAGAACTGGTAGGATGCCAATACACCACACCATAAGTAACAATTATGGTCCAGTAAAGATAATGAATCTACTGCTCCAGTTCCAGAAAAAGAACCATTGTAACTGTTACACACAGCACACAAGTACATGCAAAGCTGAGTTGTGACAGGTGTGCTATGTGTGAGTTACAGTGACTTACAACACAGCTTTGTATGTACTAGTGTGATATGTGTAACAGTTACCATAACTTAGTATACAAATTTAATTGGCAATTGTCTTTTACAAAACAAATATATTAAAAGCAGAATTTATTTCTATATGCTTAGAAAAATCAATGTAATGGTCAAAACACATGCAAAGATCAACTTGCAAACCTGGTATATTGATTTTATGACAACTTTGGGTGTCCTAAAGCAAATTCAAGAGCAGACAAATACAGAACACAGTAATGACCTAATGAATGCTGATCACCAACCTGAATAAATCGGTTATATTAATCTTGAAGCTGAAGAAAACTAGAAGTTACATACAGCTTTTTATTTGTTAAAAAGTTTTAAAGAAGTTCCAAGGTGTTATCACATTATATCTAAATTTGTGTTGCAATGATGAAGTGCTATAATTGAGGGTTGTTACAATGATGGGGTACTATAATGAAGGGGAGTTACAAGGAAGGGGTGTTATAATGATGATATGTTACAATAAAGGAGTGTTACAATAAAGGGGTTTTACAGTGAAGGGGTGTGACAATAAAGAGGTGTTACAAATAGAAGGGTGCTATAATGAAGGGATGTTAAAATGAAAGGGTGTGATAATAAAACAGTGGGACAGTGAAGTGGTGCTATAATGAAAGTATGTTAAAATGAAAGGGTGTCACAATAAAAAGGTGTTATAATGTAGAGATGCTATAACAAAGGATAGTCATATTCATAAAACTTCAAGTATATGTAGCATTGCTTGAAACATTTAGTAGAATATTAAATTTAGATAGAAGTTTTCATTAAAGTCTCTTGTATGTTTTAAGGTGCAATAATACACACTTTCTTCTTATTTGAGCTAAAAGTAGATGGATACTAATGGACAGACAGATCAACAAAAAATATATTGACAGACAGATAGATAGACAAATAAAAATGTTTACAAATATAAAACTTATGTTTTTGCTGTTTTGAAATACCCACTTTTGTATGTAGCTGGCATGATTTTCTTTCTTTTGCTGTTCCTTCTTATTAGAGCCATACGACAAGTAATTTTCAATATCCATATATAGACTGACCATGTTTAAACATTCTTTCTCATCTGATTCTGCCAGATGCTTTTTGAAGTTTGTAAGAATCCTAAGAAAGATTAAAAAAATCTGCAATCAAGAAATAATAATGCTTACACTTTATAGTCAGATACTACACTGAGCATTAAAACATGAATCTATGTATACTACACAGAACATCAAAACATGAGTATATTACAGTAAACATGAATATATGTATTCTAGTATACCACAGTGAATATAAATACATGTATCCCAGTATACCACAGTGAATATGAATACATGTATCCCAGTATACCACAGTGACCATGAATACATGTATCCCAGTATACCACAATGAACATGAATACATGTAGTCCAGTGTATCACAGTGAACATGAATACATGTATCCCAGTATACCATAATGAACATGAATACATGTATCCCAGTATACCACAGTGAATATGAATACATGTATCCCAGTATACCACAATGAACATGAATAAATGTATCCCAGTATACCACAATGAACATGAATACATGTATCCCAATATACCACAATGAACATGAATAAATGTATTCCAGTATACCACAGTGAATATGAATACATGTATCCCAGTATACCACAATGAACATGAATAAATGTATCCCAGTATACCACAATGAACATGAATACATGTATCCCAATATACCACAATGAACATGAATAAATGTATCCCAATATACCACAGTGAATATGAATACATGTATCCCAGTATACCACAATGAACATGAATACATGTATCCCAGTATACCACAATGAACATGAATACATGTATCCCATTATATCACAGTGAACATGAATACATGTATCCCATTATATCACAGTGAATATGAATACATGTATCCCATTATATCACTGTGAACATGAATACATATGAATACATTTTAGTATACCATAGTGAACAATAATACAAGTATTAAATTAACCAGTATTCATTTCACTCATGTCCTTGCTATCATTGATCACAATTATGAATGAGTAGGTTAATTTAAGGTAGCTTAATTATATTATATACACAATAATTGTTACAACTGTGTTTGACAGATCAGTTGTCATGAGTATGACCCATTTTTGGCTAGATCTTACACATGTAGGATTTGCAGATCATTTAACTTTTCTTTTATTCAACCTCCTTTATTTTATACCAAAGACACAATTAACATAATAATACAGAGGAGGACAGCTCTTAATCCATTCAAACCAAACAACAAATACATCCGAAAGTCAGATATCAAAACACAGTTGTGACTTAATAAAGTTCTTGGCAAAATGCTTACAAATATAGATGTCACAGTCGATCGTTGCATTTTATGTTTGAATACAAGAGGGAACATTGCATTTATAATGATTACACTTAAACTGAACTAAAACATTGAACTAAACCACAAATTTTGCTTAATGAAAAATTATTTAATTTATATATTTTTATTATTTAAGTAATAGTAAGCATGACATTTTCATTGATCAAACATTTGGTGAATGTTGTTTTTTACAGTGTACTAAGAAGGTTGTTTGGAAAGTGCATGTAATAAAATATATGACATTTTATTTAACAGTTGATAATTTTATAATGTTGATTAAATTTTCCAGATATAATTGACCATTTTTT
Source organism: Potamilus streckersoni (assembly GCA_016746295.1). NCBI lineage: Eukaryota > Metazoa > Mollusca > Bivalvia > Unionida > Unionidae > Potamilus > Potamilus streckersoni. The sequence goes on from JAEAOA010002319.1 coordinate 477,622, forward strand.
ATGACAAACAAGCTATACATTGATGTTTCCTAACTAATTTGGATTGCAATTTTCTTCAAATTCAACACAAAGGGCTAATATTTTTTGTAATTTCAAGTTTAAAAAGTGGGACCAAGTACTACCCTGCATTATAAGTGGGTTAATGAGTTATGGTTGCTCAAGTTATCAAGGGAGTGATGTGTGTCATGATCAGACGGTCAGTCCAATGTCATGGTATTGCCTGGTCCTAAACCAAGCATTCAACACCCCTTCCTCCAAGAGATGAGTCTGAAATAATACAAATCAGAGTCCAACAAAAAAATCACAAGCCAAAACAGATAGGTCTCTAATAATTGGCTCATCAATATTGAAAAGTATAATACCAAGGAGACTTTTTAAAACAGATATACAGACTCTAAGAAGTGCAAAAATCAATAGTATCATAGAAAGACTAATGAAAACTGTTAATCAAATACAACCAAATTATTATTTTAGTAGGTGGAAATGATGCCAGGGATGGAAGGTCACTAAGCCAAATCAGGACAGATTTTGAAAGTTTACTGTATGCTGCTAGGTATTGCAGTCCAGATACATGTAAAATAATCATATCAGGCCTACCACCTCGTGTGGACACCAGGGTGAAAGAAATCAATGATTTGATAATTGACCTATGTGAAGACTAAAACCTACAGTACATTCCTCAATACACATCTTTCTTTCTTCAGAACCAGGATATCAACCTAAGTATCTACCACAGAGTTTTGATATGGCCCTCAAAATAAATAACTATATCTCTAACTAAACATTAGAAGAATGGCAATAGAAATTATTATGTATCCAGTTTTATAGAGACTTACGCTTTATTGGCAACCATGTCATGGAATGGAGGTGGTGGTTTAGCTGACTTCTTTTCATCCCCTGCTTCATCGAACTCCATTTCATCCTGTCCTTCCTTCTTCTGTAGAATAAAATAATTTTTTCTTCCCAAAAATAAAGTAAACATGTGCAGTGTAATCTCTACCTGACAAATCTGATACCTTGAGCCCATGTGTTAAGAAATGTTGGGTCTTGGCTACAACATCTTTATTTATATTGCCCTCAGGGCTACTTCATAAAGTGATGACTTGTTCTATATTGTTTTTCAAGACTTTCATTTCACCATGACTGTTTCAAAACACAAAAGTAAATCATATTTGTAGCTTGTACATAAATTAACAGTATGGAAAATGTACCCTGGTACCAACTATCAATAAAATAATCATATGCAAAATGTATCCTGATACTAATGTACTAATTAAGATCAGATTTAATTTTTCACTGGCACAACTAAATAATTTGGAAGTCAAGCTTTAACTACTCCTTATTGTGAATTTTGTCTTTGTATGCCCCACAGATGCCCACAAGATCAAAATTTCAGCCTTCATGCCTCCTTATTTTAGAATACATACTAAGGGATAAATGGAGAGTATAATGACAGACTTCACTTTATATGCAACATTAGGGATTCTATCCTTGAATAATCTGGAAATCTTGTGAGACACTGTAGTGTCATAAACCTTAGGTCTGATGTTGGTTTTTATCAAGATGCAGTAAAAGTTAGGCATTGAGGCTTTCTAAACTCACAAGTAAATAGTCATTCTTTTGGCATTGTTTAATATAAAATGTGTTCCTTGATTAGTAATCTATGCTAACCTTTCATAACAAGATGTCTTGCATCAAAATAACAACTGAAAAAGTAAAATTATTAATCTAGATTGTATGGTAGGCAGTAAATTGACAGGTTTTTGTGTGACATTCAGTAAATTGACAGGTTTGTATGACATATGGTAAATTGACAGATTTGTGTGACATTCATTAAAATGGACAGGTTTGTGTTATATTCAGTAATTGACATTTTTGTGTGACATTCAGTATATTGACAGGTTTGTGTGACATTCATTAAATTGACAGGTTTGTGTGACATTCAGTAAATTGATAGGTCTATGTGACCCATGTAAATTGACAGGTCTGTGTGACATTCAGTAAATTGATAGGTCTGTGTGAAATTCAGTATATTGACAGGTTTGTGTGACATTCAGTAATAACACATCTGTGTGATACACAGCCAATTACACATCTTGTGATACACAGCCAATTACACAAATGTGTGTTATATAATAACCAATCTTCAGTTAACTTGACATCCAGATATATATGGTTCAAATGATTTGAAATTTAATTTGCCTTTATACTGCTGTTTGCAGCAATCACAAGCATAAAAATAATTCCTGTAGAAAGGAAACTTTCACAGCACAAATTTCCATTTACTTTGGAAAATGCAACAATCCATCAGATTCCATTGCTTTTATTTAAGTTTGGTGCTGACATATTTTGATGAAAGGTTCTGTTTTTATTGAAGAGTTTAGTGAGCTTACTCTCAAGAAGGGTGCATAAGTTCATAAAGTCACCACCAAAGTGGAGCTTCGAAGGACCAAACAAATACTCATTTCTTGTTGTGGTGGAAATATAAAATAATTGTAGTGGAAATATAAAATAATTGTATAACACTGACTGAGAATGAATTTTTTTATTCATTTGCATAGTGTTTTTGCAGAATGATCAGTGCTTCAAAGGTAGTCAGTTTTCCTTGAAGTTTCAGCAAAACTATTTTTCTTGGTACATTTAAAAAAAGGAATTAGTCATGATTTGTTCAATCGTAGCAATTCCTGCCTTTGAAGGTTGGTCAATTGTAGCAATTCCTGCCTTTGAAGGTTGGTCAATTGTAGCAATTCCTGCCTTTGAAGGTTGGTCAATTGTAGAAATTCCTGCCTTTGAAGGTTGGTCAATTGTAGAAATTCCTGCCTTTGAAGGTTGGTCAATTGTAGCAATTCCTGCCTTTGAAGGTTGGTCAATTGTAGCAATTCCTACCTTTGAAGGTTGGTCATTGTTGCTAGTCCTGATAGTATGACTATCTGAGTGTATCACAGCATACAGTCCTCAGTCAAGGGGTCACCATCAGCAGATTATAATATAATAATGCACTATTAAGATGGTTTGTCAATATGAACAAATAACTTATGTAATAACAGATAGATTCCAGTGCAATTTGTAAGTTTGTGTGTTGCTTTCATGGTGCTTTTGAATTTCTACACTCCAAATCCAAGATACAAGTTTAAACAGCCAACAATATTGCAAACCATAATCACAAGGTGGTATATTTTGTCACCAATAATGAAAACAAGATTGCAATTTGTGAAGCCCAGCTGATCCCTGAATAATTTGATAGATATTAATTTTTGAGCTTTTAAGATGAAATTGTTTTTCACTTACAAGAAAAATACATGTATATGAAATTTCAGGAGCCATGTCATAATCATTTTATATGTTCATTCATATCAGATATCTTTCCAGAATGTTGATAAACATTCTACATGCTACTTTATGTACTCTTAAGGAAGAAATCTTTGTGTCCACAAGAAAAATACATGCATATGAAATTTTCAGAGGCAGCCATTATAATGTTTTAGTCAAAATCATGTTATAATTGAGAGTGCTATAGTGGGGTCACACTGTACATCACCAAGCATGTAAAAATATTGCTGCAATTAGAAACATAGCATATGTTTCAGATCATACATGCATCCCAGGCATTTAAAACTTGACTGTAATCTGAAACACATTTACATGTAAATGTATTTTTGACAGATCATATATGTGTCCCAGGCATATGAAACTTAATTGTAGTCTGAAACACATCTACATGTAAATGTATATTTAACATATCATATATGTGTCCTCAGACATATGAAACTTGACTCTAGTCTGAAACACATCTACATGTAAATGTATATTTGACAGATCATACATGTGTCCCAGGCATATGAAACTTGATTATAATCTGAAACACATCTACATGTATATTTAACAGATCATATATGTGTCCCAGACATATGAAACTTGACTCTAGTCTGAAAAACATCTACATGTAAATGGATATTTGACAGATCATACATGTGTCCCAGGCATATGAAACTTGATTGTAATCTGAAACACATCTACATGTAAATGTATATTTGACAGATCATACATGTGTCCCAGGCATATGAAACTTGACTCTAGTCTGAAACACATCTACATGTAAATGGATATTTGACAGATCATATATGTGTCCCAGGCATATGAAACTTAATTGTAGTCTGAAACACATCTACATGTAAATGGATATTTGACAGATCATACATGTGTCCCAGGCATATGAAACTTGACTCTAATCTGAAACACATCTACATGTAAATGTATTTTTGAAAAATCATACATATGTCCCAGGCATATGAAACTTGACTGTAATCTGAAACACATCTACATGTAAATTTATTTTTGACAAATCATACATGTGTCCAAAGCACATCAATTCTTGCTGCTAATCAGAAATACAGGTACATGTGATGGTTCATACATGCATTCCAAGCACATAAAATTGCAATGCCATCATAAGCACATCAACATGTGAAGGGAGGATCATGAATAAATTTGATGGCAGTTCATTGACTGGGAAAACTGTTAAATGTATTACCACTGATACAGAAATATGTATTCTGTGAAGTTTTGCTAAATTTTAAATTTGGAAATTCACTTGTGCATTTTGAAATTTTTTTTTTGTTTCTCTATTCTAAAAGATAAATTTTGATGATCTGTTGCAGGTGGCACAAATTGGTATCTAAGTCTTTGATAAAATAATGAGGAAAAGAACAGAACAGTTCTTTAATGACAAACTCAGCAAAGCACAATGACTTGTTAATCAAATGTTTTGTTCAGAATTTTGTAAACACAGATTTGTTTGCAGTCATGTTGGAAAAATATAATTTCACGAACAATCATCAAGTTGCTAATTGATGAGCAATTAATTAATAATCAATTTGTCTAAATGATGCCTTTCTAGAAATGGGGTTACTTTCAAGTAACTTCTAGTCTCAGATAGCAGGAATGCCAAAGAACTGATTTTCAACCCATATCAATTAGAGTTAATTATTGATTAACTGGTCATTTCACTGACAGTGACTAAAGCTTGACCAAACTGCTTGACTTGTAAAGCACTTTTATTTAATAACTACAGCAACATGAATTTTCACCTCTTCAGTGGGTTTCTTGTTCTTGGCTTCACGGACTCTTCTATAAGCAGCTCGAATTGCCTTCCTACGTTCCCTCTCCATCTCTTTTCTCTTGGCTCTACGTTGGGCACGTATTTCTGCTCTCTGTTCACTTGACAAATCATCCCACTCACTACGCCTTGCAAGACGCTGGGAGTCTGTTGTTGGATATCTGATCAAAATTAAATAGTTGAATTTTAATTACCAAGATGTAAGTAAATTCAAAACTCATAATTATACAGTAGAATTTAAATTTCCACAATGTACGTAAATTCATAAATCAAAAGTATACAGTAGAATTTTAATTACCAAGATGTAAGTAAATTTAAAAAATTTTGCAACCTATATCCATGTCCTTTGGCCTCAAATTTATGAAGTATTTCTTTACCTGAAACTAGGACACAGTGTGAATAAAGGTTACATTATGTCAATTTTACAAGAGTAGATGGATAAACACACCATGTTTTTCCTGAATCCAATTTTATTACTGGTGTTCTAAACGTCAATAACAAAAAAAGCCTTCTCATTATCTAATGAGGAAGGCAGCTATAATGTACTCAGCTGAGACAATCAGCACATCATATGAACATCTTGTGACCTTTTCCCTTCTAATGACTTTTGAGCTAGGTTCTAATATATCATAGGATGTGGACATGGGTAAAGTTGTATCAAAATTTCTATTAAAGTTAAAAAGTGACTGACTGCATTTGGAGCAAGCAATCTACTTTATGTTTTTTCTTATTACAACTTGAACCTTAAAGGCAGCAGGCAGAACAGTGAACATGCTCTAAATCAAGTATAAATAAAAAGTTGCAGTGCAATTGAAATAGTTTCACTTGTCTAAAAGTTATGCCCATACATGAATGGTGGTCACTAATTATACTTTCCCTTGCTGTGACACTAACCTTGAGGTAGGGAACATAACTATGGTATATGACACACAGTGTAGTCATGATATACAAGTAATTAAAGTTTCATTAAAAGTTGTAAACAAGTTATACTTTCAACATATACATTCAAGTCAGATTCATATTTCCATTGCTGTCACCTTCACCTTGTGAAATGGAAGGGTATTTGGCTATGGTTGCTGAAAGATTGCCAAGTCATTATGTATATTATATATATCCTAAAAATCCAGGCTGAAGATGGGCATTTAACAATGTTACAGTGTTGTAAAGAGAAACACCTGCAGTGTTATAAAATTTTAAAATCTGACCAACTACAAAAAATCAGTCTTCTTACAAAATTACAAATGCACAAAAAATAATACCAAATCAAAGTCTTCTTACAAAGACACACACACACACACACACACACACACACACACACACATACCATAATAGTGAATCAAACATAATACACCTACACACATGATATAATACTGAAAAAAGGACTTCTTACAAAAATACACATGCAAATACACACAAATGTACAAACATGTTCAGTCTTCTTAAAAAATGAAAATATATACCAATACACACCCACTCGAATACACACTAAACAACCACCACCCCACACACAAATGTACAGTCTGCTTACAAAAATACACACACACCAATACACACCCACTCAAATACACACTAACCCTCCCCACACACACACAAATGTACAGTCTGCTTACAAAAATACACACACACACACATTCACAAATTTACAATCATACTATAATGCTGAATAACTCTCTTATAAAAATATACACACATACATGCTAAAATAATGTTTCTTACAAAAATACACACAAACAAGTGTATATTTCAGGTCTATATTTTACATGAGAAGCTGTATTTAAAAATATTCATGTTCACAATCAACCACAAAGTAAAAGCATTTCATTTTTGATCAGTCAATACCAAGTCTGTTCTCTTAAATTACATAAACTATAGTGAAAATAAAACTTTCAAAAGAATAATGCTTTTCTATGCATTCTTATTGCATCTGTGCCTATTAGTCAAGGTCATTTAAACTAACAAGAGATTATTCTTGTCGTTGTTGTTGTTGTTGTTGTGGGGTTTAATGCCATTTTTCAGCACAGGAAAGGCTATACATGGCGGCCAGTATTAATGGTGGATGAAGAAACCGGGAAATCACCGGAAAGAACCACCGACCCGATTATTCTTGACCATGACCAATGTTATAAAGAAATTAGGAGAAAATAATACACAATGATAAAAAACATATGAGAAAGTCAATAAAAAGTCATTATGTATGTTTAATGTTAAATTATGATGAAAAACATAACAGAAATGTAAAATAAATGTTATGATCAGATGTTATACAATGTAGTTCATACATGTCTAAAAAAACCCATAAAAAATTGTAGAACAAGATGTTAAGAAATAATGGAAATATATATAAAAAAGAAAGAAAATAAACTTTTCCTGTTGTATATTTAAAAAAAAGGATTAAGCAAAGATGGTTAATGTTTAAAAGACAAAAAATAAAGTACATGTTTACAAATACTGATGACTAGTCATCTTAAGTATAAATTAAATACTGAGAAGAATATGTGTAATCTATAGAAAGATCGATGTTAATGTTCTTTTTTTAATGTTAATATTCTTATTGTACTATAAATATGTGTAATCTAGAGAAAGATTGATGTTAATGTTCTTTTTTTAATGTTAATGTTCTTATTGTACTATAATTATGTGTAATCTATAGAAAGATCAATGTTAATGTTCTTTTTTTAATGTTAATGTTCTTATTGTACTATATATATGTGTAATCTATAGAAAGATCGATGTTAATGTTCTTTTTTTACTATAAATATGTGTAATCTATAGAAAGATCGATGTTAATGTTCTTTTTGTACTATAAATATGTGTAATCAATAGAAAGATCGATGTTAATGTTCTTTTTTAATGTTAATGTTCTTATTGTACTATAATTATGTGTAATCTATAGAAAGATCGATGTTAATGTTCTTTTTTTAATGTTAATGTTCTTATTGTACTATAAATATGTGTAATCTATAGAAAGATTGATGTTAATGTTTTTATTGTACTATAAATATCTGTAATCTATAGAAAGATCGATGTTAATGTTCTTTTTAATGTTAATGTTCTTATTGTACTATAAATATGTGTAATCTATAGAAAGATCGATGTTAATGTTCTTTTTTAATGTTAATGTTCTTATTGTACTATAAATATGTGTAGTCTATTGAAAGATCGATGTTAAGGTTCTTTTTTTAATGTTAATGTTCTTATTGTACCATAAATATGTGTAATCTATAGAAAGATCAATGTTAATGTTCTTATTGTACTATAAATATGTGTAATCTATAGAAATATCGATGTTAATGTTCTTTTTTTAATGTTAATGTTCTTATTGTACTATAAATATGTGTAATCTATAGAAAGATCGATGTTAATGTTCTTATTGTACTATAAATATGTGTAATCTATAGAAATATCGATGTTAATGTTCTTTTTTTAATGTTAATGTTCTTATTGTACTATAAATATGTGTAATCTATAGAAAGATCAATGTTAATGTTCTTATTGTACTATAAATATGTGTAATCTATAGAAAGATCGATGTTAATGTTCTTTTTTTAATGTTAATGTTCTTATTGTACTATAAATATGTGTAATCTATAGAAAGATCGATGTTAATGTTTTAATTGTACTATAAATATGTGTAATCTATAGAAAGATCAATGTTAATGTTCTTTTTTAATGTTAATGTTCTTATTGTACTATAAATATGTGTATTCTATAGAAACATCGATGTTAATGTTTTTTTTTTTACTATATATATGTGTATTCTATAGAAACATTGATGTTAATGTTCATTTTTTTACTATAAAAATGTATATTTTATAGAAATATTGATGTTTATGTTCTTATTTTACTATAAAAATGTGTATTCTATAGAAACAGCAATTTTAATGTTCTTATTTTACAATAAAGATGTGTATTCTATAGAAAGATCAATATTTATGTTCTTATTTTGCTATAAAAATGTATCTTCTATATAAACATTGATGTTAATGTTTGTTTATTACTATAAATATGTGTATTCTATAGAAACATTGATGTTTATGTTCTTATTTTACTATAAAAATATATTCTATAGAAAGATCAATGTTAATGTTCTTATTTTACTATAAAAATTGTAATCTATAGAAAGATTGATGTTAGTGTTCTTATTTTACTATAAAAATGTGTATTCTATAGAAACATCGATGTCAATATTCCTATTTTACTATAAAAATGTGTATTCTAGAAAACATTGATGGTAATGTTCTTATTTCACTATAAATATGTATATTCTATAGAAACATCAATGTTATTGTTCTTATTTTACTATAAAAATGTGCTTTCTATAGAAACATTGATGTTAGTGTCTTATTTTGCTATAAAATATGCATTCTAATGAAATATCAATGTTAATGTTCTTATTTTACTATAAATATGTTAATTCTGTAGATAGATTGATGTTAATATTCTTATTTTACTATAAATATGTGTAATCTATAGAAAGATTGATGTTAGTGTTCTTATTTTACGATAAAAATGTATATTCTATAGAAAGATTGATGTTTATGTTCTTATTTTACTAGAAAAATGTGTATTCTATAGAAATATCAATGTCAATATTATTAGTTTACTTTAAATATGTGTATTTCATAGAAATATCAATGTTAATGCTCTCATTTTACTATAAAAATGTGTATTCTATAGAAACATCAATGACAATGGTTTTATTTTACTGTGAAAATGTGTGTTCTATAGAAATATGAATGTTAATGTTCTTATTGTAGTGTGAAATGTGTATCCACAGAAATATCAATGCTAAAGTCCTTATTTTATTAAAAAAATGTGTATTTCATAGAAACATGAATGACAATGATTTATTTTAAGTAAAAATGTGTGATCTTTAGAAATAGTAATGTTAATGTTCTTATTGTACTGTGAAATGTGTATCCACAGAAATATCAATGCTAATGTCCTTATTTTAATAATAAAAAAGTGTATTTCATAGAAACATGAATGACAATGTTTTATTTTAAGTAAAAATGTGTGATCTATAGAAACAGTAATAATAATGTTTTTATCTTATTTTATTATGAAATAATGCATTCTATAGAATCTTTGATGTTAATGTTCTCAGTTTACAGTGAAAATGTGTGTTCTATAATCAATGCCAATGTTTTTATTTTATGATGAAATAGTGTATTCTATAGAAACATCACTGACAATGTATTTATTTTCCTATAGAAATGTGTGTTCTAGAGAAACTTCAATGACAATGTTTTTTTTTTTACTATAGAAATTTGTGTTCTATAGAAACCTCAATGACAATACTTGAATTTTATGATGAAATAGTGTTTTGTATAGAAGCATTAATGGCAATGATTTTATTTTACTGTGAAAATGAGTGTTTTATAGAACCAGTTTTGACATTCTTATTTTACTATCTTCCCATGAAGTACACTTAAACTTGAAATTTAACTTAAGACATAAATGAACAGATTTAAGATTTTCATAATGTAGACTTACTGTTTTATTAGGAAATTTTGTGTTATTGAGTAGTTTTTTTGCATAATCAGAATAATAAATTGATATGTAATATGCAGGGGATTGTCTTGCATATTGTTATATATCTAGGTTAAATGGCTGGCATGTTAATAGTATGATATTGACTTGTTTGGTGATAAAGATACTGATCAAACAATTTACCAACTAGAAATACATGGAATTAAAGAATGGAGATTTATCACAAAATCTAAACTTGTGATTTCAAAGTAAACTGGTCTCCAGAGTGGTGTTAAACCACATCAAGTAAATTCAATTTGACCTTACTGGGATTGGTTTTAGCTAAATATGTCAAAAAAGTCCAAAAATCCAAATTAAGAAAAGTTTGTATTTACTGACCCAATGATCAGGAATAGTTTCCCAAAATCAATGAAATAAGCTTCATCACTGAATCATCAAAGTACACAAAATGGCTACACCATGCATCAATAAACATCATCACTGAATCAGTGTACATAAATAGCTACACAATGCATAATTAATAATTATATTGTCCTATACCACCATATTTTCTTTTCCTATATTTTTTATTTTCAAGCATGGGATAATGTCTCTTGTCAAAATTGTACATCATAAAGTCAATATAAACCACAAGAAAAATCATTTACATTTTTAAGAAAAGTGAAAGACCTTTTTCTTAATGAATATGATATGAGTTTATTTTAATTAATTTTATTATTTCACTTCCTGTCATTAGAAAACAAAGAAGTGTCATATGTTAGAAAAAAATGATGGGAATTCATTGTTGTATTTTTGTAGCTAAAAATATTGTAATATAACATACAGAAAATGAAAAGAACTACTAGCAAATCACAAATGTTCCCCCACAATGCTTTATGTTAATAGCAATTTCCAAGCCAATGAGCTGATAAATATTTAGCCAATGCACTAATGTAATACAAAACAATGTGATAATATAATACAAACTAATGTGATAATATAATATAAAACCAATGGGCTAATGTAATACAAACCAATGGGCTAATATAATACAAACCAATGGGCTAATGTAATGCAAACAATGGGCTAATATTATAGAAGAAAATAAACCTATCTTTCTATTTTAAGAGATTTGATAGGTGATGGAATTCTAATTAGGAAAAGTGAGCTTTGTATTTTTCATAATTCATAAAACAGAATGCATCCATTTTGTCTAATGCTTTAATAAAGTAACATCTTAGAATATGAACTTATCAATAATCATCATATTTGAATTCATGCACTCAAATTAGTTTATAGAAAAGGAATACTGAACATACCTTCTTTTATTACTGTAAGGTTTTAACCATGTTTCTGGTGTAATGAAAGATTTGGTTGATTTAGATCTTATCGCCTTTCCTTATATACTTAAATGGTACAATCCTATATTCTTGATCCAAATTAATCACTGAAATGGTGACACTAAATACTGTCTTAATACAAAACGGAGGAGAACTGTAGCCATCACTGAAATCAACAGCCCCCAAAGGATAAGTACCAACAGCCCTTAAAGGATAAGTACCAATAGCCTTTAAAGGTTAACTACCAATAGCCTTTAAAGGTTAACTACCAATAGCCCTAGGATAAGTACCAATAGCCCTTAAAGGTTAAGTACCAACAGCCCTTAAAGGATAAGTACCAACAGCCCTTAAAGATTAACTACCAACAGCCCTTAAAGGATAAGTACCAATAGCTTTTAAAGGTTAACTACCAATAGCCCTTAAAGGATAAGTACCAACAGCCCTTAAAGGTTAACTACCAACAGCCCTAGGATAAGTACCAATAGCCCTTAAAGGTTAAGTACCAACAGCCCTTAAAGGATAAGTACCAACAGCCCTTAAAGGTTAACTACCAACAGCCCTAGGATAAGTACCAATAGCCCTTAAAGGTTAAGTACCAACAGCCCTTAAAGGATAAGTACCAACAGCCCTTAAAGGTTAACTACCAACAGCCCTAAGATAAGTACCAATAGCCCTTAAAGGTTAAGTACCAACAGCCCTTGAAAGATAAGTACCAATGGCAAGTAAATTCTGATTTAGGCTTTATCACATGCAATCTCATAGGCTGTAACAAAACACCTGTAATAGATACCTTAATTGCCAACTCTAACGGGGTGGTTTACAGTATAGTGTTAAATATATATTTCCATTCATCTCTCTAAAGGGGTGCTTTACAGTATAATATCAAATATATATTTCCATTCATCTCTCTAAAGGGTGCTTTACAGTATAGTGTCAAATATATATTTCCATTCAGCTCTCTAAAGGATGCTTTACAGTATAGTGTCAAATATATATTTCCATTCATCTCTCTAAAGCGTGCTTTACAGTATAGTGTCAAATATATATTTCCATTCATCTATGTGGAAAACCAATCATAAAAGTAAAATAATTGATGACTGATAGGTCTTATTGCCAGTCTATATATCCAAGAGAAGATCTCTCATTGGACTTCTGCCTTACTAAACAGACAACCATTTAGCATTTTCAGTACTTAAAAAAATGATGCTAATGTCTTTTTCTCTTGTTAGGACTGCATTTTGTAAAGTAGTGGAAGGACTCCTATTATAACCTTGTAAAAGGAGTGGAAGGAAAAAAAGTTTCACATTCTGAGGACTCTCATTTACAAAGCTTTTCAGTCAAGCCAAGAAAAATATGCCATTGTACACTGAGGAAGGTTTGATAACAAACGGTCATCCTAATAATGAGATCCCAAACATACCAGTGTTATATTGGGATGCTCTAACAAGAAAGTCTTTATATTAAGGGATATTGCTGTAGTTAGGTTTTGGAAAAGGCAGATTTGACAAATGTCTTTATTAAGTTTTCATGATACTGTAATTATCAACAAATGATTGATTCCATTCAGCATGATTCAGTTTGTGACCAAGTCACAATAGGATAAAAAAAAAATACCGAATCATAATTACATCATTTATGTGTAATTCATAGGACACAATCATGAGCATCAAAGGCTATTTACAAACTTACCACTATAAATGGTGGTCAGGTTAACCCTAAAATTTTATTGGGACAAATCTGATTTGACTGTACTTGGTTTTTGATCATACCTATAGAAGTGATCACCTATAGCTTATTTAGGTGAAGACCAAAGCAAAACAAAAGGAAAAATATGGAAATCAATAAGCGAAAAAGGGAAAATATGGAAATCAATAAGTAAAATATGGGAATCAATAAGCAAAAAAGGAAAAATATGGCAATCAATAAGCAAAAAAGAGAAAATATGGGAATCAAAAAGCAAAAAAGGAAAAATATGGGAATCAATAAGAAAAAAGGGAAAATATGGGAATCAATAAGCAAAAAAATGGAAAATATGGGAATCAATAATAAACAAAAATAGGGAGGGAATGAATAAATAAAAAGAGAGGGAAAAACAATCCATGCAATACTTACTCCTTCCTACCATGCATCATTGGGAGTATTGAGCTGGGTGTGATGGAAAATATCTTATATGAATAGTGATGTCTAATGGAAAATATCTTTTTTGAATAGTGATGCCTTCAATGAAAATATCTTATATGAATAGTGATCCTTCATGGAAAATATCTTATATGAACAGTGATGCCTTCATGGAAAATAGCTTTTATGAATAGTGATGCTTTCATGGAATATATCTTTTATGAATAGTGATGCCTTCATGGAAAATAGCTTTAATCAACAGTGATGCCTTCATGAAAAATATCTTATATGAATAGAAATACCTTCATTGAAAACATCTTTAATTAATAGTGATGTCTTCATGGAAAATAGCTTTTATGAATAGTGATGCCTTCATGGAATATATCTTTTATGAATAGTGATGCCTTCATGGAAAATATCTTATATGAATAGTGATGAGTTCATGAAAAAATTTTATGAATAGTGATGCCTTCATGGAATGTATCTTTTATGAATAGTGATGCCTTCATGGAAAATAGCTTTTATCAATAGTGATGCCTTCATTAAAAAAATCTTATATGAATAGTAATGCCTTCATGGAAAACATCTTTAATGAATAGTCATGACTTCATGGAAAATATATTTTATGAATAGTGATGCATTCATGGAAAATATCTTATATGAATAGTGATGCCTTCATGGAAAATATCTTTTATGAATAGTGATGCCTTCATGGAAAATATCTTATATGAATAGTGATGCCTTCATGGAAAATATCTTTTATGAATAGTGATGCCTTCATGGAAAATATCTTTTATGAATAGTGATGCCTTCATGGAAAATATCTTTTATGAATAGTGATGCCTTCATGGAAAATATCTTTTATGAATAGTGATGCCTTCATGGAAAATATCTTATATGAATAGTGATGCCTTCATGGAAAATATCTTTTATGAATAGTGATGCATTCATGGAAAATATCTTTTATGAATAGTGATGCCTTCATGGAAAATATCTTTTATGAATAGTGATGCATTCATGGAAAATATCTTTTATGAATAGTGATGCCTTCATGGAAAATATCTTATATGAATAGTGATGCCTTCATGGAAAATATCTTTCAAAGAATAGTGATGCCTTCATGGAAAATATCTTTTATGAATAGTGATGCCTTCATGGAAAATATCTTTTATGAATAGTGATGCATTCAATATTATTCATTAACATTGTTTGTCATTATTGCCAACCATTTATAGTAAAAGCATACATGTAAGATATGTATGTTATGAGTAGGTTTATATATAATAGTCCATTATAAGTTGAGTCAAAGTAAAAACAAGAAAGACTCAGTTCCGTCATTGCATAATGCACTCACAGATCAGGGTCTCTGTTGTTAGTCCTGCTGATTACTCCTAACAAACTGCACAGACCCAGATTTGCCAGCACATTATGAGATGTCAGATCTGAGTCAGTGCATTTTGCAGCTTAACTATTTCTTATACCTACCCTAAAAATGCAAATAGTGTACATTTTCTTTTTATTATTTATTTTTTAAGGCAAAATCTTTGGTCTATATGGATTTGTTTCTCAATTCTATGTCAATATGATTAATGGCTGCATTACTGCATTGACAAAAACAAGTTCAGGACATAGACTGACAAAGTTAGATTGTAAATACAATGGTTCACATTGTGTATTTTGTCAAATTAATATTTCCATGTGAAAAAGAAGAGATTTTACTTTCATTAGACATTTCTTGGGCAAACAGAAAACATACAATGAAAATTATGAACAATATTGTTGGGGTGGGGATACTATAGCAAAGTGACAGAACATTCCTAAAGGATTCAGAATGTACCACTGCTAAAGAATAGATCTGAATAAATGTGAGATTACTTGTTAGTTTTGTTTATTTCTGCATTTAGACTGCACTTTTGTGTGTTGGCAGGTTTAAAGTCTATTTTAGAAACAGAATGCTGTACCCTAATTTGGACTGTCCCTTAATTTTGGTTTCCAATGGACACTAATAATATCTGATTTCTACATCATTTTCAGACATGTTTATGATTATGATGGCACTCACTACCTAAACTTTTTTATTATTTTATGTAATCAAGCATTTTTCTTAGAAATGTCTACCATCTTTATGTAATCAAGCATTTTTCATAGAAATGTCTACCATCTTTATGTAATCAAGCATTTTTCTTAGAAATGTCTACCATCTTTATGTAATCAAGCATTTTTCTTAGAAATGTCTACCATCTTTATGTAATCAAGCATTTTTCTTAGAAATGTCTACCATCTTTATGTAATCAAGCATTTTTCTTAGAAATGTCTACCATCTTTATGTAATCAAGCAAATTGTAATTCAATCATATTCTGCTTGAATATCCCATCATATATTAATCAACCACTTCCTAAAAATTCCTACTATCCTACTTATGTAATCAAGATTTTTACTTGAAAATGTTACATAAATCTATTGTACAACAAAATTATTGCTAAAATGTTCTCCACTTGTTGTCATGCAAAATAAGCATTTGTTCCTAGATAAATGTCACCTGCTGTATGTCATTAGTCAACCTTTTCTACCATAAATGGTCTACCATCTTTAGTAATCACAAAATATGATTTCTTAGCTGTCACCATCCTATGAAATAATTTTTCTATGGCTTTCCACCATCATTGTATAAACATTTTTTCATTAGCAAATGTTCTACCTCTTATATCATTATTTTTCTTCAAAATTAATTGTTATGTTAACACTACAACCTTTTTTAGAATATCTACCTAATTATAAATGTAATTAAGCTTTTTTTAGAAACACTACCATCTATATTTTAGTCATTTTTCATTATATTTTCTTAGAAATGTCTACCATCTTTATGTAATCAAACATTTTTCTTAGAAATGTCTACCATCTTTATGTAATCAAGCATTTTTCTTAGAAATGTCTACCATCTTTATGTAATCAAGCATTTTTCTTAGAAATGTCTACCATCTTTATGTAATCAAGCATTTTTCTTAGAAATGTCTACCATCTTTATGTAATCAAGCATTTTTCTTAGAAATGTCTACCATTTGTCATTGAGTATTGTATGGGTAACAGTAACACAGGTTGCAACAGGTTATGTAAATTCAGTCACTGACATTTTGTATGAATCATGTGAAAACTAATTATAAAAAAATTACTACTTGTCAGGGGCTTATTTTATTTAGTTTTTTTTACATCATATTTTCATTCATTACATGAATGTATACTAGAGGGTCAACAGTGAAGACACATTTTAAAATCTTTTCACTGACATTTTCCATGATTCATGTAAAAAGAACCCTAGCTTTAATAACTTAGTACATGAATTCTACAATTTTTGCTAAATTGGAATTCATTATTTGCCTTATAAATTGCATCAATGTGCACTAGAGAGTCTACTGCCAACACAACATGAAGTTATGTACATCTAGCTGTAAGATAGAGAGAAGGAAGGGAGGGAAAGAGAAGAAACAGAATAGCAGGAATGAAATAGGCATAAGTTTGGAAATACAAGTTTGAATAGCATACATAAGGGCAAATATATTCGCTGAATGAGGAAAAATGTACTTTCAAAAGTAATATCACCACTGTGGAATGCTGTGGAGATATAATTCTTCCTCCACTGATATATTTCAAAATATCACTATGAAATACATCCAAAAACAGGGTTCCACACAATGTCCCACTATGAAAAATATAATAAAACAAAGGTTATATCCATGTTATATCCTCTTTCATATATCCCACTGTATCCTGACTTGATAATTATCCCCCTCTGTATCCCAACTTGATATATTCTAATCATATTCTGGCTTGATATATCCCCACTATATCATTAATTACTATATCCCCACGGTATCCTAACCTAATATATCCCTACTGTATCCTAACTTGATATAATTCCAATGATTAAACACTTGATACTTGCAAAATAATTGTGTAGCATAAAATCCTATTGGTACCAACAAAATGATGCAACAAAATGATGTCACTCTTGCTGTCACCTTTGTTGTCACTGCCAAAAAATAATGATGTCACCTTTGCTGTCACTGCCATAAAATTATGTCACCCTTGCTGTCACTGTCAAAAAAATTATTTTGTCAACCTTGCTGTCACTACCATAAAATGATGATGCCACTTCTGCAGTCAATGCCACAAAATATGATTTCACCTTTGCTGTCACTGCCTAAACAATGAATGTTGTCTATGGGCTTTCCATGCAGTCATTGTTAGTTTTCTGTTCATTATGGCAATAGTTCATACACGTTCTACTATTCATTTTATTTTTGTTTCAAACTTAATTGGTCTAAGTTGATCTAAACACCTACAACCTTCCTTTTCCGAATATCAACTCTTTGGTAATGTATCAAAATGTATGAAATATTACAAACTGGTTGTTGTGACTGACCCAACACATAATCAGTCTAATATTTTTAGTCCATATTTTGGTCCAGTTTATAGGACCAAGACCAACAAGCCAACTTTACCAAATATACTTGTAAACAAGTCTGGAAACACATGGATCCTGACCTGCTGGTGGATAATGTACCTGTAGATCAAGGTGTATTTTGTTTGTTCTATTTATTAGTCCTAACAGACTGCATAGACCCAGATTTACTGGCACATTATATGACTGCAGATATGTGTCTATGCTGCTTGCAGTTGGAAGCAATTTCAGTGCAAATTTATATGGTAAATTATCTTACATTACCTGTAATTACTTGCATGAACTGATAGCCATTGTATTAGCACCTGATGATAAGTCAAAGTGAAGCTTACTAATATTAATGTATGCTGAGTGTTCATAAGATTAATTGATTCACTTATATGTTAATTAGTAATATTTAATTCCACCATTGATGATGCTTTATTATATAGAACATACAGTACAATAGTATGCTTTATGGTAGTCTCATTTCTGTGATCTGCATGCAACTGCAAAAACCAAAATTCTAAAAATGTTCCTTCCTTCTAAAACTTTGAATTTAATCTTGCGAAATTGAAACTGCAATTATTAATATACAGCTTTTTGGACAAAAAAGAAAACAAAGTACCCTGTACAAATTTAAAGGTACAAAAATGACCAGTAATGCAATAGTTGTAACTTCTAATAATACATATCTTTCCAAGATTACCTTTTAAGCCATGGGTTGGGTCGCCTGATTAAGATGTCATCATCAGTAAGTGTAATTTCTATCACATCTGCTGTACTAGGTGGACTCTCTATCCCGGGTCTAATTCTACAACTGATAAAAGAAATAGTGCTATATAAATATAACATGCATGCAGATCTAAATATCAGTCTACATATATCTATCTAGCTATGCATTCACTGAGCTTGCTAGCACACACACACATACACACACACATACACACACATATATATATGAATGTATAAAAGAATAGATAGGCTGATAAGTCTATGGGAAAGTGTTTATGCTGAATGGAAGTAGGTATGGCAGATGATCTGTCAAATGATGCTGAATGGAAGTAGGTATGGCAGATGATCTGTCAGATAATGCTGAATGGAACTAGGTATAGCAGATGATCTGTCAGATAATGCTGAATGGAAGTTTATATTAGGTATGCCAGATGATCTGTAATCTGCCTGGTGTTGTCATGTCAACAATTTCTTGTTGAATTTTATGAATCAACAATAATATTCTTGCTTTAAAATTCCAAATCATTTCCAATAAATGTTTTTGTCCAAGAAATTTGATGAACACAAATATTTTCCTGAGTGAATAAATTATTTCAACTAAAATATTTAACTCAACTGGTCACAATACAAAAATACCTTTGAGTTCCAGAGGTATTATTAAATCCACTACATGTTTTAACCCTCAATTTTAGATCACATGGTAAGGTCATGTGGTCTATTAGTATGAATGATATAGTAAACAATATCAATTAACATGTAGGCTTGATATTACTGAATGAATCTTACGATAAGATTCAATAATAAAAAAGTTGTTCACAAAATAGAGCCAAGTATTACCTTAATTATAACCAATGATTTTCACTCTGTGTTCACCATATTTGAACTAAGGTCAGGAACTAGGTCAGCTAAGAATATAATATAGCAATAGTGATTATTTACTGGAACTGAACTGAATTTTCTAGAAAAATGTCAAATCCAGTGCATAAAGTTATTGCAAAAACATGTAATGAAACAAAAATAAAATAAAAATGAAATTTAAAACTAACACAAAAGTAATTAAATTACATATAGGTAACAATAGGAATGTATGTAGGGGAAACCTGCCCAGATTGGATGACCTGTTACTTGGATTAACTAAACAGGTAGATGTCATCCAAGATTTGTCCAACCTGACATGGG
Organism: Potamilus streckersoni; assembly: GCA_016746295.1. Lineage (NCBI taxonomy): Eukaryota > Metazoa > Mollusca > Bivalvia > Unionida > Unionidae > Potamilus > Potamilus streckersoni. The sequence goes on from JAEAOA010002319.1 coordinate 498,021, forward strand.
TCTTCAGAACCCTTTCAAAAGTCTCATGCCTTACTTCCAGGAATATTCTTGAAAATATGCTAGAAAAGAAAGTTTGAGATATCTTGGAATGCAAGGAGACAGTGATATTGCCTTTGCACCGTGCAGACCCTGAAAAAGTGCCACTTGTCCCTCATTTGCCTTAAAAGTGGAAAGCCTTCTATGTTATATAATCCTTTTCACATCTGAAGGGCTAAATACCAATTTGTACAAGGCTACTCTGATAAGAGCCAGACATGTATAATCTGTCTGTAAGGAAGGGATGGAAAACTGGCAGCAAAGGCACCAGGTTGAGCATTGCTGGGATTTTCCTTGGGTCAAAGACTGCAAGATTGTTATTTTCCCACCATTTGTCCCACTTGAGAGGGGATATCAGTAGGGTCTAGCACCTTATTTTCATAAATATTCTTGGCTTTAGAACAGTTGGAATGAAGGCATAATTTCAAATCCAATCCCAATCAACAGAGCATCCTGAGCCCTGTTTTAGGAGGTTGGTTACCACCATGTTTTCACACAAGAGCTACCCTTTTACAAACTGATCCCTCCAGAAACTAAAAGCATTGATATGAAAGGTGCTCTGCTCTAGTCCCCAGTTGCTGCTCAATGACTCAGTAATCAAGTCCCCAGTTGCTGCTCAATGACTCAGTAACCAAGATGACTGAAAAAGGGACTAGCAGGGCCAGCTGTATCAGGTACATGGCCAAGATGAGCATGTCTGTTATAGCAAAAACTTCATTGGGGAAATCCAATCTGTGTTGGAGGCTGATTGTGAGAGCTTAATATTTTGTGTAGTGTATTTTTGAGGGAGGTGAATGAGGTTGTATATGGTCCAAAATTCCATACCAAGATGTATAAAGTGCTGAAAGAGACTAACATTTGACATTTCCCAGTTGATGATAAATCCCAGCTGGGTAAAACTGAAAGCAAGCTGTTCATATCCTGCAGTAAAATTGACTTTACTATATGTTTCTGAAGGATTCCATCTAGGAATTACATAGTCAGTATTGATGTCCTGAATGGAGTAACAACACAATGGTCTTTATAGATGTCAAAGGGCTGATAATGAGACAAAATCATAGTGCATGAAGCTGGTCTATTGTTTCATGGAATATGCTGGATGGACAGGGATACGAATGTTTGAGACTGTCAGATTCTTTATAAATGCATCCCTTTTTTATGGAAAGCTTTCTGACCTTACCATGTCATTTATAAACTTTGACACGGGTGTTTATTTGTTAAACCAGCTCAGATCTACAACCAGTCAGTGCTTTCTGTTAGGTTTTGGCACCAAAGGAATAAACCCCAGAGAATTAACCTACAAAATCACTCTTGCTTGGTGATTGATGAGCAGATCTCCTAGTGAATTTATGGGGATGAGCCAGAACCACCATCAACAAAGAAAACAAAAGTGGAGGAAGTTGGAAGAATAAAATCTGAATTCATTCTTTAACAACTTCAACTACCCATTCATTTTCCAGAAAAAAAGACTTTTGAATCCTGATAAAAATGAATGCCTGGTTTGGCTTTGATGGTTTAACACCATTTTTCAGCACAAAGAGCACACAGAGAGACTAAATGTGGCAGGCATAATATCTGATGAAAGAAGAATTCAGTAAGATGCCAGGAAGAACCACCAACCCATGGGAAGCTACTGGCAAGCTTCTCACATACCAATACTGGCTGTGGCTGAGTTGAGACTCAAACTCATGCAGAGTGCCTTAAAGAATCAGTGCCTTAAAGAATCAATGCCTTAAAGAATCAGTCATTCAGGGCTATCCTATTGATCACTCACTCCTACTAACAACAAATGATTCTGGTACCTACAAGAAGAGTGTTATTTTGGTAGAAAGTCAATGTGGTTGTTTGAAGGTTTGATTATCTTCATGTAGCCTTTATTAGGTGGCCTGTTATCACCTTAAGTATTATTGTGGGCAAAACTGTTGTTGTTTTGCAGGATTCAACCTCCTCTCATTGTGTCTGTTATCTTCTCTCAGTTGTGGCTGAGTCAGGTGAAGAAGGGCATCATGAAGGCTGGAGTTCCTGTGCTACCTTCTTCTGTACATCCATAATATGATTACAGCTACCTTCTTCTATATATCCATAATATGATTACCAGTTACCTTCTTCTGTACATCCATAATATGATTACAGCTACCTTCTTCTGTACATTCATAATATGATTACAGCTACCTTCTTCTGTACATCCATAATATGATTACAGCTACCTTCTTCTGTACATTCATAATATGATTACCAGTTACCTTCTTCTGTACATCCATAATATGATTACAGCTACCTTCTTCTGTACATTCATAATATGATTACAGCTACCTTCTTCTGTACATCCATAATATGATTACAGCTACCTTCTTCTATATATCCATAATATGATTACCAGTTACCTTCTTCTGTACATCCATAATATGATTACAGCTACCTTCTTCTGTACATTCATAATATGATTACAGCTACCTTCTTCTGTACATCCATAATATGATTACAGCTACCTTCTTCTGTACATCCATAATATGATTACAGCTACCTTCTTCTGTACATCCATAATATGATTACAGCTACCTTCTTCTATACATCCATAATATGATTACCAGTTACCTTCTTCTGTACATCCATAATATGATTACAGCTACCTTCTTCTGTACATTCATAATATGATTACAGCTACCTTCTTCTGTACATCCATAATATGATTACAGCTACCTTCTTCTGTACATTCATAATATGATTACCAGTTACCTTCTTCTGTACATCCATAATATGATTACAGCTACCTTCTTCTGTACATTCATAATATGATTACAGCTACCTTCTTCTGTACATCCATAATATGATTACCAGCTACCTTCTTCTGTACATCCATAATATGATTACAGCTACCTTCTTCTGTACATCCATAATATGATTACCAGCTACCTTCTTCTGTACATCCATAATATGATTACAGCTACCTTCTTCTGTACATCCATAATATGATTACCAGCTACCTTCTTCTGTACATTCATAATATGATTACCAGCTACCTTCTTCTGTACATCCATAATATGATTACAGCTACCTTCTCCTGTACATCCATAATATGATTACCAGCTACCTTCTTCTGTACATCCATAATATAATTACCAGTTACCTTCTTCTGTACATCCATATGATTACCAGCTACCTTCTTCTGTACATCCATAATGATTACCAGCTACCTTCTATACATCCATAATATAATTACCAGCTACCTTCTTCTGTACATCCATAATATAATTACCAGCTACCTTCTTCTATACATCCATAATATGATTACCAGTTACCTTCTTCTGTATATCCATAGTATGATTACCAGCTACCTTCTTCTGTACATCCATAATATAATTACCAGCTACCTTCTTCTGTACATCCATAATATGATTACCAGCTACCTTCTTCTGTTCATCCATAATATGATTACCAGCTACCTTCTTCTGTATATCCATAATATGATTACCAGCTACCTTCTTCTGTACATCCATAATATAATTACCAGCTACCTTCTTCTGTACATCCATAATATGATTACCAGCTACCTTCTTCTGTACATCCATAATATAATTACCAGCTACCTTCTTCTGTACATCCATAATATGATTACCAGCTACCTTCTTCTGTACATCCATAATATAATTACCAGCTACCTTCTTCTGTACATCCATAATATAATTACCAGCTACCTTCTTCTGTACATCCATAATATAATTACCAGCTACCTTCTTCTGTACATCCATAATATAATTACCAGCTACCTTCTTCTGTACATCCATAATATGATTACCAGCTACCTTCTTCTATACATCCATAATATGATTACCAGCTACCTTCTTCTGTACATCCATAATATGATTACAGCTACCTTCTTCTATACATCCATAATATGATTACCAGCTACCTTCTATACATCCATAATATAATTACCAGCTACCTTCTTCTGTACATCCATAATATAATTACCAGCTACCTTCTTCTATAAATCCATAATATGATTACCAGACAGCAACAGCAGATCAAAAAGCCAACAGCAAGGGGCCAGTGAGTGATTGATTAAAGGATGATAATCAAGATGTCAATCTCGATAGTCAAGGTTATATAAAACCATCAGGGCATTGAGCATGGAGTGATGTGGAAACCTGTTAATCAGTTTGCAACCAGATGGCTCCCAGAATCGCTCACTGCTGCAAGATTTCTTTTGGCAAAAAGAAATTACAAAGGTTGCCAAGGAAAGCATCAGTTAGGTGGCCTTTGTCTTCTGTGTAAGATTGAATATGAAATACATGGCAATGATCCATGTAAAACCATGAAATTGTCCAGTTAATTTCTACAATGCCTAAACTCAAACTTCACCATGGTACATGTCCAAGTGTATGTATACAGTAGAGTAGAGGACACTGGCAACTGGTTCTCTGAGGAGAAGCTCTTAGAGACATCCATGATTTACATTTTATCTGACAATCAGCTTTGTCCCTAATCTTTGCCAACTGTGAATGTGGAAGGAAGGAGGTGTTTGATCCTCATAATAAATTCTATGAGGTTTGACCTTATTGACCTGACTAACAGATTATCACAGAATACAATAAATCTCAAATGCCACTTTAAAACTGAACTCCATCCACTCTATCATGAATAAGCCAGCTGACCCTGCATTCAGTGGTGAGGTGATCCTACCCTTGTATGGCTTCCAAGTCTGCAAACATCATTCCCACTTGCATGGAAGACGCATGCTGTCATTGATAGATGTACTGTAGGACATATACATGAGATATGCCATTAACTTTAGGCCAGCCATCTGAACATGGTAACCAAGCAATCAACATTGTTTTTGTCACTAGATGGGCAGCAAGAGAGCACAGCAAATGAAATGATATTTATAGGTCACTGAAAAATCAAACATTCAACAGACATGATTTGATGGATGGTGCAATCAAGTCTCTAGTCAGAATGTTTTGAACAGCAGACCATTCAAATAGACTACAAGCTATTGCAAGTGTCATTAGCGTTTATCTTTGAACTCACAAGAGACTGCTGGATTCTCTGAGCTAATCTTGGTCAGAACCAATCTGTTCTTGACAACCATAAATGTTAGCATCATCAAACTGTACCTGATGAATATACATCATATTTGGGACTCTCCATTTCATTGAAGGGAGGAGAGAAAGAGGATATAATATTTTTCATTTTAATGGGACTTTACAGGTAATATTGAAGTCATCAATGGGTGTTAATACTTTATCAACACAAATCAACTATGCAAACACAAGTGTGTGCTTATTGTTTTTCAATCAATCTGTTTCAGGGCTAAAATCATCATTGAAAGCATGGGTCCATTTAACAGTTAGTATCTTAACAAGATAATAAGAAAAGAACTAAGCTGAATATTCAGCATGTCATCTATGTTACTTGCAAGTGGTGCTATTTGGATGGATGTCATACACCTGGAATGACTTACATCATATGTTATTTGCAGTACAGTAGTCCCCCTCTTATATGGCCACCCCTTCTGCACCGGGAAAGTGGCCTTATAAGGTGGGTGGCCGTATAAGAGGGGGACTAAATTTTTTGTGAGAAGTATATGTACGTAGTAAGAAAGCTTCATTTTCAAACCATTTAATATCTTTGTTTAAAAGCAACATTAAATATTGAACGGTTCTTGTGCTATAATAGTTAACTTATTTCAACTAAATATGAATTAATAATTCTTATTCTTGGCGTAAGCATGATATACGAGCGGGTGTTGTCATGCACATTGCAGAACCATTCAAAAACGTCATTTGAATCTTGGTACATATGCAATTCTCTTTCTATTTGCTCCATTTATCACACTGCTGCTAAATAACTTATTGGTTACAATGTTATTTATTTGAGTCTTTTCAACATAAAATTGTTTTATTTGAGTCTTTTCTACCTAAATTTGTTTGACCAGTCCCCTCCCCACCTCACCCTATATCGTAGACTATAATAACCAACGTTTACTGAAATAATCATCTTCGTTTATGTGATGACATGTTAATGTTTGGTAATGAGTTATTCCGATGTTGCTAACTGTATGTGATTTAATTATGCAGACGACACATTTGTGGAGGGGATGAAATGCTTTCTTCATAAAAAAAAAACAAAAAATGACAAGTTGTGTTGTCACGTGATTTTTCGGTCTTTGTCTAGTACCCTGTTTCTATTTTTAGCCAATGCTGACCGTGTGATCTTGACCTTACGTCCATTTATAATCATCAATGTTGCAACTACAAGACTGATAAAACAATTTTTTTCTGCATTTAAACCAGATGCTGTATATTTTTAAAGGCAGCGATTGTCACGTGATTCATTAGTCGCAGTCTGGTACACTATTGTTTTTATAATTATTTTTTTTTTTACTCTAAGTGCGAAAAACGGCCAGGATAGGTACGCAGATTTGATCTGAACAATAGCACATCGCGGCTGTTAGGTTTTATAAACTTTACAATTGTGGGGTAATAGCCACTAATTATGTAAGTTAATGAGCTCAACATCTTGCAAAGGGAAGCCATAAAGGCTATCAAACCATTTTCCATGCAGACTTTGGTATTGTACCTTAATATTGCCACTTCTCAGATGTTACTACTATTAATAAGTGTAATCTTAACAATTATCAATGGATAAATCGGACATCTTATGATAACATGCAGGAAGGATATACTGCTTACCTTTAGGTATGGATTAAAATTTGAGTCTTTCTCGGCTTTACGGAATAAACAATAAACGTGGCTTCTGGTGAGGTGTAAAGGATATAATATTAACCTTAGTGGTACATGTAGAACCCTTTTTTGAAGAACGAAAACCGGACCTCAGGGAAACAGAAATCGGATTACTTAACACAATTAGAAAAAAAATTGTTCTAGATACCTATTACCAAAAAAAAAAATGCGGTCGCTTGCGAGGGGTAAATTTTATGGTTTTGCAAAGATATGCTGGCCGCTGGTTGCATTAGCTGGGTGGCCTTTCGTGACAGGTAGTTTTGAACACAAATTTGTCCATGCCTTCGTCCATGCCGCTGGTGAGGGGGGCCGTTCAAGAGGGGGACTACTGAATGTGCAAAAAATTCTATTTTCCCCCATGCTGCTGTGCTTCACAAAGAAAGATTTCATCAACCTGGGGTTTTCAGATTTATTTTAGTTGGGTTTAACTTGCATTGCTGATAAATTATTGCTTCCTGATTACTCTTCAAATCACACTTGATCACTATTCAAATGAAATAATCATGGTTTGCATTTTATATATGGAGTAAAATCTAACTTCAAAAAAACATTGTCACTGTTTCTAAACTTGTCAATAATCTTTACTACAGATGGCTTAAACATTATCATTCAAGGCAATGATGTTTAATAACTTTTGTTCTGCAACCATACCTGTCAACTTTTCAAAAGCCAAGTAGAGAGACTGGATAAAAAAAGGGAGATTAGAACCTAAAATTGGAAGGTTTTTGTGGCATTTTTTAAGCCTGTTGTCACTAAATATTTACAAATCTTTTGCATCCAATATGCTGTTTCTCCCTGAAAGGTACCTTATTTTCCACCAGGGCATACCCTCTTTTCATAATTTGGTAGCTGAGGCCAAACTGCACAATAACTTATGGTTAGTCTTAAGTAAACAGACAAGAAAGCCAGTCTGAGTAAGTTAATTCTTATCATTGCATTTGCCTTGTAAAAAGGACTGGTCCTCCAACATATTATGTAAACACCAGCAATTGACTGGCAAATAAAGGAAGCCTTATTTTGTTTTAACTAATGGTGCCATGCAGTCTCCAATGTATGCATACCGCAACTATTTTCCTCACATTTAATATCCAACCTTATTTCTTTATTCTTAACTCCTAAGGTATTCAACATTGTTTATTGAATAATTTACAGGTATTCTCAATTAGTTTTTAAGCCACATTATCTGCCTCATATTTTTTATTTCTTTTAGTTTAATTTCGATAATTAGTGTTTGTATATATGGTATAGGAATGTCAGGTATTTACTCCTTTAAGGTGCTATCATGGGAATGAAGATGATAAAGCATTCACAGTGATAATTCTTGGGATTGAAACTAATCACTCTAAATTTTGTTGCTGTAGTCCATATTTTGGTGTAGTTGATTTTCTGATTTTAATATTGTTGTAGGGATAATGAAAATCATAAATTTACAAGAATAATGTTTAAACTTTATCTTCTGTTTACTCAAGATTTATTCATGACAACAATATTCATATGTAATAAAACAGAACATGGCTTCTGTGGATTGCATACAATATATCTATTTATGTAGGATCATTTTTAAGAGAAATGAAAATCAACAGACATAATGTAATAATTGGGAGTTTTCTGCTATAATCAGGAGATATTATGGAATTGGGAGAAAAACATGAAATGATCCCACAAATAGGGAGCTTAAATCTCCAGGCATGAGATTTGCAGGTATGTGCAAAATGCATCTAGCATCTCACTGATTTACATATAACTTAAAACAAAATGGGTTGTTATACTTTGTGAACTTTACCTATGTAAATTAGCACAGCCGGCTCACCCACAACAGTCTTCAAGGACTTAACATATCACCCTAGCTATTGTCAGTCAATTTATACATTAAATAGTGGTTGTTTCTTTAACTGCCTCAAAGAAAATTTACAGTAAAAACTTCTCCAAACTCTGGCTATGCCTCTGCATCTGGTATATAGGTTGCCATGGTTGCAAGAGTAGACAATCTGGAACAGTTCCTTCCCTTTGTCCCTACCATTTATTCATATACATATATATAAAGAGAGAAAGGGATAGAGAGTATTGTCTTCCAGGAGAGCTGGACTTGTGAGGCAACATCTGATGTGTTTAGGTCATATATTTGATGGAGAAACAATGGCATCAATGTTGTTGTATGATAAACAGTTTATCATCAATTATTGATAGGATTAAACACAGAGATTAGGTGCATATTATAAGGACTTACTCTAGGAATGACTTGAGATCTTCTTTAAGGAATCTTATCCAGGCCATCTCTAACTTCTGAACTGCATGGAGTTTAGCACCATTAAAAACAGAAGAGTGCACAAAGTCCTGAGCTGACATTAGACACTGGTGAAGCTGATCTCTCTCCTGGCTAGATACACCTGTCATCCAAAATAATAAATCATATATATTGAATGTTTACACTGTCTACTTCCATTTATTTAACAAAGTTCAATCTATGTAAAATTTGGGATTTACTCCACTATCAGATAATCAATTGTTGATTCATGTACATATTGATACAAGCATATCTAATGGATGCACAAGACCATTAGATTGAAATCACTAATCATGGCAATCAGTGACCGAAACTAATTTTCTTTTAGTAAAAAATGTTCTTTGTGAATATTTACTCAATCATAATACCTTAGGTAAACTTCTAATACCTCACACATCCACCACTTTTTAGATAAACACTTTTAAAAGTTAAAAATTATCTGTCAAAATAGATGGCAGTCAGACAGAATGATCTTAAATTGGCACATGGATTGGCACCAAATCCCATGAATATTTCAGCACATGGATTGGCACCAAATCCCATGAATATTTCGGCACATGGATTGGCACCAAATCCCATGAATATCTCAGCACATGGATTGGCACCAAATCCCATGAATATCTCAGCTACTACTGGAACAGAAGGCATGTTCTCTGCACAAATGTAACTGCCTGGAGGGTGTATGAGTATTATGATTGGGGAAGTAATTGCAACAAATATATTTTACTAGATTAGTTTCTTCTGTAAATGCCTTACCCAATCATAATACCTTGGGAGAAAAATAGTTCCTGAATGATGTCATCAGATGCCTTATTTGTATTAAGCTGGCAGATATACCAATGACTTTATTTGGTGTTTGGAAGTTGAAATAAATTCATTGAATCTCAAGATACTTTTACAAAAATTACAGAACTCAAATCAGACTTTCTGTTAGTATCTGGATTTATGATTTATAAGTTGACTTAGTACATTCTGGTGATCACATATAAAAGAAACTGCCAGGTTGTCCATTGTCCAGGTAAAATGGGCAGAATATCATCTGCTTGTGACCTTATTGGGAAGCATCTACAGGTAAGAGAGGGGATTTACATTCTGTTACCCAGAAGATTCCATCTCCAGTCCCATAAGGAATGAGACAGCTTTTAGATAACCTGACTGGAGATGACTCCAACTGTTGGGAAGTGGCTTCAAAAAGTGAAATTTTCCCTCCCACAAATCCAGTTGAAGCCATAAACCTTTTCTATGAAGCTGGCAAATGACCTGGAAAGGTAACTTGTTGTGCTACACCTATATTTCCTACCAAATCAAATTTAGTCCTTTGGTATGAAAGATCTTTTAGACAAAAACTGGAGAATGTTGATTCTCCATCCCACAGATTGGGTAATGTCAGTTATGGAACAATTTTAGTCAAATGTTACTCTTATAGTATCTGTTCTAACCTTGTGAGCTGAAATATGTAACAAATTTGTTAAGCTGCATTTATTTCTTTACATGCAGAGAGAATTACCCACTTAATCCAGGATGAAAGGCTCTAATCTTTCTGTCCCCATTTAAGAGGTAAAAATATCTTTCTGTCCCCATTTGAGAGGTAAAAATAAGTTTGATCTTCCCAAGACAATGGCTTGTATTTAAAGGTGGTCTTTAAGCTAGTCTCCAAAGTTGACATTAATTTCATTAGAAAAGTCTGGATACTTAAGTATTGAAGCTTGTTCTTGTGGCCAATGAAAAAATGTACTATCATGTGTGAAAGTGACCTGTCTTGTAATTCAGGTAAGTGACAAGGCATATCTTGCTGATTTTACCTGCTGTAGCTAATACAAATGAGGAAACAGGTCTTGTAAGAAAGGTGAGTCAATGATGCCCTTGAAACTGGAGGCATCATGAGAAATAGTGATCACCCATGTCAGAACTTTAAGTAGATTGGTCCATCAAAGAAATTTATTTCCAACTATGCCTGCCATAAAGTGTCCAAAGTGACAAGGTAGGATGTGTATGCAAGGTGAACTAATTGAGCTTAGTTCAGCAAGGTCAAAAGTTAACTTTGGCCAGGGTCCAGTGGCATTGGCCTGGAGAAATGCAAACAAAAAGATCAACAGATATTTGTCTTGTACAATAACCATCTCTTCTATGATAGCAGTGTCATACTGATCATGGAATGGTAAATTTAACTGTATTGAATTCTCTATCACATTCAGAGAACCTTGAATGCTAGCTATTGTGGTATGTATGTCTCCACTGGATTAAAGTACTCTGGTGTGAACCACTGAGACTATATTCCATTGTCTTTCTAGACTGACATCATTGGTCCTGTATTTAAGTACTCTGGTGTGAACCATTGAGACTATATTCCATTGTCTTTCTAGACTGATATCATTGGTCCTATATTTAAGTACTCTGGTGTGAACCACTGAGACTATTTTCCATTGTCTTTCTAGACTGATATCATTGGTCCTGTATTGAAGTACTCTGGTGTGAACCACTGAGACTATATTCCATTGTCTTTCTAGACTGACATCATTGGTCCTGTATTTAAGTACTCTGGTGTGAACCACTGAGACTATATTCCATTGTATTTCTAGACTGATATCATTGGTCCTATATTTAAGTACTCTGGTGTGAACCATTGAGACTATTTTCCATTGTCTTTCTAGACTGACATCATTGGTCCTGTATTTAAGTAGAGTAATCAGGATGAAGAGACAAGACATAATTATGGTTCCTGTATCACATTCCGAATCAAATGTGTTTAGATGTGTATACATTTGGTAATTAGTGACACATTTGGGCCCATCATAAGTCAATCCCATCAAGTAGGTATTGTATGAAATTGAGGGATGGAAAGGCCATTCCATTTCTACAAGTTCCTGCTTGCAGAAAAATAAGTCTGCTAATACATTACCCAGTTTATGATATGCCAAACTGAATCCTAGATTATGATTGAAGTCACCATGGTTAGAAAATCCCAAACAACAATACAAAAGTGTGTATTTGTTCAACTGTTTGAGATCAGTCACCACAGTGTAATTATCAGGCAGAATAAGAACTTTATTCGAATGTAGGTTCACCAGTGACAGGCTTTTAATGTTAGAGTCAATCATGTTGATAATGATCCTAAGAAGGCCAAATTCCTATGTCAGTCAAAAAAGGTAGGAGACATGCTCCTTTCAGCCCTCTGTGTGCCCATCCATAGTGATCAGGATTGCTTGAGGACGTGTTTGCAGTCTTATCCCTTATGTGAGTGGCCATGATTGCTTGAGGAGTGTTTGAGGACTGATGTGAGTGGCCATGATTGATTGAGGAGTGTTTGAGGACTGATGTGAGTGACAATGATTGCTTGAGGATGTGTTTGAGGACTTATCGCTGATGTGAGTGACAATGATTGCTTGAGGATGTGTTTGCAGACTTATCAACTATGTGAGTGACTATGATTGCTTGAGGACTTGTTTGAGGACTTATCACTGATGTGAGTGACAATGATTGCTTGAGGATGTGTTTGCAAACTTATTGCTGATGTGAGTGATCAGGATTGCTTGAGGACCTATTTGCAGACTTATCGCTGATGTGAGTGATCATGATCGCTTGAGGATGTGTTTGCAGACTTATCGCTGAGCTGATGTGAGTGATCAGGATTGCTTGAGGATATATTTGCAGACTTATCACCGATGTGAGTGATCATGATCGCTTGAGGATGTGTTTGCAGACTTATCGCTGAGCTGATGTGAGTGATCAGGATTGCTTGAGGATATATTTGCAGACTTATCACCGATGTGAGTGATCATGATCGCTTGAGGATGTGTTTGCAGACTTATCGCTGATGTGAGTCCAAACTTCTTTATGATGCAACCATGAATGGTTGCTGACAGAGAGAGATGGTCCAATTATTAAGGTTTGGTGTCCACTTGAACCACATATTCATTGCTTAAAAGCCCATTAAAATGACCAAGGACTAAGATACTGCTGCAATAAGCAAAACTCGGCCAGAGAATGAGCACATAGATTGCTCGAAAAAAGCAAAGAACTTACCTTTGCATGAATAACAAAGAAGAGTTCTTCAGAAACCCAAAAATAAAGCTTGAATTCATTTTAAATGAATTAGACCAACTTGATGTCCCAAAAGCAACAGGTCTAGACAATAGAAGTGCTAAATTCCTAAAACACCTTCACTTATGTATACCTTCAATCAAAGTATTCCCACAGGCATATTTCCAAACAGGCTTAAACTGGCACAGGAACTCCAATACATTGGAAGGAAGATCTTTCTGGTATGAATAGCAATATACCTATGTTAGTTTTATCATCACTTTCTGGTATGAATAGCAATATACCTATGTTAGTTTTATCATCACTTTCTGGTATGAATAGCAATATACCTATGTTAGTTTTATCATCACTTTCTGGTATGAATAGCAATATACCTATGTTAGTTTTATCATCACTTTCAAAGATATTTTAAAGACATGTTTGTATTGAATTTAGAAACTACTTGAAATCATATAATTTGCTATTTTCATGACAATCAGCCTTCCATGAAGGATGTTCATGCCAGATAACACTAACTAGAATGGTGGAAGATTGGTTAACAGCAATAGATCAAGGCAACCTTGTAAGCATAGTGTTTCTTGACCTTTCAAAGGCTTTTGACCTTGTAAATCACAAAATTCTGCATAACTTTGTTTCAATCCTATCTTGAAAGCAGACAACAAGTTTGTATTTTATATCAACTTTCAGATAAGAAACTGATAAAGTCAGGTGTTCCACAAGGATCAGTTCCTGGACCATTACTCTTTCTGCTGTATATTAACAATTTACCATACCACACTGAGCTATCCACCACCAACCTGTTCACAGATGATACATTGTATAACATTGGATAAAATAGACCATGAGATTTGGATCAAACAGGCCATGAAATTAGTACAAATTAAATAAAGATTTGGTAAAAATAAATAACTGGAGTGAAGATAAATGCAGCCAAATCAAAAACCATGACCATAAGTAGCTATGCAAGATTAAAAGTTAAGAAAAAAAAGTACAGTGTAATGAAAATAAGAATGAACATACAACAGTCTGAAAATAAAAAAATACTTGGCATCATGATAGACCATAAATATATCATATGCATATATTTAAGAATTTAATATTCAACAAATGCTAAGATCCATCTCAAGCACAAGTTACATTTACCTAAACCAACTTCCAAGTTTTATAAGAAGAGTTTTGCTTTATCTGGAGCCAAAATATAGAATTTCATGCCATATCATTAACATCACCTGACAATTGCAAGCTTTAAAAAAGCTTCTTAGTCAAAATCTACAGAAACAATCATTTGTATGATTTGTTTACTTCAGTTCCTTTTATGACTTTGTCATCATCTACTCATTACAATAGCTAAACATGATGTCACGTGTTACTCACCTTCATTCTCTTGTCAACAAGAACATTTTAGACCTTCTACCCTTTCAAGATTTAATTAACTCTGTCTGGACTCTAAGAACATGTTCCCTGAGAATGAGATTTGAATTATATTTGGTCAACTGACCATTCTTCCATGAGGTCTTTTACAATGACATATATATATATATATATATATATATATATATATATATATATATATATATATATATATATATATATATATATATATGCTGCCACTCAAACAAGTCCTGCCTGCCGCATTAGAGCTAACAAAACTGACCACAGGCACTAAACATGATATGGAGTCCCCAAGAACTGGTAGAATTCCCTTGTAATCATAGGAAATGTTGGAGGTAGACTGGACTGCATTTTGTTCCCACCTGTTGTAGGTTCATACCTGCTATTACATTTATAGGATGTTGGAAGTCTGTTATAAAGTGGACCATCCTGTGAATATCCACCATGCTGCTTATACCATTGACTAAACTTGTGGGACACCTTGAATGGAGACTGTGACATATCATGGGTATATTGTATTCACTGAACCAATAATCTTTTCATATGGTCTAGTCTGGTCAAAACAGAAATAGGTCACCTGAGAATATCATCTGATTCATTATGCTGGGATGAGTTATGGGATGTTTGACCCATGTAACCAGTCTGTTCATCTGCTGTGCAAGAGGATACTTTAACTGTTTGCCATGTAACCAGTCTGTTCATCTGCTGTGCAAGAGGATACATTGGCTGTTTGCCATGTAACCAGTCTTTTCATCACTGTGCAAGAGGATACTTTGGTTGTTTGCCATGTAACCAGTCTGTTCATCTGCTGTGCAAGAGGATACTTTAACTGTTTGCCATGTAACCAGTCTTTTCATCGCTGTGCAAGAGGATACTTTGGTTGTTTGCCATGTAACCAGTCTGTTCATCTGCTGTGCAAGAGGATACTTTGGCTGTTTGCTTAGTTATTTCTTTTCCTATACACCAGTAGAAACAGAGTTTAACCTTGAAGTGACAAGGTTTATAGGAATCGCCATGAGTCCTGTGGTGGTAAGCTATAAAGATTCCTACTGTGGAAGCAATTAAAAGTAAAATTTTCCATAGATAACTTTCACATGAAGTCAGAACTGCAGACACTGCAGGTGATATAAGGGAAATGAGGACAGGAGTCTGATGGGATAGGGTAGGAAACTTAAGTTCAATCCTGCAAGGTAGAGTTTCTCTCATCCAAGTAGGAGTTAATAACAATAAGAATATAAGAATGCCATTTTTTTCAGGTATAGATTAAGGTAGTGAAGTCAACTTCTTGTTACCTACAAAGTAGTTAGAGAAAAATGTTGATGATGGTGGTCAACTACACTTGCAGCCCTAGTGAGACAGGTCCCATTACTTATGAAGCTGTGCACGGTATGGTCCCTTTGATAGCAGAGGTATGGGGCAAATGAAGAGAAAATAAAAACCGAGACCCCAAAATGGACATCTTACACCGAGAGTGTTGATGTACCATGTGGTAAGATAGATCCCTGAGAGAATCCATGTAAACTGTACATCTTCCCAGCAGCTTAATGTGGCTAGACTGATTAAAGAGAGTGCCTGTATAGACAGGGCATCATACACAGGACATGTCCATTCAAGAAAAGCTAGGCTGCACTATGGGATGAGTGGAACTGGACAAATTTGTTTTGGCTATGCTGTAAGATCAAATTATGGTCGTGGCCCATTATGATTAAATTTATATGGCCAACTTTCAGTCATGCAGGAACATGGCCAACCTAGCTAAATTGATGTCCATTTTGTGTTGTTGGGATGTATGTATCTGGTCCATAATTCTGATATGAGGGACTGTAATTGATGTTTGTTGATGCTCTCTATTTTGCTGCTCTTGTATGCAATCAGATGTTTTCATCCCCCAAGTTATGATTGACTTCTGTCCATAATATGCAAGTCCAACATTTCTTCAAGGGATGACAACCAAAATAACAACATATGTTAAAGGGTTGTCTGACTTGTTTTATCCATGGTCTAAATCTGCAAGACAAAACAGAGAAGATGCTCTGTACACATAATGTAGTGTCCTGTTTTATGAGTAGGTGAGTATCTTGGTAGAGTTACCCATGAAGAAAACTACCTGCAAAGTGGTGCACATTACCTGTACAGGTAGATTAGAGCATAGCTATGAATATTTAGAAAGAGGATGCTATAGCTATCAATTCTAGCCACAATAACCAGCAGCATCTGAATTAGGCTTCCTCTACAGGTAGAATCAATGGAGCATTGCTCCAAGTACTTACATAAATGAACAGGAAGTATGAAATATCAATTCTAGTCACAGGAATGCCGATGAATTACCTATACAAATAAACATCACTCAAGGGTCACTTATAGTGACATGCATGAACTGGATGCTGCTGAGTAAACTATGTAAAACTTACCTGTACTTGTCCAACCAGAGTGGAACCTATACAGTAATACAAAGAAGTTTTTATATTATGCACAAAAAACCTAAGAACATAAAAAAGGAACTGAGTAATGTTATTTATATACTTAAATAAGAGGTGCAATAATATACATTATGAGACAATTTTACCTGTCAGAAAAGACCTAATGACATTCTATACAGGTAAAACCAATAAAGTACCACATGTATGGCTACGAAATGCAATCAGATGGCATAATGAAGGTAATGAGGTATCAATAGATGATATCAATTAACAATACTACCTCTAGCAAGGTGCTATGATGACCTGTATGGGTCTACTATACAGAACTTGTCAGTACAGGAAGAGTGACAAGCTATTTATATATATATATATATATATATATATATATATATATATATATATATATATATATATATATATATGGAGCATGCTTTCATTAGAAGTGAAAAGACTCCTCAAACTTGTCATGGTATATCTTTCAAAATCTGATTCTGTGAGGTCTTTTTTGGTGATAGCACACTTCTTATCACAAATGGAAGCAGTAACTGGGATATTTATGAGATTAAGCATCAATCCCTGTACCAAGAGGACATCACTCTGCCCTATTGCCACCTAGGTGGGCAGATAACTTTTAGCTTTTTAGGTAAAAGTTTTAACCTTGGAGGGATGGATTTGTGAGGTAGTAGTTTTACTATGGTATTATGATTAGGTAATGTAGTTAAAGAATACTGTACAACACACCTTGTGTTAGAGTGAGGTCACTAAAGAGGGCAATTGGTGTCTGAGTTACAACACACCTTTCATTAGTGAGACCACTAAACATGGTAATTAGTGTCTGAAATAGTACAATAAACTTATGTGGGTACACATCTGACTATCATTACAAAGCATAATGTGAAAATCACCCACAATCACAAGGCATAGTGTGAGAATCACAAGGCATAGTGTGAGAATTACCATGAATCACAAGGCATTTTGTGAGAATTACCTGGAATCATCAGGGATATTGTATGAATTACCTAAAATCATAATGTGAGAATTACCCAGAATCACAAAGCATGTGAGAATTACCCAGAATCACAAGGCATAATCTGAGAATTAAAATGAATCACAAGACATAGTGTGAGAATCACAAGACATAGTATGAGTATTACCCAGAATCATAAGGCATATTGTGAGAATTACCTGGAATCACAATGCATGTGAGAATTACTGAGAATCACCAGGGATATTGTATGAATTACCTAAAATCATAATGTGAGACTTACCCAGAATGACAAGGCATATGAGTATTACCCAGAACCACAAGGTATAATGTGAGAATTACCCAGTATCACAAGGCATAGTGTGAGTATTACCAAGAATCACAAAGCATAGTGTGAGAATTACCCAGAATCACAAGGTATATTGTATAAATTATCTAAAATCATAATGTGAGAATTATCCATTATCACAAAATATATGAGTATTACCCAGAATCACAAGGCATAATGTGAGAATTACCCAGAATCACAAGGCATAATGTGAGAATTACCCAGAATCACAAGGCATAATGTGAGAATTACCCAGAATCACATGCATATGTGAGAATTTCTTAGAATCACATGGCAGAGTGTGACAATTACCAAGAATCACAAGGCAAAGTGTGAGAATTACATGGAAACATAATGTGAGAAATACACAGAATCACAAGGCTTAGTGTGAGAATTACCAAGAATCACAAGGTATAGTTGAGAATTACCCAGAATCACAAGGCATAATGTGAAAATTACCCAGAATCACAAAGCTTACTTGCTTTAAATGAAAATATTTAAAATTAATGTTGATATATAAATCATAACATCTGATTGATGCTAAAGTTGTAGTAAAAATGAAACTATTTCATATATCACTGTATATTAAACACAAATGTCAGCTAACTGGAATGAAAGCAATTGTTCAATCAAAAATGACTATTATATCAAATCTTAAAACAAAAATAATTTGCAATAGATTTATACAAGTAATTAAATTTGCAAGACAACTGGACATTGCCTTCAATCTTTAACAGAAAATGGTTCTACTTAGATTTTATAAATAAACGATAAACTTACTAATATTATATGGACTATTCTCAGATATAAATTTGTTGTATATTGACCAGGCATGACAGAGCCGTAAGAGTCGATCAGCTGACCTATCCTCAGCCGCACCATACTCCATAACATCTTGCCAAAACAGCAAATTGGACAAACAGGTTTCATCTAGTTGTCTGTGAAAAAAGTACTGCATGCTTTAGTAAAGCAAATGGACCAATATGTCTCATGTAGCTGTCTAAAAATGTATGCCACACTGGAGTAAATCTTTGTGGCTGATAATTTTTCTTAATTTTATTTGCAATGAATTTTCAAATTATTATTTCCTTCAAGCCTGAAAATAACTGTTGTGCTGCATCTCATAAACATAATGTTTTTCAAATGGGATGAAGGTAAGTGTAAGAGTTATAATAAATTTATTCAGCATAATTATAACAGATTGTCCTTGCTAAAAGTAGAGACTTTCTTCAAAGATGTCTTGGATTTTTCTTATATATATGTAAAACAAATCGAATATAAGAGTATATTTAAGAGTAAACTTTAAGCTAAACCATTCATATGTCATTCTTTTGTTTGGGGCCATATTCATGGATCTGCCTTTTTCCAATATGGAATCAAACTGATTCATTTCTGGAAATGAGATAACCACTTATCAGATCAGTGTATTGTGTAAAAACCTACACTTTTCAGTTAATAGTGAAAATTTCAGGAAAATTGGATGAAAAATAATCAAAGTATTATAAAATGAATTTATACATGTTGGATAGTGCAATCTATTCAGATGTTTAACCATTGGGGCAGAATGCATCCCTTTAGACAACTCTTAACACAATTAATGTCATTATCTAATGATTTACAAGTTACTCCATGCAAGATAACTTATGGTCAATGGAAATTTTAAGTACACCCCAACTCATTGACATAATATGTATGGTTTGGAGGTTCAACAGTTGCCTCTTTGAATAAGGTTTCCATTATTAGTACTGGTAGAGCTATATAAGTACATAAACTTACTTTTCAAGGAATCTCTCAAATGGTCCACCAGCAGTTTTATCAGCAGATAAAGCAATGATAAGCCTCTCCTTCATCCCTCTGTAAAATTCAAAATTCATGTGTTGACAGAAATCTGGGTAGGTGAAATTAACTCTTTCATTTAAAAAAATAATATTCTGGTAAGAGTGATTTGTCAGATTGATTCTGTGACAAACAATGGTGGGATTTGCTTTTTTTCTAAAAAAAAAATGACAAACATCAACTGAAAAAATGAAAATTACACCTATCTTCATTTTGTTTCATTAAATCCCACCATTATTCAAAAACTTCTTCCCCTGATATCATAATGAAAGGAAGGAGGTGGAAGTGAGTTTCCACCTAAATGTTCAGTTTGAGAATAGACTGCGTAAATAACCTTCATTTAGTTACATCAAGTAAAAAAGTCCATTGACAGTGAAAATAAATTGAAGTTGTACTGGACTGCAATACTATGTCTCTTACACAGAATTTAAATAAAATTAAAAAATAATGATCAATATTCTGGATTTTCCATTGTACCAAAATTGTAAATTTTGAGCAAGCTGAAATTTTTTTATTTTTCCAGTACTAAGATTGTTTGAAATACCTGTGGAAATCACCTTGAATTTGTACTGATAAAAATTATTGTTGTAAATCAGTTTTACACCTTAAAAAGATGTGTGCTTTTGTATTCCTCTGCATGTGAACAAATAATTTTGTGAACTTCTTGCAAATACCTGCAAAAGGTAAATACCATTAAACATTAAACATAAAAATGGAAAGTACCTGTAAAGTTTTTCAACATTCTAAAACCAGAATGAAGTAAGTTACGTATCAGCCATTATCATAAACTATATAGAATTTAATTTGCAATAATTCTCATTGCATAAGGACCATTTCATCATAAGTAACCCTATTTTATTCATGTACAAGTACCATTTCATCATAAGTAACCTTATTTTTATTCATGTACAAGTACCATTTCATCATAAGTAACCTTATTTTTATTCATGTACAAGTACCATTTCATCATAAGTAACCTTATTTTTATTCATGTACAAGTACCATTTCATCATAAGTAACCTTATTTTTATTCATGTACAAGTACCATTTCATCATAAGTAACCTTATTTTTATTCATGTACAAGTACCATTTTATCATAAGTAACCTTATTTTTATTCATGTACAAGTACCATTTCATCATAAGTAACTTTATTTTTATTCATGTACAAGTACCATTTCATCATAAGTAACCTTATTTTTATTCATGTACAAGTACCATTTTATCATAAGTAACCTTATTTTTATTCATGTACAAGTACCATTTCATCATAAGTAACTTTATTTTTATTCATGTACAAGTACCATTTCATCATAAGTAACCTTATTTTTATTCATGTACAAGTACCATTTCATCATAAGTAACCTTATTTTTATTCATGTACAAGTACCATTTCATCATAAGTAACCTTATTTTTATTCATGTACAAGTACCATTTCATCATAAGTAACCTTATTTTTATTCATGTACAAGGACCATTTCATCATAAGTAACCTTATTTTTATTCATGTACAAGAACCATTTCATCATAAGTAACCTTATTTTTATTCATGTACAAGTGCCATTTCATCATAAGTAACCTTATTTTTATTCATGTACAAGTACCATTTCATCATAAGTAACCTTATTTTTATTCATGTACAAGTACCATTTCATCATAAGTAACCTTTTTTTTATTCATGTACAAGTACCAATATCACTTTAATACATATGTTAACTGCTTTTTAAAAGCTGTCTTACACTAATGGAGCCTGCCTCCTGCTGAATTTTGCTGATGTCACTCTGTCATCTAGCCTTCGGCCTCCCTTGCTGACAAAGTCCCAGCTTTTTGTCATTGAGTATGACAGGACGTCATCCGGTCGGACTGGCATTGAGTTGACCACGGATATGGATGGGAAGAAAGACATGGATTCATGGATGTGATCTGGAGGAATTGTGATCCACCTGGGTGGGTCACTTCTCATCAGGGAGGTACTGAAACAGATTTAGTAATGGCTGATTTTCATAAAATATTCTTGAACATCCAAGTATTAAATATTATGTACATGGGTCCCAAGGTGACTGAGTGGTGTAAGATGCTTGCTTTAACAGATCACTGACATCTCACTTCTCTCCATGTGGGTTTTAATCTTGGTTTGGCTAACATGAGTATATGAGAAAACTCACATAGTGTTGAAAAATAGCATTCAAATAGCATAGTGCTGAAATATGTCATTAAACTCACAAAAAAGAACATTATCTGCAACATCCTGTCCTTCCCCCTACTCCAAAAAAAATGGCAATCCTTTCCAGTATGTCAATTAACACATATTAATAAGTTCCCATCTTTTTCATCTTAATGCATAAAAGTAAATAACATGAAACCTTTTGTATTTGAAGGGGGCTTAAACCAACACCTCACAATATCTACATTTACAATTTTAAACAAATTACCTCATAATTCATAAAGACATATGATTAATTCAATTTCATACAGCGCTTGATTTTTCCTGACAATGAGGTATTATCAAACGCATATTTTGCTTTTCCAAAACTGTAAATCATTCACATGGTTATTGACAGAGAGATTTATTCAGACCCTGAATCTATGGAGGATGACTGTTTATGAAATGCGGTACATTTGACATGTGAATAAAATTTGTATTCTTTTATTGTGAATGGTCCCTACAATCCCAATTCAATAAAACATTAAGTTGTGTTCACTTTCTTTCTCTACTCCTAGCTGAATATCTATCCCCTGTAATTATCTCTGATAGAAATGTACAGGAAAATGTAGCATGGTCACTAATAGTGCATCAAATATTAGCTGAATGAGTATATTAAAAAAAATCATCAAACTTGCACAATTGATAATCTAAGATTCAAATTAATTATTTAAAAAGAACAGTGTAACTTGGTGAGGGAATATTTTCAGTATGGCATAGTTACTGAGATCACATCAGATTTCTACCTCTAAAAACCTGTACTGCTGATTTACAACAGATTGTAAATTACTAAACAATTTCCAAAGGTCTTGCATACTTATTGCTGACTTTCAGAATTTCTTTCACTGGTCTGACAGTGCTCAATACATTTGTATAGGAATGTCTTTTTCATTATCTTACAATAGACACTAATCAAGTTATTTTATGTACAGTCTCTCTCAGAGTTCATAGTCCTACAATACAGGCAACATGATATGAATGTCATGATAAAAGTCAAGGTGACATGACATGGATGATGTCATGATAAAGGTCAAGGTGACATGATATGCATGATATCATACTGTAATGATTATATCATTTCATGTTGTACATAAACATTGATTTTACAAAAGCATGCTACCCATAAATGTGTGTATTGATCTCACAAAAGCACACTACCTTGTAGATGTGTGGGTATTGATCTCACAAAAGTACACTACCTTGTAGATGTGTGGGTATTGATCTCACAAAAGTACACTACCTTGTAGATGTGTGGGTATTGATCTCACAAAAGTACACTACCTTGTAGATGTGTGGGTACTAATCTTGCAATCTTACAAAAGCACACTACTTGTAAATGTGTGTGTTTATCTCACAAAAGCTAACTACATGTACCAGTAAATGTGTGTGTATTCATCTTACAAAAGCACACTACCTGTAAATGTGTGTATTGATCTCACAAAAGCAGACTATCGATAAATGTGTTTTTATTGATCTTACAAAAGCAGACTATCAAAAAATGTGTCACAGTATTGATCTTACAAAAGTAGACTACTTGTAACTAGGAGTGTATTAACTCATCTTAGAGTAGTATGACGTCATTTCAACCAGAGTGTAGACAATGATCTGTTAGTAAGAAGATATTGGTCTATGTGGTGAGATGCAATTTATAAATACCAGAAAAGCTGGAACCACCCTTGATAAGAGTCTGATGCACTTTATACATTGTTATTAATGTCACAGATATGTAATAAAACTAAAATTCAGAACTACTTTAGTATGAAATGATTTAATGTAAAAATCAAGGCTGGACACACAACTAATTTAAATATCCCTTGACTGTTTCCTACACATGAAAGTATAAGTACCATAGTATAATCTGAGAACATTCACAAACAAGAATATTTGCAAGATAATCCAATCAACTAGATATCTGTCACTTTTAATGATGCATATATTACCATCATACATGCAAATTAAGGCCAACAAGACAGCTTCATGAATCTCATGGATATATTTATAAAATTCCTTTACAGTTAATTATGAAAACAATGAATCTATGGATAAAATCCATACAAATACATTAATTAATTATGCAGGTACCATCTCTGTACTCTAAACAATAATTTAGTTTAATATTATTGATGAACAAAGCTTACTCATAGGATTTTGAATGTTCCTGATGAAGAATATATCTTGGTACCCAGTAGGCTCGCAGTCTACGGAGGACGTCATACTGTGTCCGGATAAAAATGGTGTGACTCAGAGTAGAATTACTGGAGGCTCTTGCAATTTGTTCCTTAGCATCTTTGGTAAGATTTAGTTTGTACTTGTCCTTAATATCCCTGTATAAAAAAAAATTGTACTTGTCCGTAATATTCCTGTATAAAATACAAATTTGTACTTGTCCTTAATATTTCTGCATAAAAACAAATTTGTACTATCTTTAATATTCCTGTACAAAAACAAATTTGTACTTGTACTTAATATTCCTGTACAAAAAACAAATTTGTTTTTGTCCTTAATATTTCTGTATAAAACATTTTTGTACTTGTCCTTAATATCCCTGTAAAAAACACATTTTACTTGTCCTTAATATTCTTGTATAAAAAACAAATTTTGTACTTGTCCTTAATATCCCTGTATAAAATACAAAATTGTACTTGTCCTTAATATCCCTGTATAAAATACACAATTGTACTTGTCCTTAATATCCCTGTATAAAATACAAAATTGTACTTGTCCTTAATATCCCTGTATAAAATACAAAATTGTACTTGTTCATAATATCCCTGTATAAAATACAAAATTGTACTTGTCTCTAATATCCCTGTATAAAATACAAAATTGTACTTGTCCTTAATATCCCTGTATAAAATACAAAATTGTACTTGTCCTTAATATCCCTGTATAAAAAACAAAATTGTACTTGTCCTTAATATCCCTGTATAAATAAAATTGCACTTGTCTCTAATATCCCTGTATAAAAAAAACAAATTTAAAAAAAATTGACAATTAGCAATTACAGAAAGTGTATTGGTTTGTGTATCAATAGGAGAAGATACTTGGGAAAAATGAACTGGCTCAACCTGAGCAAACGGTCCATGCATAATATCAGCCAGTATACATACAATATCAGCCAATACACATTCAATATCTAACAATGCACATATCATATCAGCCAATATACATATCATATCAGCCAATACACATTCCATATCATTTCAATACACATTCAATATCAGCCAATATACATACAATATCAACCAATACATATACAATATCAGGCAATACACATTCAATATCAGCCAATATACATACAATGTCACCCAAAATAAATTCAATAACAGCCAATACATATTCAATAGCTTAATTATTATTAATGCTCTTTCTCATGAATCTGTTGCAAAGGAGGACAAGGATGAAATTAATGTGCTATAGATACAATGCATTCAGTCAAATCTGTTGCAAAGGAGGACACGATTGAAATTAATGTGCTATAGATACAATGCATTCAGTCAAATCTGTCCTAACTGTTACCTTAATATAACAGTCAATTGGTCACAATGTTTGAAATTAATGTGCTATAGATACAATGCATTCAGTCAAATCTGTTGCAAAGGAGGACACGGTTGAAATTAATGTGCTATATATACAATGCCATTCAGTCAAATCTGTTGCAAAGGAGGACACGGTTGAAATTAATGTGTTATAGATACAATGCATTCAGTCAAATCTGTCCTGTTACCTTAATATAACAGTCAATTGGTCACAATGGCAATTCTAATTTCCAATTGGACATATTTTATAAATAAATGTACAAACATCTCTTATCTCACTGTACTCTAGTCACATGGTCAATGCAAATAAAAAGTGTCAGTAAATAGGTCAAATCTAAAAGCAAGGAAGTTTTAATTATTATCGCCTGGCCATTTAATAGGGGTGGGGGATGAGATGTTTAAAACAAACTTTCCTGATGTAAACATTGCTTTTAAACATATTTTTGAAAAAGAACCATCCATCATCTGAGTTGAAATAAATGATCTAGCAATAAAACAAAAAAGTTATCCTTGTTGGGAGTCACCTTTTGTGTCATTGTGACAGATATATGTCAGTATCTTCATCTATTTGATCTGTCATTGAATAACTGTTATCTCAGATTAAAATAAACATTATTCCCCAAGGATAGATACAAGTTATATCCATTTTCATAAGAAGCAGGGGTCAGTCAAGATTTACAAAAACTGACAGTAACAGCAATCAAAGATTTGGTTCATATAAACTAATAAAAGCCACACTGAACTACTTTTTCTTTCTTATGCAGACTTCTCAAATAAAGTGACTGTCATTATCTTGGTAAGTTAAACAATTGGTTAATTAAGATATTGTGTGTAGGGTGAAGAACTGTTCTTAATTCTTATCATATAATCTGGCTGAACAAAATGTCAATCCTGTTTCATAGTTATATGTTCGCTGTCAATTAATATTAAAATTAGTGGTTTGTTGTTATGCACAAAACAAACTATGATCAGTGGTTATTAGGTTTATTTGATGTTCTAGGGCCTAATGCCATTTTTCAGCACACAATAGGCTATACATGGTGGCCAGTATTAATGGTGGAGGAAGAAACCTGGAAATCCATGGAAAGAACCACTGAACCATTAGAATCTACTGGCAAACTTTCTCACAGTTCCACATTTGAATCTTAGACTCGAACCCATGAAGACAGAGGTGAGATGGCAGTGATCCATAATGGAGAGTGCTTTAGACCACTTGGCTAGTCGAGGCCCCAGCTTTGTTTGTGTTAATTTTATAATTTACAGGATGGATTAAAGTTTGGAGGATAAAGAAATCTTACATGAAAGGTGTGATTTGGATTTTTAATGTAGTTTTAAAAAATTTTCAGTCATATTGCTATGACATCTCCAGTGTGACAGTTTATAGTGATATCTTGCACTGGGGCATCATGCCACAGACATGTAACATGATGTCCCACCCAGTCAAATTATTCAGACACTATGCCGACCAGTCCTAACACTAACCTTTTAATGCTGAGTGCCAGGCGAGGCAGCTGTTAGTACCATTTTCAAAAGTCTTTGGTATGACTCAGCCAGGATTCAAATCCATGACCTCCCACATGCAAAGCTGACACTTTAACCACTAAGCCACTAGAGCGGTCTTACATGGAAGGTAATTTTGAGAGCGAACAACAGAAGCATTTATTTTATGCCTAGTATTCTGAATAGTGCAACAAACTAAATATACTAAAAATGATAATAACAATACGACTACTACTACTACTACTACTACTACTACTACTACTACTACTACTACCACTACTACTACTACTACTACTACTACTACTACTACTACTACTACTACTACTTCTACTACTACTACTACTACTACTACTACTACTACTACTACTACTAATAATAATAATAATAATAATAATAAATAATCATAATAATAATAGTATTTGTTCAAAAATCAAGGCAGAAAAGTGAACTTGCTTTCATAGGTCACCTGTATACAAAAGAAAGTTTGGCTTTTACCTTGGGTGGCTGCCATTGACAGTTTTGACTGTAAATCAAAAATTTCTCTGAAATGGGTTATTCATGTGCATCAACATTTCATCCCAGAAAAATCTCACAATCCTGTGGATTCTCAAAACTACCAAATCATTTTTGTCAAAACCATGACAAGGGAAATGCTCTAGTGTTACACAGACAGAATGTATCCTAATTGTTGTTTTTTTTCGAGTATATTAATTTTTAATTGTATGTTGTTTTTTTTACAGTACTGTGCTCATGAAGACTTGAATTTTAAACATGGACAGATATGTACATTTTTATGCACCAGAAAATAAAAAACATCCAATTTGGATGACTGTAGAATGAATTCATTTGTCTTTTCTTTCTTAAAAGAGCTTACAGGCCAATATATATAGACAGAAATGTATCCCCATATACTGGGCTTTCTCAGAAATGTATCTCCATATACTTGGCTTTCTCAGAAATGTATCCACATAGATAGGCTTTCTCAGTATTAATGTATTTTTATTGTCAGGAAATTGCATGAGTGATTGCACATACTGCAATCCCTGGTTTTGCTAAAAGTATTAAAGAAAGAGTTTGTCACAAGTAATTACCTGAATAGACTGTTCCGTTTTTCCATAATTTCCACTTCATCACAGTTTTCCATGGTGTCCTTGAAAAACTCACAGTCAAGCCAGAAGTTGATGAGCTGACTTCCTGCTGTGTCTGCAAGGAACTGCTGGAAATTGTCCATCCCACCATACTATACAGCAATAAAAATCCATTAAAACCGTATTTAAAATAAATTGCAATGCACATTTAACATCTTCCCCATTTTCTTATCAATTCATTTAAAACAACTTTGTCAATTAGGACAAAAATTTATATATTCTTTCTTGAATACAACACAGCAATTAGTTGTCAATTAGTACAAAAATTTATATATTCCTTCTTGAATTAGTTGTCAATTAGTTGTCAGTTAGTACAAAAACTTAGGTATCCTTACTTGAATACAATACATCAATTAGGATGTCAATTTGAGTGCCTCTACCAAGAAGTATGGGTTTTTCCATGGCATAATATTATCAATATTACAGGAAAAGTGATGAAATTATGATGAAAGCACAATTTACAATGACAGGCCTTGATGTTTAATGCCATAAATTTTGAAGTTTGACCAGAGAGCATGTTATATTTGCAATTGTATTAAAATATTATTTTGGTACTTAAAAGACAGGTATGTTAAATTAATATTTTTAGACTCTTTTGGTTCATATAAGACAGGTAGGTTAAAATATTATTTTGGTACTTAGACTACAGGTGTGTTAAAATGCTAATTTGGTCCTTACAAGACAGGTGTATTAAAATGTTTTTTTTTGTACCTAGAACAGATAGAAGCAATAAAGTATAACATACGCTGCCAAGTAACTGTTCTTTCAATTGCTGAAATGACATTTTCAATCGCCCTTCCAGATTTTTTACATCTGTTTCTGTCTGCTCCTCACTAACCCCCTCATCGTCAAATGTCACATACACCTGACCATTAGGTTCAGGTTCTTCTTCCCCCAACATATAGTCAAAGTCTCCATAGAATGGCTGGTTCATGAAGTCCTCATAATTAATAGGTGCTGACAATGCTCTGAAATTGTAAATACACTGGAGATACACAGTCAAACCTCAAGGATCTAGAAATACATTGGAAATTGTGAATACAGTCAAACATCAAAGATCCAGAAAACATTGGAAACTGTGAATATAGTCAAACATCAAAATTCCAGTCTACTAATGAACAAATTTACATTGTACAGATGATGGCTAGTCCAAATATTAAGCAGGTTGACCACACCTGCTAATTTTTTTCAAGTCATAAAATTAACTTTGTTTTTTAGGATTTTAGCTAGAACTGGAAGTTTTACAGATTTTTTTTTAGAACATGTGGATTTTTAAAAATATTATACATAGAGATGTTTCATTCTGATATGCAACCACCTCCAATATCTACTTAATCAGAAGAGAATGAATTATCTGCCCAAAATGAAATACACTGTTCATTTTCTTGTCATAATTTTTTATCCTTTTATGAAAAATGACATTAATGTTAGTAATGAGATTAGTAGATGGCGCATCAACCTTATTTTCTTTTCTTGTTCTTGTTTCTTTGGATCTCTAACTTTAAGGCTTTAGCAACAATGAATTCTTTGCCCAAAAATGACCCATGAATCTCAATGTATCCCACAATCAAATTGGACCCATGAATATCAATGGATCCCCTGACTAAATGGGACCCACGAATATCAATGAATCCCCTGACTAAATGGGACTCATGAATCTCATTGAATCCCCTGACTAAATGGGACCCATGAATCTCAATGAATCCCTTGACTAAATGAGACCCATGAATCTCAATGTATCCCCCAATCAAATGGGACCTATGAATATCAGTGAATCCCCTGACTAAATGGGACCCACGAATATCAATGAATCCCTGACTAAATGGGACCCATGAATCTCAATGAATCCCCTGACTAAATGGGACCCATGAATCTCAGTGAATCCCTTGACTAAATGGGACCCTTTAATCTCAATGAATTCCCTCACCAAATGGGACCCATGAACTTAGTGAACTCATGCTGATGAGAAATTGAGATAAGAACATCTCAGTCATTTCTCTCAAACTGTCTTTGGATCAGCTGATTGCCTGTCAAGAGCAAACTATCAAGGTTAACTGATTAAATGACATTCTTCCACAAGCATGTTCAGCATCACCATCTTTGATAAGGTATAACACCATACAAAATATTGGTCAGTGAAATATTTGTAATTATTTCTTTTGTATACAAACATATTATTTTAAATTTTTCATAATTAAATATTAAAAGTTTCCATTGACATTTCATTAATCACCACAAGAAGACACTTTCCAGTCATTAACTTGGTTGCAAAAACTGAAAATTAAACAACACTGAAATTTCCTCCTGTATGGTAGGCAAAGGTCAATGGAATAAAATCAGCATTTGCTGTTAAAACTATGCAGGTGTTCTCAATACAAAATACAATTTTAAAAAAATCATGAATTAATGTTTGTCCTTCATAGACAATTGTCTGTCATTAGTATAAGCATGTTAATTGGGATTTTTAAAAAGATTTTCCTAGTTTATTATAAGCTTGTAAGATTCAGTACACACTTCAGCATAAATCCGAACCTCTATTCTCCACAACACTCACCAACAATGTAATCTTTAAAATGGCATGCTGTGACACATGCAAATCAATAATTTAAATAATTATATCAACAGTTGCCTTAAATCTTGACAAATATTTGTTTTTCAATTAAAATTTCTTTAGATCAAATGAGTGACTGTGAAACAGACAGCTGAAAAATGGAGCTTTAGGATGGGCAAATCCGGAGTAAACATTACTTCAATCTGCCAATTTAATCCCATTGAAGTACTTTATATAAACCTAAATGCCTGATCTAACAGATATCAGAACTGTCAATTAATCTCAACTATGTACACAGTAAGAAATTTGTAGTACATCAAGGTATGTGTTTCAAAATAAAAAATGTTCCTGCACTTAAACATATTGATTTACTTTATTCCTTATGTAATTATGGCACCTGTAATAAAAATAGCAGTCCCCTACTAAATGCTACTGTTTCATGTCAGATACCATGGGCAGGGGTCACTGTGTATCCCACCCTCCAAAATCTGGGAACCACACAACATTTGAAAGGTAAAGGGACAGGAAAATTGCTGTGCCTTATAAACAAACAGCATTAAAAATGTAAGAAAATCTTATTTTCTATGATATTTTCTGTGGACACTTACATTATTGTAAAATAAATTTTATCATGTGTTATCATAAAAACATTAATATGTTTGAATGTCTGGTTAATTAAACCTGAAATGAACTGCACCAAGGAATTTTACACTTCAGATCTGACTCTGATTTAAGTGTTTGTTCCTCAGTATATACCAGCATTTAGAATAGTCAATAATCATCTTTCCTGTAACTACTTAATAAATCACTTTTTAATTGACAAATTGTGTATTTGTATCAATTTAGTCTCTTTTGTCATTAATTCAACCTAAAAAAAATTAAATCCTTTTTGCCATACCGTCATTCAGTGACTTTATCCTAAACAATATGTTACACTGGTGATCATCAAATATTTTACCATTCAATGCAGCTGACTACCACAACCTGTTAATATTTTCAAAGAAAAGGTTTAATCCAGTTTAGTGACTCTGGCCATTGCTAATTCCAAAAAAGAAAATAACTGATATCTACTAAAGCATTTTGTTGGTATATTTTTCTCCAGATAAAAAATGTTCAAAGGGTGGTGCACAGGTTTAAGATTTGGGTACTGATTAAATTACTAAAACAACTTTCTTCATTTTGTAAACAAAGAAAAAAATGTCAACATAAATGCATTTGAAAGATTAGATAAGTTTGTTATGGATTTTCATTCAGCAGAAAATACATGGAGATTTTAAGCACTAATAATATTGGTAACTGAATTGAAATTAAATTTTAATTTCAAGACTACTAAAGAAAAAATGGCAAATCACTAATTCATGAGAATTAAATTAAATTAAATTAAATTAAATTAAATTGTATATAGAGTATGTATTGTTTTGCATTGATTCTTCACCACTTATATTGATATGTGTATCAATATAGTAGAATTATCAGTATGTACATTGATATAGTACAATTATAAATATGTACATTGATATGGTAGACTTATCAATACATACATGTATATTGATATGATAGAATTATCAATATGTACATTGATATGGTAGAATATCAGTATGTACATAGATATGGTAGAATGATCAATATGAACATTGATATGGTAGAATGATCAATATGTACATTGATATGGTAGAATTATCAATATATACCTTGATATGGAAGAATTATCAATATGTATATTGCTATGGTAGAATGATCAATATGTACATTGATAGGGTAAAATTATCAATACATCCAAATATTGATAGGCTATACATGGTGACCAGTAACTGGTGGAGGAAGAATCCAGGAAAAACCTTGGTAAGAACCACTGATCCACAGGAACGTACTGGCAGCTTCCTCACACACCCAAATTGGCCTAGCCTGAAACTCAAAACCATGCAGATGGAGGCGAGAGGGCAGCAATCAATAAAGGCAAGTGCTTTTGTCCACTCAGCCAGCAGGGGTCACAATCTTTTTCTGGTTCACTATATAAAGTCTGACATATGGCTATATTTTCAGGTCTCTATTTAGTAACAACTTGCAAACTGTAGCATTATGCTGCTTACAGTTGGGTACCCTTTATACTTGATAAATAAGTCAGAAGAAAGATGAATAACCTCGCTTGTCTCCGAAACTGTTCCTCAGCATCTGAGGTAGGTTGTTTCTTGTTCTTGGCATACTTAGATGAATGCCTGCTGACCTGGGATTTGCTGCCTGCTGGATCTAAAGATAAAAAGCCATAAATCTATATTACAACAGGTCTTAAAATAAAATTCTCACAAATCTTTCTTACAACAGGTCTCAACATAAAATTCTCACAAATCTGTCTTACAACAGGTTTCAACATAAAATTCTCACTAATCTGTCTTACAACAGGTCTTGGCATAAAATTCTCACAAATCTGTTTTACAACAGGTCTCAATTCAACAGGTCTCAACATAAAATTCTCACAAATCTTTCTTACAACAGGTCTCAACATAAAATTCTCACAAATCTGTATTACAACAGGTCTTGGCATAAAATTCTTACAAATCAGTCTTACAACAGGTATTAACAGAAAATTATCACAAATCGGTATTACAACAGGTCTTAACATAAAAATCTCACAAATCTGTTTTACAAAACAGGTCTTAGCAGAAAATTCTCACAGATCTGTCTTACAACAGGTTTTAACAGAAAATTCTCACAAATTTGTCTTACTAAAGGTCTTTCTAATTTGTTATGTGTGTTCTTAACATGGACAATTTTCACTTATTATATTCAGATAGCCATTCTTCATCAACTCTAATTAAGCAAACTTTCACAAAATAAGCACAAATCGAATGCTGAGTAACTGAATATATGTAATCTATGTATTTTCTCCTGTCTCAATAAAATTCTGTAATAATGAACAAATCGGTAGTCTCTTTTGGTTATTTATATTGTGTGTGTGCGTGTGTGTGTGCAATCAGTATTAAAGATTGACATTACTGGTACATATTGCCTTTTCAATAGTCCTTCATTTTTAAGTGAATATGATTGGGTATTATATAGCACACCAACACAAGTAGGTTATTTAGTGCCAAGACAATGGAAGTAGAGCGTCTTTTCCCCAGGGCACACTACAGTACCTAACCTAGGATGCTCTTGTTGTAGATTCAAACCTGAACCCTTTATGTCACAATCCAGCAAACAAATCACTGAGTGAGAGATCCTGCATTAACTTGGTATGTTGTATTATATTTTGACTTGTTTACAATATTTCAAGTCATAAGAACACATTTTTCTAAAAGAGGAATAATTATTTTTGATTGTTTATACTGAAAAATGAAAAATCACTTTAATTTCATATTATGTACTTTCTGCAGGGAAATAATTGTAACAATTGTAACTAGACTAGTCTACAAGGTGTTTTTTTGACAGCCCACTGGATTGTCATCAGATATTTTTGGTAGCCCAAGGATTGCCATCTTATTTTTGGTAGCCTGTTGATTGCCATCTGACATTTGGTAACTGATGGAATGCCATTTCATTTTTGGTAAATCATGGATTGCCATTTCATTTTTGGTAACTCATGGATTGCCATTTCATGTTTGGTAACTCATGGATTGCCATTTCATGTTTGGTAACTCATGGATTGCCATTTCATGTTTGGCAACTCATGGATTGCCATTTCATTTTTGGTAACTCATGGATTGCCATTTCATGCTTGGTAAATCATGGATTGCCATTTCATTTTTTTGGCAACTCATGGATTGCCATTTCATTTTTGGTAACTCATGGATTGCCATTTCATGTTTGGTAACTCATGGAATGCCATTTCATGTTTGGTAACTCATGGATTGCCATTTCATGTTGGGTAACTCATGGATTGCCATTTCATTTTTGGTAACTCATGGATTGCCATTTCAATTTTGGTAACTCATGGATTGCCATTTCATTTTAGTAACTCATGGATTGCCATTTCATGTTTGGTAACTCATGGATTGCCATTTCATTTTTGGTAACTCATGGATTGCCATTTCATTTTTGGTAACTCATGGATTGCCATTTCATTTTTGGTAACTCATGGATTGCCATTTCATGCTTGGTAAATCATGGATTGCCATTTCATTTTTTTGGCAACTCATGGATTGCCATTTCATTTTTGGTAACTCATGGATTGCCATTTCATGTTTGGTAACTCATGGAATGCCATTTCATGTTTGGTAACTCATGGATTGCCATTTCATGTTGGGTAACTCATGGATTGCCATTTCATTTTTGGTAACTCATGGATTGCCATTTCAATTTTGGTAACTCATGGATTGCCATTTCATTTTGGTAACTCATGGATTGCCATTTCATGTTTGGTAACTCATGGATTGCCATTTCATTTTTGGTAACTCATGGATTGCCATTTCATTTCTGGTAACTCATGGATTGCCATTTCATTTTTGGTAACTCATGGATTGCCATTTCATTTTTGGTAACTCATGGATTGCCATTTCATTTTTGGCAACTCATGGATTGCCATTTCATTTTTGGTAACTCATGGATTGATATTTCATTTTTGGTAACTCATGGATTGCCATTTCATGTTTGGTAACTCATGGATTGCCATTTCATTTTTGGTAACTCATGGATTGCCATTTCATGTTTGGTAACTCATGGATTGCCATTTCATTTTTGGTAACTCATGGATTGCCATTTCATGTTTGGTAACTCATGGATTGCCATTTTATTTTTTGGTAACTCATGGATTGCCATTTCATTTTTGGTAACTCATGGATTGCCATTTCATGTTTGGTAACTCATGGAATGCCATTTCAGTTTTGGTAGCCTATGGATTGCCATCTCATTTCTAGTAGCCCATTGGATTTTCATCTAATTTCTAAAGTTTGAAAACAATAGCAGTTTTAAGATGATGACGTACCTCTCTGAGGATCAAACTGGACTTTTTCAAGATCATTTGAGAAGCTTACATCACGCCTACCATCAGAATAAATTCCACCTTTAGGATTAAACTTCAGGGGAGGGATCTCAAATCTAAAATAAATCAAAATATATATTTTAATATTTCAAATTATTACTTAAACCCTTGATTGATTTAATATATTTAAAGTAGAATATGAGACTGAAATGTGTCTTAAATTATTTGGAATTAAATTATTTACAATAAGACTGTCTCAAGATATTTTGATAAAATTATTTCAGATTAATCAGTCATTTTTGACATAACCATGAGTTACAATGATCTGATCAATCAGTCATTAACATAGGAAGTGATATACCAGTCAGATTAATCAGTCATTAATATATCATGGGTTATACTAATCTGAATAATCAGTCATTAACATACCATGGGTTATACTGATTTGATTATAGATGAACATTTCAGAAAGGTAGAGTCCAAGTATAAAAAACATAAGCCCTTAAAATATTCATATTAGTCAAACACTAATAATAACA
Source organism: Potamilus streckersoni (assembly GCA_016746295.1). Lineage (NCBI taxonomy): Eukaryota > Metazoa > Mollusca > Bivalvia > Unionida > Unionidae > Potamilus > Potamilus streckersoni. The sequence goes on from JAEAOA010002319.1 coordinate 534,484, forward strand.
TGCAGTATGAAACTTTATTAAATGCAGAATAAGGTTTCTATTAACAAGTTCTATTTACCATAAACAAGAGCACATACTTAGGAATCTTCTTTATAATTATCATAAAACAAATACTGTAATTGCTGCTATATTCATTCATACTATGCTACATGGGTCATTAATGAAATAGAGTGAATGCTTTGATATTCAGTCATTCTATGCTGTGTGGATTATTAATCAAATGCTGTGAATGCTTTGATATTCAGTCATTCTATGCTGTGTGGATTATTAATCAAATGCTGTGAATGCTTTGATATTCAGTCATTCTATGCTGTGTGGATTATTAATGAAATACAGTGAATGCTTTGATATTCAGTCATTCTATGCTGTGTGGATTATTAATCAAATACATGTACTGTGAATGTTGCTATATTCAATCATTTTTGCTAGATGGATTATTAATGAATATACTGAGTGCTACTATATTCAGTCATTCTATGCTGTGTGGATTATTAATCAAATACTGTGAATTTTGTTTTTATATTCGGTCATTCTATGCTGTGTGGATTATTAATGAATATACTGAGTGCTACTATATTCAGTCATTCTATGCTGTGTGGATTATTAATCAAATACTGTGAATTTTGTTTTTATATTCGGTCATTCTATGCTGTGTGGATTATTAATGAATATACTGTAAGTGCTACTATATTCAGTCATTCTATGCTGTGTGGATTATTAATCAAATACTGTGAATTTTGTTTTTATATTCGGTCATTCTATGCTGTGTGGATTATTAATCAAATACTGTGAATTTTGTTTTTATATTCGGTCATTCTATGCTGTGTGGAATATTAATCAAATACTGTGAATTTTGTTTTTATATTCGGTCATTCTATGCTAAATAGCTCATTAATGAAATACATGTACTGTGATTGTTATGATATTCATTCATGGATCATTATGAAATATTGTGATTGCTACTTTATTATTATGACTTTATTTAAATAGGGTAAAACAATTAACTAAGAACTAATCTACCTTGAGGCTTTCATTCAAAGGAATTTATTTATTTTTGCTGCATCTCTGAAGCCACTGTATATACTGGGTTTGGAAAAAGGAAATAGAGTGGGCATTTCTAATCTCAACTGGAATATTATTCCAGAGCCAAGTTCCAGAGTATTGGAAACTTTTTTAAAAAATTCCTTATTTGGTTTGGAAATTTTGTAATGTTTGGTAGATATTGATCGCAGGTGGGGAGTATTTCCGGGTAGCCTACACTTAAATAGTGATTGTAAATATTCAGGAGCACTATTATTGGCTAACCTGTACATTATTGGCTATCCTGTACATTAATTTGGCTTTTCTCAAACAGATTCGGTCTTTAATTAGTAAAATTTTAACTTACCAGCTAAATTTTCCTTGCTTTCTTTCTGGGTTGATATTAAATTAAATGCTCTTTTTCATGGAGATGTGCCAGCTTTGCTAATTTTTATCATTTAATTACCCCATACTGTATTACAGTAGTCTAAATAGAGTTGTATGTAACTGTTATAAAATAGTTTTCTGTGCTTTTCTGGGAGAAAGTGTCTTATCCTACTGAGAAGCCATAAACTTGAACTGACTTTTTTACTGATATGTTTGATATGTTCAATCCATGATAGGTTATTGTCTACCAAAACACCAAGTAGACTATCATGGCAGACCATTTGGAACCTTTTTTCCTTCCATGTCAGACATAGTTCATCACTATCAAGTTTTGTTCTTTTGTTCCATGTTGAGATAAGTAATATTTTAGTTGTACTAATATTAACCACCATGCCATTGCATGTCCACCAGTTGTCCGGATTGTTTTGGGCATTCTGTAAAGAAATTTCGAGTTCATGCTTTGTGTTTTGGATGTTTGACAATGTTGTGTCATCTGCATAGAGATCTGTAGATGATATCGAGTCCTTTAGTACAAGTGGTAGGTCATTAATAAATAAAATAAATAGTAATGGACCTAGAATTGAGCCTTGTGGTACTCAACATCTAATTGTTCCAGGTTCAGACAGAACATTATTAATATAAACATGTTGTGTTCTCTCCCTAAAGTATGAAGTAAACCATCTAACTGTGCTTTCATCACACTGGTATATTTTCAGTTTCTTCAAAAGGAATTCATGATCCACCATGTCAAAAGCTTTCCTGAAATCTACAAATACATATCCTATTATTCTACCTTGGTCAAGTGCTTGATGCCATTTATCAGTTAAGGAGATCAAGGCAGTCTTACATGAATGATTCTGTCTTAATTCGGATTGATTAGGGTATAACAGAAAGTGTTTGGTTAAATATGATATGAATGAATCATAGACATGCTTTTCAATCAATTTTGACAAGTTTGGTAGTATTGAGATTGGCCATAGTTATCAGCATCATCCTTAGAACCAGATTTGTGAATAGGAGTTACTTTTGCAGTTTTCCATATTTTGGGGACAGATGAGGTTGCAATACTTAAATTGATTATGAATGTTATGCTATGTACAATAGCAGAGGCAGAAGATTTAATGAGTCATTAACCAATCTGAACAAGTCCTGTAGCTTTCTTAGTATCAAGTTCACTGAGACATTTCTTAACAAAGTGTTTTGATTAAGGTGAGATAGAGAAACATACCTCCTTAGAGATTTTTCTGCTGCATAACTTTTTCAGTTCATTAAACTTATTTTCAATCACTGGTTCCATTAACTTTGTGGTAATTTGGTGAAAAAAAATCATAAAACATTTGCAATGTCATTGTCATCAGTGACTATGGTGTCATTTACCAGAAGTGAGTGAATTTTATTTATCTTTGTGTGTTCCTCCACTGAGTTTCTTGAAGACTTTCCAAATGCAGTTTTTGTCAATCTTTTTGTTTTCAAGCAATGATTGATGATAATTTTGTTTAGCTTTTTTAATCATACTTGTTATTTTATTTCTCCATACTTTATATTCTGCATGGTTTCCCATAGCCTTGAATTGGTCTCATGTTCTCATAGCATCAAGGATTCAGTTGTAAGCCAATTAGCTTGGATTTCATTCTTTACTTGATGTACCTTCATTGGTGCATGCTTTGAGACTGCATCCATAAAAAGTCAGTCCACACCCTCAGAGCTTTATCTATGTCATCCAAATTTTGGATCATACTCCATGGAACTTTATATAGGTAATTAAGAAATTGTTGTTCATTAAAATTTCTGAATGATCTATAAGTGATAGTTTTGTGTATATTTTTCTTATTTCTCTTGCATTTAACCTATCTTGTCAAAAAGTAGGATAGTGGTCACTAAGACCAAATTTTGGTATGTTAACACAAGCTACTATATTCAAGCATTCTATGCTATATGGATCATTAATGAAACTCTGTGATTAGTCTATCTTCAATCATTTTATGCTACATGGATCATTAATGAAACACTGTGATTGGTATGATGTTAAGTTATTCTATGCTGTATGGATCATTTATGAAACACTGTGATTGCTACTATATTCAGTCATTCTATACTATATGGATCATCAATGAAATACTGTGATTATTGCGATATTCAGTCATTCCATGCTACATGGATCATTAATGAAACACTGTGATTGCTACTGTATTCAGTCATTCCATGCTACATGGATCATTAATGAAACACTGTGATTGCTACTGTATTCAGTCATTCCATGCTACATGGATCATTAATGAAACACTGTGATTGCTACTGTATTCAGTCGTTCCATGCTACATGGATCATTAATGAAACACTGTGATTGCTACTGTATTCAGTCATTCCATGCTACATGGATCATTAATGAAACACTGTGATTGCTGTGATATTCAGTCATTCTATGCTAGATGGGGTAGAGTATTTATTTCTCTATATTTAGCTCATTAAAGAGAGATACATACTTTTGTTTAGATTTCTGGGAAGCGCTTTTAGATGGTGAGGTTAGTTGTGTGCCTGTAGTTGTGCTCCCTTGCTGTTTACTAAAATAAGACTCTGAAATTAAGAAAATAAAATAATGGAACAAAATTCTACATTTAACAAGTTGTACATCATAGCGTTTAGCATTATAGAGTTTGGGGAAAAAAAACAGCAAGATCAGTTTATTTGCTTCTTACAATTTTTCCAATCACCTCATTGTCAACATAGTTTTGATGATACAGTAAATCTACAAAAGGAAATTCTTGTTGTTTCAATGGCACATTCAGTACAGTACTGGCCAAATCATGCAGAGAAACAGAGAGCTAAGTACATATGGAAACTAGACAGCTGACCCAGGTTGGCTCCTAAAACCCTTTGGATTACAAATCCAATGCTCCGCCAACTAAATTAGCATGGCTCACATGTAGACAGTGGAGGAAAATGCAATTTTTTAAGTAAATGAACCTTTTTCACAGAGAAGTATAGGACTATGTCCCAAAATATTGCTTAATAAATTTACTACTTTCCAAGCTAGAGCTTAATAATCATATCACAACAAAACTTGATAACCTCATCATGGTTTGGGTTAACCAACACACAAGATGTCAACAGAGATAGAGTTTTCCATTATGGAAAAGGTCTGTACAGCTGGGTTCAGACCAGGATCGGGCAGTCCCTGGTTTTTATCCTTTCTTCTTGCTAGTTCTAAATAATTTTTAATTAGCAAACTTTCAGCTCATTGGATTAGAGTGACTATCAGATGGACCTGATAAAAAGGACATGCAGTAAAGTCATATCAACATGGCGGAATATTTAGTTGTCAGCATAGCAATCTGTTTTGTCTTTCAAATTTTACAAATATGTAAGGAGAGGTCACCATTGTTATTATCATTTAAATGATGCACTAGACCAACTGCATTAACTCATCATAGCAAATCCAAATACATTTAACTGTATATTCTGTTCTAGCTTCTCCCCACCTCACACCCACCCACTACACTAACCTGGAGGTTAAATTAGACAAAGACACAGATGCATCTTGCTAATGTCATTATAATTAACATTTTTGTACATCTGACCACTGACTGCTCCCAAGAAACACAGTGATATCTGACCTTTGAACCTTCCCCAGCAAATTTATTGGTGGGAGCCAAGAATTACTTCGCTCTTATGGATGGAGGGGGATGTAGTTGGTAGAGTGTCAGACTTATAATCTAGTGGGTGTGTATTTGATACCTACTCAGGGCAGCCTTGTAGGACTGCATCAATGTGCCTTGGGGAAGGCACTTAAATCCCATTTCCTTTGCTGAAAGTGTGGAAATTGCTTTAAGCAGAGGGTTATCCACCAGGGAAACATTGTTAAAATCCCAGCAGCCACAAGCAGATGGCTACACCCAGGAAAAACATACAGTTAAAAACTAATTAGCCACTACTAGATTATTACCTACAAGAATAACATATTGTTAAAAACCAGTCAGCTACTAGCAGATGGTTGCCCCCAAGGAAAACATACAGCAAAGTTTTGTCTATTTCCAGCCAATGATTAAGGAGGAGGACAAGTGATAATGGACAGATGGACAAGAAAGGGTGTATCATAATATACCCCCAAGCCAAAGCATGGGAATAAATATATTGAACTCAAAAAAAGGTAAATGGAAGATTTCTCCATTCAAGATTTCAGCTTGCATTTTGCTGATATTCTAATGTCTAATAAGAGTAGTACCAAAAAAGTAACTTTTATTTCTTTCATTTAGCAATAATACTCTCTGTAACCTATATGCTAAGAATTAGAGGACTTGAATTACAAATTGAATTATTGCTCCTGAAATGATCATACAAACATACCTACTAAATTTCCCATGAAATATACTCACCAAATCCCCTATGAAACATACTCACCAAATCCATTTCAAATATATTCACCAAATCCCCTCTAAAATTTGCTGAAAAAATCCCTCATGATATAGAGTATACTCACCAAATCCTCTATGAAACATACTCACCAAATTCCTATAGAATATACCTACCAAATCTCCCATGATATATACTCACCAAATCCCCCCATGAAATATACTCACCAAATTCCCATAGAATATACTCACCAAATACCCTATGAAATATACTCACCAAAATCCCCCATGAAATATTCTCACCAAATCCCACTTGATCTATATATTCACCCCCATGAAATATACTGACTAAATTTCTCTTTAAATATACTCATCAAATCCCCCATGACAAATACTCACCAAATCACTAATAAACTCACCAAATCCCCATATAATATACTCACTAAATCCTTATGAAATTGACTAAAACATCTGAAGAATTATACTTATGAAATCACCCAAGTAATATTCTCACCAAATCCCCATAGAATATACTAACCAAATCCCCATGAAATATACTAAAAAAATCCTAAGAAATATATTCACCAAATTCCCCATGAAATTACTTACCAAATCCCAAATGAAATATACTCAACAAACCCCAATCCCAATGAAAGATACTCACCAAACCCCACATGATAGGTACTCACCGAATCCCCCATGAAATGGTGGTGGCATACTAAAAGCCCTACTTCCTGGACGCTGGTAACGGTATAGTTCACGAGGGTTAAACTGATTCTCTGCAAATGCCAAATCCTCATCTTCTAACACATCATTAGCACTATTATCAGCACTGTTACTTAGACTGGAAACATAACTCTCTGACTGACGACTGTAGCCTCGAATCTGTTGACTGGAATGTCGACTTGCAGAGTAGCGGTCATCTAAAGGCCGGAGTAAAAGCTTGCAAAGCTTAAATTCCCGGAAGAGCTGGGTACTGTAAGGTAAATATTAAGTAATAAATATTCAAAATTATCTGTGAAATATTTTTCTTTTCTTTAATTCCTATTTTTTCACATCTCAAAAATTACTTTAAAGTTTCACATATGAAAATACAAGATTTTATATCATACCATTCAATAATTTATTGTATATGTCTACAAAAGTAATAACTAAAAGAAGAAAAACAACCATTTTGCTTGCTAGAGGAAGGTATGACAACTGCATCACCTTTCAGGCATGGAAATTGTTTTTTATGAAGATATGTGTCTTTCCACCATTCATTTCTCAATGAAATTATGTGCCCTGTCAACTCTGTGTGTTTGTGTATGTGTGTTTGTGTGAGTGTGTGTGTGTGTGTGTGTGTGTGAGAGAGAGAGAGAGAGAGAGAGAGAGAGACAGACAGACAGAGAGAGAGAGACAGACAGAGAGAGACAGACAGAGAGAGAGACAGAGAGAGAGATTTGGATTTTGAATGTAGCCAAAATTTTCAGTCATATCGCTATCATGTCCGCATCATGGCAGTTTTATAGTGATGTCTAGCACAGAGGCATCATGCCGCAGATATGTAGCATGATATCCCACCTAGTTGTGTTATCCATTGCACCAGACCAACCAGTCCCAACACTAACCTCTTAATACTGAGCACCTAGCAAGGCAGTTATAAGTACCATTTTTATAACTCTTTAGAATGACTTGGCTGGGGATTGAACCAGTGACCTCCTGCATCTGAGGCAGATACCCTAACCACAGAGCCACCAAAATGGTTGCAAAATAGTTTACAAAATGTCACAAATATAATTCATTTGAACAGAAAACATTATCCCAAATCCATTGTTTTTTTAAACCACTGATATTTAAGTATGATCAGCCTACGATTACAATGAAAGCTGATGCAGGGTAAGTTTCATCTTAGAAACTTCAATTCAAATTGTAAAGAAAAGAAAATTGTCTTTTCTTGTGTAAACTATTTCATTATGAAGTACAAGAGACTGAATTTCCCACTCAATAAATTATGATGGCTTTTTTGTGACACAATGAATTATATCTTTTGTGTGACACAATGAATTATATCTTTTGTGTGACACAATGAATTATACCTTTTGTGGCACACAATGAACTATATCTTTTGTGTGACACAATGAATTATACCTTTTGTGGCACACAATGAACTATATCTTTTTTTGTGTGACACAATGAATTATATATTTTGTGCCACACAATGAATTATATCTGGTAATAACTTAAGAAATGAAAATATCCTCTGTGTGGAAAACTGAAAATTATAAACTTTGTTCCCACTCAATAAGAAATTTCTATGTTATAAAATTATATTAGATCTAAATTTAGTGTCACTAATTTTGTTCAGTGTATGAACTAATTAAGAAAATCTCATGGTCAAATGGATATTTTCAAGTCAGGTAAATATGCTTATTGCTAAAGTAAGAATTAACATTTCACTGAAGTGCTGTATAAGTAATGCAAATCATTGTAAAAAGTCTATAGAAACATTGATTGAGTGTCTATCAATAAGGATAAGAATTATATGGTTGTCTGGCAGACTGCAAGAAACAGAAGCTAATAGCCCAGCTGCATCCCAGTGGGCCATAGAACAACAGTGTAACAGCTGGCATTGGAAGATGCTGGAACAATGGTCCTTAGAAGGTTTTGCAAGAATTGTTCATAGAAGACACTGTTACAATGGTCCATAGAAAACAGTGCAATAGTTATCCATAGAAGACACTGTTACAGTGGTCCATAGAAAACAGTGTAATAGTTGTCCATAGAAGACACTGTTACAGTTGTCCATAGAAAACAGTGTAATAGTTGTCCATAGAAAATACTGTAACAGTGGTCAACACAAGACAATCATCCCAGAGCTACAGACAGGATCTAAGGGCCCTAGGAAAAATTCTCCATTGGCCTAATGGAAATACTGTAACAGTGGTCCACACAAGATAGTGTAACAGGTGTCCCAGCCCTACAGACAGGATCTGTGAGCCCTAGGAAAATTCTCCATTGGCCTAATGAAAATACTGTAACAGTGGTCCACACAAGATAGTGTAACAGGTGTCCCAGCCCTACAGACGGGATCTGTGAGCCCTAGGAAAATTCTCCATTGGCCTAATGGAAATACTGTAACAGTGGTCCACACAAGATAGTGTAACAGGTGTCCCAGCCCTACAGACGGGATCTGTGAGTCCTAGGAAAATTCTCCATTGGCCTAATGAAAATACTGTAGCAGTGGTCCAAAGAAGAGACTGTAATAATTTTCTATAGAAGGCAAAATATATTCACATTTTGTTTTATGACCTATTTCTTTTCTATGAGTCAGTAATAATTATTATTCTTTTCAAAAATACTTAAAGCTTTGTTTCAGAAAAAGTAATATCTAGCAAGTCATTATATCCCATAATAGCCCACTGGGCTCACTTATTAGTTAACAAAGTAAAAGGCTAGAAAAAGTCACAATTTTTTTACTTGCCTTGAATTAAGATATTCATAACCAAGTATTCAGACTACATAACTTACTGATGAAAACATCAGTGTTTAAGGTCAGTTTCTTTGTTTTCTCTGTATATGGTGGATATTTAGTTCTGGGATGTTTAAGGTTCTGGTCCTGGTTTCACAAAACATCTCAACTTCAATTTTTTTCAATATCTTTCTTATTGACGGTTTTGGAAGTATGTTTTTTTCAGAAAACATTAACAAGCCCTCAGTGACTCAAATAGTCATTACAATATCTGGCATTCTTCTGAAATTAATCTTATTTTATTTCTGAGGACTAACTGAGGATTTCCTAGCTCCAACCAAGTATCATTGGTCATCAGTTACATAACTAGCTTTTCATTCAATGACACTGGGTGCCTGTATTTATTTTTTAAGAATTCTCATTTATTATAAACTAGTAATTTTTGTCCAATGTTTCATATATTCTCAAAAGATAGCATGAAAATGACAAATTTTAATTTAAGGACATGTCTTGAGAAATTTAGTTAAATTTGGGCCTGGATTTTCAGTTTCAAAGTCATGAGAAGATAAATAAAGATGCAACCCTGACTGAAAGCAAATAAGTGTGGGATTTTACAACCCAAACTGAACAACTCTGACTGAAAACATTTCTCAGATTTATAACCCTAACTGAAAACAATGAAGTGTGGGATTTAAAACCTTACCTGTGAAAACCGTGTTCTAAGGGATTTACAACTCTGACTTTGAAAACAGTGCAGTATGGGATTTACAACCCTGACTTTGAAAACAGTGCAGTATGGGATTTACAACCCTGACTTTGAAAACAGTTCAATATGGGATTTACAACTCTGACTTTGAAAACAGTGCAATATGGGATTTACAACCCTGACTTTGAAAACAGTCCAATATGGGATTTACAACCCTGACTTTGAAAACAGTGCAGTATGGAATTTACAACCCTAACTTTGAAAACAGTCCAAAATTGGATTTACAACCCTGACTGGAAACAATACAATTCACAACCCTTATCTTAAAACAGTGTAGGATGGGATTGTGAAATTATTTTATACCTAAGGAATAATGGTAATCTATTAGTCTTGGCCCATATGAGCATTTGCTCTCGTTCCTCATCTGTACATCCATAGCGGCCACCTAGTTTGCCCACTGAATGGGAGCCTTCAGAAGCTGTGTCAGTGTCATCGACCTCATCAAAGGAGCCTGTAAGTCTGTTGTACAAAAGTTGCTTTGGGAACACCTGAGAAAATCATCAAGGTAAATTTAATATACTTTCCAATATCACTGTCATTTATCACATAATATCATAACACTAAAAATTAGTCTAAACTATCTGTCTACAAAAGTAGACTACTAATACTTTATCCAAATCTGCACCAGAGAAGTTCTGTATAAATTGCATAAGTTTTTTTCTTCCAGTGACAGTTTTAGTGAGTGTTATGACTCAATGGTATTGAACTAATTAACCGAAAAAAGCGAAAACCAATAAGTTTATCCAACTTCAACAAATAATTTATTTCACAAGAATACAAAGTGATAATTTAAAAGGAACATACGTATTGTAAATTAAATCTCAAATAGTCCCAAAAGTTCTATCACAAGTCCAAAGTATGGGCTGAATAAATTTAAATCTTGATTGTGTTGATGTATTAATAGTCTTAAATGTCCTGATGTTCCAACAGTCTTGATGAATCACATTGATATAATCAAAAATGTCTTTGAATGAATTCACAATAACCCCAAAATTGTTACTTAGTCTAAAGGTTTCAATATGCATTTTGTAATTCTAATGAATAATTTAATCAAATAACTACTATAATTTAATACATGAGCACAACTATCCACTACAAATATTAAAATTGCACTTCAGATGTTACAATAGTAATGGATAATTCTGATGTAACCAACCTTGATATAAAACCTAAGAAACATTAAGAGGACCAGGATGAGAGTCAAAGTTCATTTCTAGAGCATTCTATGTTGTTAAGGTCAGGTCTTTTATTTAAATTTTAGTAAATAACACCACAAATATCAGGTAAACTAGGAATTTCCAAGAGGAAAACCAATTTCTGAACTCAGATTTAAGCAAACATATTTTAAACATGAAATGTCTGATATGAACTCCTACCCTCAATTATGGACAAAGGTCAACGACATGTTACATGTATAAGCTCATACAAAAGTAACAAAAAAAAAGAGTGAAGCCAACAATCTTTGTAAATTTTAACAAATAATTTATTTCCCTAGGAAATAAGATACACATATGGAAAAGGACTTACGGCTGGTGAATATAATCCAAAAACTAAACCTGGCATTTAAAAATATAAGTCCTATCACTAAAAAGTTCTAAATGAATCAAAGTTCGAATCCCAAACAAGTTCCAATATGGAAGGCAATGACGTCTTCTGAATCTTGCTTGTGCTGTTGTTTCAACAGTTCCTTGTCGAATAACGAAGAAAATATTCCGGTTTTAGAATTCTAAATAATTTCCGATAGATGTCTTTGTACAAGAATTTTTATGAAGAGCACTTATATTTCCAGGAAAAATAAATTATTTTAAATAACAACTGCAACTCACCTGGTCACACCACAAAACGCCTTTGAGCTCCAGAGGTATCAATTTACGACTGACTAAATCCACTACAAAACATCTGTTTTAACCCTCAATTTAAGATTACATGGTGGGGTCATGTGGTCACTCAGTTCAAACCATGCAGTAAAATAATAAGTCAATTAGTACGTTGGCCATATGGGTTTAATTATAATTAACTAATCTTACTGTAAGATTCAATAATAAAAGGTTATTTACAAAATAGAGCAAACATGCAATCCAGGTATGACCTTGATTACGACCAATGATTTTCACTCTGTATTTACCATTTTCTGAATCACAATATCTCTAAGTTATTCTACTCGGATAGGAAAGAGACGAGTATGTTTGATAGATATTGACATCATTCAGAACAAGCTTCGTTAGTTCAACAAGATAAAACTATGATTCTTATGTATGTTGTCACAGTACTCTGCAGAAAACATATCCGCAGAATTTACCCTGAAGCTGCGAATATATGATCCATTCGATTGATCTCAACACAAGAATCATATCCAACTCTCGAGTCCCAAATGAAAGTTTTACTCGTCTCCAAATCCTATTAAAAACTATTCTGACAATAAAAAGATTTCATGTGTGCATTTCATGTACGTTCGCCATGCCCAGAGTAACAAATTAATAATTCACATGCTAAGTACTCAGAATCAGCATATTAAAATTCCTATATTAGTAAAACAAAAATGTTTTTAAAAAAGACCAACATTATTAATATTTCACAAGTCCAAGTATTACTTGTGTTACAGTTTAGCCTGTTTCATTCCATTTCACCCTCAGCCATTTAAAGGAGGGGGGGGAGAGGGCGCTGAGATTATTTTTCGAATCGCGAATTTGTTGTGGGGGTTACCTCAAGATAGTGTCTTTTTTTGGGGGGTCATTTATATATATATATATATATATATATATATATATATATATATATATATATATATATATATATATATATATATATTTTCTTCTAAAGGAAGAATACATTTAAGCTATTTGGGGGATGATTTTTTTTTAAAATTTAGTTTTTTTAAAAAAATCATCCCAGTCCTTCACCCGAAAACCTTTACGAAAACTAAACGGTCAGTCGTTCATTTTCAATATTTCTACATACAGCTGATACGAATGTGTTTCCTGACCTTCTTATATCTGCGGTAGTTATGTTTAAAGTATTATTACGTAAGATATTCAGATTCCATAGAAAGCATGGTTTGTCTAATTTCACTAGTATCAATAGAAACACTACACTTTTAAGACAATTAAATCAATCAATTTTGGCGATACTGAACCTATTTAATACATCGAATCGGTTGTCAATATTTTTGCTAAGTTTTAATGAAATGAAATCCGGAATAATGAAAAAAAATGTGCTAATTACCCACATATTTCATTAAGTAAGCGCTAAATTAGGTTCATGTTGTAGTTGTTATGGGTTTAATGCCATTTTTCATCACACGATATTATATCATATTGGCCAGTACCCTTCAACCCTGGTAAGAACCAAGGATCAATGAAAGCTGCTGGCAAGCTTTCTGACCTTGCTCAAGCCCGAGACTCAATCCCACGCGGATAAAGGTGAGACGGCATTGAAAGGAAAGGCAAGCGTTTTAGACCACTCAGCCACTCCGGGCCCCCGAAGCTACATTAAGCTACATTTTAAAGAAAATGTTAAATTATGGCAATAAATGAACTTAAAAAAAAAAATTTAAACTGTAAAAAGACTGAATCAAACGATAGATATTTTGTTTCCATAAAAAATGGTATTTGTACCTAAATTTTTTAAAGTTTGTTTCCTTGTATTATCTTCGACTTAAAAGTTGATTGTTCAACTTATTTATCAAATCATTCATTTATACCAGGTACATATCATGTAAGAATATGTTCATGTCTTCTGATGAAGCTTCGCTATTCAATGTGATATCTCCCCACCTGAAGTACTTTGGTCGATGCTGTTGTCAAATTTAGAAAATGTCGAAGATTCACCTAACTTTAGTTGTGTGTGCATGCGTTCGTACGTGTGTTATTGGGTCCATTCTTTTCTGGTCTTGTATCACAAATGGGTCGATTTGATCCTATATACTTACATACAGTACTTCTATCCCATATACATACGCCAAAGAGGAGATGGACATATATGCAGATTTATATATATATATATATATATATATATATATATATATATATATATATATATATATATATATATATATATATATATATATATATATATATATATATATATATATATATACTTTTCAAAGAATGCATTTATTACACACAAATACTGACACGTGATCATACAAATTATCATCATTAAACCTTCACGTACTGAAATAGACCCTTTTAATTTTGTACTGGACCTATTCAAATAAATGGCTGCCCATAAATATTTCCCGTATGCTGAACTGAGCAGTTATCCGGTCGATGCAAGAACTGGATGCAGACGATCAAAATGTGAGACACTTATACATATAAATTTGTAGTTATGATTATCATTGGCGATTTTGTGGAGGCGTTATTGAAGGAAAAATATTTGAATTTTTAAGTTTATACAATTATTTCAACTATACACGTTTTTTAATTTTAATTAGCAATTCGCTCTTGAGATGAATTCTTCTGCTATCAAACAAGCCTACGACTAGGCCGATAAATCAGCCTCACACCTATAATAATATTGACTTGTGGTTTAGGGGATTATATCGCCTATTCACTTAAAGCAGCAAAAATTTGCGACCACGCTGCTTATCTGCTGCCATTCTTATCTGCTCAAATCGGTATATCTTGCGGTTCTTGAACTAATGTCGGCTAAAGTGTTCATTTGGCTATGTCAACTTGCTATTTTGCTGATCAAATCCTATGTTTCGCGACTTATACATCAAGGTGGAATAATAAAATCCTCTGTCCTGCATCCACTTGACTTTTGAGCTAAATATGGCTACTACTAAATAACGGTAAGTGCCTAAACTGTATGCAGATGTATTCCGGATTTTGTATTTTGTATACAGCAAAATTGCACATTTTAATAAACATGTGACATGATATATATATATATATATATATATATATATATATATATATATATATATATATATATATATATATATATATATATATATATATATATATATATATATATATATATATAATGGTTAGAGCGTCCGCCACGGATGCGGGAGGTCATGAGTTCGAACCCAGGCTGAGTCCTACCAAAGACTTTCTTTAAAAGTTGTTCTAAAAGCTGCATCGCTTGACGCTCAGCATTAAGAGGTTATTGTTAGAACTGGTCGGCCGGGTGTCAGGATAATGTGACTGGGTGGGACATCATGCCACATGTCTGCAGCATGATGCCCCGGTGCTAAACATCACTAAAAACAGTATCACTGCAGACATTGGAGCGATATGACTGAAAATTTTGTAAAGCTACGCTAAAAATATAAATCATACACTTATGAATATCAGCAGAAATTGAGGTGGGTGGCTAATTTATTGGACCAGACTACGACATGTCACCTGTTAATAATCACATGACTACTGTGGCCAGTGCAATCGGAAAGTTCTCGGTCTTTCCATCAAGTAGAATAAGAAACTTCGGATATAATACGTTCTAAAAATATGTTCTAAGCTATTTTCATTACCATGGAATAATAGGATGGAGGTAGCTGACAAAGTTACAATCGGAAAATCTGTCGTAATAAATGTGGTACACTCCACCAAAATCAAATCATTAAACTTATATAATTGACATACATTCCTTCAATTACTTCCGAGGTTATTTCACGATATGACGGAAATGTTCAAGCAAATTTCCAATCGCAGCCAGTCGTGCATGTAAGCCAGTACGGTAAGTTATTGCCTATATTGCAGTACCAAATTCAATACGCTTCTTTCTTATTCAATGTGCGAGTCATCCATTAGGTTTGCTAAAGGTACATGATTGAGATCTGAAACCATTTTCTTCTTTAAATCACAATGATCTTGAATTAAACCCTAAAATTGTTAGGTATATTCCTTACCCTATCCACAATGTTTGGACCCGATTTGCGATGAAATTATAATAGTATAGAAACCATGTTGCTTATTTAAATAACAGTGATTTTACCCTTTGAACTCGATACAGATAAAACTCTTTCTTACCCCAAGAACAAGCTATTCACAAAGTTTGGGCAAAGTACGAAATCTAAACCTCATTTTATTGTTATTGCACAAAAACAATTTTACTCCTTTCATTCGGTGACCTTGGCCTTTGACCATTAAATCTATAAGATTCTTTCTTACCTCAAGTGCAAGCTATCACTGCAGTTTGGTCAAGATATGCAATGCAAAACTCATGTTATTATGCAGGAAACTATTTTTCTCCTGTCAGTAAACAGTGACTTGACCACTGGTTTTTTAAGCTCTAAAATTGATATGATTATATTTACTCCGAGCGCATATTATACACCAAGTATGGTAACTGTAGTCGACGAATATGCAGCAAAGAAACAGTTAATGGGCTGAGATGGTCATTGCATACTACTCGACAGTAGATCTATAATTATGCTAGAATTATATGTGCATTTTTTATTGTTTTTTTTTCGATTCTTTTTTTAATTTTTAATTACTTTTTATTAATATAGATACTGCATGATTTCTCGTTATTTCTTTGTTTAATAGAGATACCGGCGTTTCCTTTTTATTTTCCTAATTTTTGGGTTTTCTTTAATGGAAGAAATGTGAAACTCCAGCGCGTATAATGAGAATAAAAGACAGAGAGCCAACTTTAAACCAAGAATTTCATTTTAAAAAAAATGTATGCACTGATGTACCGAAAGGATATTTAAACAATTATTTTAAAAAAATTTAAAAGTTTATAAAATAAAATAATAAAAAAAAAACATTCAATTGGGTGGCGCGTCCCCTGATACCGGTATAGAGGAGGTCTCTCCACATCGGGTTGTGAGAAATTATATAAAATAAATTACAATAGAAACTTAGACGGATTTTGAAGGAACTAGAGCTCACGTGTAACTTACAGGCAGCGTTAGGAATGCATTGAAGTAGTCCAAAAACAGGTCATCGTATGCCAGTAGGTCTTCCAGATTCTCCCCGGTAATCTCCAAAGCTGAAAGAAAAGAAAAAGGTGCTTTACTGAAGAATTTGCCAAACTCTCTCTCTCTCTCTCTCTCTCTCTCTCTCTCTCTCTCTCTCTCTCTCTCTCTCTCTCTCTCTCTCTCTCTCTCTCTCTCTCTCTCTCTCTCTCTCTCTCACACACACACACACACACACAAATTTGAAATTTCCTTATAAATAATAAAAAACGCACGATGCTGGATAAAACACAATATGTCTAATGTACGCGTCTCAATAACTACCAGAAAATAAACATATTACCAAAGGTTAGAGGTGGAAGAGGATTTTCAGAAAAGTGGAGCAGCAGAGTTTCGATAATTTTAACCTTGTTTCTTTCTCAAGTGATAATATTAAATCACATCAAGTCCTGATCACATTTTAAACGCGGCGTTCTTTCGAAATTAAGTTATAAAAAAACCAAGTTGGACCACTGTGACACTGTTGTGTAGCTTGGTTTGGTGTTTGGTGTTTGCTTGGTTTGTGGTCCGATGGTAGGATTCGAACTCTATCGGTCACTAATCTGGCACGCTCCCAATGAGCCATCTCGGCTCCTGTTTCTGTTAGTCTTCTCGTATTAAATCCAGGAAGGGCGCTGCGTCTGTTCTACATCCACGTACCCCGTACCCCAGGGGATCGATCACTTTTTGAAAACTGATTAGTCTGCCTATGAGTCATGACAAAGATTTGTTAACAACAACTTTAAAAAAAATGTCAAATAATCCTTACTTGAACATATCGTCTTAAAACCGTTAAGTCAGAATCAGGAAGAAAGGCGTTTGAAAATTGTGAACTAATTCAGATCGATCCTATTTCAATCTATCTTTGATTTTAAAACGAATCCATGTTTTACTTTTTTGAGTTAATTCTCTTACTTTCAATACGCTCATTTGTATGAAGCTGAGCATTTGTTAGAACGATTACAGCACAAACTACTGCACATAAAAAACTACCTTAATATAGCATGGTTATGAGTGTAAACACTGTATACAATTGACCAAGACACGAAAAGTTAATCTAGAGTATGTCATTTCGGAGAGCGACTTTCGTGATAGTTATTCCTCTTTCGGTACTCTCAGTAATTGCAACATACATTCATTCCTTATTATTTACGTATCTAATGAAGGACTTTGTCATATACCATATCGACAGACAATCATGGAACGTTAGGTCATATATTGTCTAAAGACAATTACAGAAAATTAGTGAATAATTATGCGTCCGATAAGCAGTCACGTGACTACTAATATCGTCTAGAATTGTTCTGTGGCTATCAGTCCTACATCAAGCCAATGTACTAATTGTGTACAGGGCATATAAATTAAACATACGAGTTTAAAATTTTTGATCGCATTTTCTTATATAAAAAGCACGAAAGACAGAGAGTCAACATTGAAATAGGAGAGACTTTCCATGAATGCCATGCATTTTGGTTTCATTAATAATTCTTTAGATGTTTCATGGTTTTCTTACATCTTATCGTAACTAACAAAGGATTCCGATGTAATATGTTGTACTGTTTAAAACTTTACTGACATGCGAACGATAACATTGATAGTGAAAATTCGCATAGATCAAATGATTGTCCACTTCGGATAGGTAGCAGGAAGAAAATAAATGATGGATGAATACAGGTAACTCCAAAACTTCAGTAGATATTTCCTTAATTTAAGAATAATCTACCACTCCCACCACCATTTCTTAAATTCCAACTTCTCCACTGAATTGGTAGAGCAATTTATTTGTTGAAAACAAATTTATGTTACTTGTAATTTTTGTGAGGCGCACTGAGCTTTGTGATTAAAACAAAATTATAGTTTGCTGCTTTGTAACTAAAACAATGTTATACATTTTGTTGCTTTGTTATTAAAACAATAATATACAATTTGATGCTTTGTGATTAAAACAATGTTATACAATTTGTTGCTTTGTGATAAAAAACAATGCTATACAATTTAATGTGATTAGAACAATGTTATACAATTTGTTGAGATTGAAACAATGATATACAATTGGTTTTGATCAAAACAATGTTATACAAATTGTTGTGATTAAAAGAATGTTATACAATTTGGTGCTTTGCGAGCAATGAAAAGTTTTTTTTTTATTTACTGCCTATTTTAAAACCTAAATCTGGGAATTTAAATTTTAAAAATGTGGAAGACTTACATGTATTTATATCTATAATAAACTAAATCTCCCGTATTATCAAGACATATATGTATATAAAATTAGCCAAAATCACAATATATTAAACAAAAGCATTAAAAACATTCGATCGATGGAAAGAGTTCATGGCTGCTTTTAAAACGTTCTATAAAATAAAAACATGGAGTGGAACACGAAATGCCGATAGAGATACTACAAAATCGGACCCAAGGTAACAGTAACGAGAAGATTCCTTTAAAAATAATATCAAAAGGTCAGACTAGCAATTCACATGTTCTCATGAAATATACCAAAAGTAAAAAAAGGAACAAAAAATAAATAAAATATCAAACCTTTACTTCTGTGTGATGTTGGCATTTATTTTTTTTAGAGGGTATAACTTAGCTGTCATCTTATACATTAAAAATGTTAGAATACCATTACATATAACTTAAAATTATAAGAACACCATTACATATAAATTAAAAATGTTAGAACACCATTATATATAAATTTCCTACATTTGCCAAAAATATAAGAAATAAAATAGATCATGAAACAGATAATTAAAATAAAATAAAAGAGAACGCAAACATTTAAGTACCCTACCTACATCGAATAGTATATCCATCTCCATCTTACAAGTCAAACTCAACAGATAAATAAATTTCACTGCTGACTTTTAGCGGGTACTCGCTAATAAATAACTCCGTCCTCCTAACAAGTATGAATAAGTACTGATAAATAACTTCGTCCTCCTGGCAAGCATTAGTAAATACTGATAAATAACAAGGCAATTCTTGGATGTAATATTGCACTGGGTATAGAAGTAGGAATTCCTGGACGAATTTAAACTCATTTTTGTTACTATGGCCGAAACTTCTGCTGTAATCAGTCTCGTCATGTAAACGAATTTACGCTAATTCTGTTTCCATAAAAATACAATGGCCCTGCTGTGACACTCTTAATATCAGGATTACATCAAACAGAGGAAACAGCATGGTGGTGACCTTTTATCAATGTTTCTCACATCTGTCGGTAATAGCAGTTTTACTTGCATCTAAATCAGATGCCCGTCATAAGTTTTATTTTCTTGTAAATAATATGTCCGTAATAACAGTTTTATTTTCATCTAATTCAGATGTCCATAATAATATAGTTTTATTTTCATCTAAATAATATGTCCATAAAAACACATTTATTTTCATCTAAATCAGATGTTCGTCATAAGTTTTATTTCACCTAAATTAGACAGAGGTTTCATCATCTAAATCCGATGTCAGTATTAACTTTATTTTCATCTTAATAATATATCTGTAATAACAGATTTTTATTTTTATTTAAATCAAATGGCAATGTCTACTCATAAAACTTGATGAATTGAAATACTAACATGTACAAAAGCGATATTTTAAAAATAAATGCATTGAAGACATAACATGTACAAACGCGACGAAATAAAACTATAAGAATTTAAAATCTAACATGTACAAACGCGACGTAATAAAACTATAAGAATTGAAAATCTAACATATACAAACGCGACGTAATAAAACTATAAGAATTGAAAATCTAACATGTACAAAGCGACGTAATAAAACTATAAGAATTGAAAATCTAACATGTACAAAGCGACGTAATAAAACTATAAGAATTGAAAATCTAACATGTACAAACGCGACGTAATAAAACTATAAGAATTGAAAATCTAACATGTACAAACGCGACGTAATAAAACTATAAGAATTGAAAATCTAACATGTACAAAGCGACGTAATAAAACTATAAGAATTGAAAATCTAACATGTACAAACGCGACGTAATAAAACTATAAGAATTGAAAATCTAACATGTACAAACGCGACGTAATAAAACTATAAGAATTGAAAATCTAACATGTACAAAGCGACGTAATAAAACTATAAGAATTGAAAATCTAACATGTACAAACGCGACGTAACAAAACTATAAGAATTGAAAATCTAACATGTACATACGCGACGTAATAAAACTATAAGAATTGAAAATCTAACATGTACAAAGCGACGTAATAAAACTATAAGAATTTAAAATCTAACATGTACAAACGCGACGTAACAAAACTATAAGAATTGAAAATCTAACATGTACATACGCGACGTAATAAAACTATAAGAATTGAAAATCTAACATGTACAAAGCGACGTAATAAAACTATAAGAATTGAAAATCTAACATGTACAAAGCGACGTAATAAAACTATAAGAATTGAAAATCTAACATGTACAAAGCGACGTAATAAAACTATAAGAATTGAAAATCTAACATGTACAAACGCGACGTAATAAAACTATAAGAATTGAAAATCTAACATGTACAAAGCGACGTAATAAAACTATAAGAATTGAAAATCTAACATGTACAAACGCGACGTAATAAAACTATAAGAATTGAAAATCTAACATGTACAAACGCGACGTAATAAAACTATAAGAATTGAAAATCTAACATGTACAAAGCGACGTAATAAAACTATAAGAATTGAAAATCTAACATGTACAAACGCGACGTAATAAAACTATAAGAATTGAAAATCTAACATGTACAAACGCGACGTAATAAAACTATAAGAATTGAAAATCTAACATGTACAAACGCGACGTAATAAAACTATAAGAATTGAAAATCTAACATATACAAACGCGACGTAATAAAACTATAAGAATTGAAAATCTAACATGTACAAAGCGACGTAATAAAACTATAAGAATTGAAAATCTAACATGTACAAAGCGACGTAATAAAACTATAAGAATTGAAAATCTAACATGTACAAAGCGACGTAATAAAACTATAAGAATTGAAAATCTAACATGTACAAACGCGACGTAATAAAACTATAAGAATTGAAAATGTAACATGTTCAAACGCGATATTTTAAAACTAACGAACTGAAGACCTAACGTGCGCAAAAGCGATTTATTAAAACTATATGGATTGAAGATCTAACAAGTACAAAAGCGATATTTTAAAACTAAATGAATTGAAAACGTAACATGCACAAAAGCGATATTTCAAAACTAAATGAATTTAATTTTTTTTTTAAAAAAAGTGATATTTTGCAAATATACGAATTGAACATTTAAAAACAACAAAAGTGAGGTTTTAATTCTATACGAGTTGAACATTTATAAAAGAATAAAAGTTAGGTTTAAAACTATATGAATTGAACTTTTAAAAAGAACAGAAGTTATGTTAGAACACGGGAAACAGATGATATAATTAAGGAACGGAATCCACACTTGAAACTCATCTCTCTCAAAAGGTCAGAGGTGTTTTTTGGAGAGAGAGAGAGAGAGAGAGAGAGAGAGAGAGAGAGAGAGAGAGAGAGAGAGAGAGAGAGAGAGAGAGACTTAGGTACTATCTACTACGATATCTTATATTGATGAAATTGCTGGCTTGAGGTCGAAATTTGAGCTTCTTAATAAACAGCGAGGGCAAACACTATATACGTTATTTGAATGAAAAAGTTTAGTAAGACCATTCATTCACCACATTTCTGTACACCCAAGCTATTGTAGTTCACAGTTCTTACACCAACCAGTTCTTTACTCTAAAGTATTGAAACCTTTTAACTTCTTAAATGTATTATCTAGCCTTGTATGCATCGGTGTGTCTTAAAACCACAACTAAATAACAAATAAATAATTTATTCTAACATCTTTTACATGGTAAATCATTGTGCAAATAATGAAATTGTTGACACGTTTTATAAATTTCTTGCGGTGTCAAAATGTATCGAGCTTATCAAATGTAGTTGGCAGACAGAAGTATCATTTCATTGATTATTTGAACAACTCGATTAGAAATAAATCTTATCACAATTAATGGAAAATAGATCGGTTCGATCCGGACCAGAAATGAGCATGTATTTACTGTTTTTTTTATATAATGTAAACTACTACGATAAAGATTTGATTAATTAAAGTACACTTACTTTCCACGCTTCAAGCACGGAATAATTTGATACAATTTTTATTCATGTCAGCCATATTACAAAAACAAAACTCTTTATCTTTTAGAATTTAAACGGATTTTGCGTACGAAGTATATCCTCCCACATTCATTAAACACGACCAATTTCTTCATGAAATTCAGATTTCTTTGGTAAAATTATTTCTCCCCCCCCCAAGCATTCAGCAGGCATCAGAGGCTGAAATATTGCCATAAAATCCTGAATTTTAATTAGCGTAATCTTGCATATGTACATAAGGAAATGTTGAAATTTTCCTCAAATTGAAGTAATCGTTGGGACTCTTCTCAAACACTAAAAAGGTTCTTATGTATTAACTTTTTACACTAAAAAGTAATGTCGAATTCTTTTCAATGTCCAAACTCTGTGAAAATATTATTGATATTCTCAGAATTATCGAAAGCAAAATGTAAAATCTCAGTTTGAGGTGAATTGTTTAAAATATTATTGACATATATTGGCAACAGCTGTGTATTACTGACCTTTAAAATTGAAATCATATCAATTTGAACAGCCAATCAAGTAAATCGGTATAAAATTACATTACTATGAAATATGTGGATACATGACGCCCATAGAACAACCATTGGTTGTTTTTCTTTCTTCTCCATGTTGAAAAATGTCCTTTGTATAAAGTTTAAATGTACATCAAACCCCTTTTCTTAAAGCTGTCAGCAAGTTTACTGGTAATATACGTTTGCTAACCCCAAACTGTTCTCAAAGAATAGGTTTTTAAAAAGATCTGACTTAGTGTGATGCTCAACGATGTTCTTTATTAACAATCAGTGCATCGCCTCAAAGTATTTCCTGTGCATCTCTACACATTTTATAGCATGATTATTAAGTTATTAAATTCCATTGTGTTTTCACCTATTGATATGTTGTTTATACACAGGAAAACTGCATTCCATTGTGTTTTCACCTATTGATATGTTGTTTATACACAGGAAAACTGTATTCCATTGTGTTTTCACCTATTGGTATGTTGTTTATACACAGGAAAACTGCATTCCATTGTGTTTTCACCTATTGGTATGTTGTTTATACACAGGAAAATTGCATTCCATTGTGTTTTCACGTATTGGCATGTTGTTTATACACAGGAAAACTGCATTCCATTGTGTTTTCACCTATTGGTATGTTGTTTATACACAGGAAAACTGCATTCCATTGTGTTTTCACCTATTGATATGTTGTTTATATACAGGAAAACTGCATTCCATTGTGTTTTCACCTATTGGTATGTTGTTTATACACAGGAAAACTGCATTGCATTGTGTTTTCACCTATTGGTGTGTTGTTTATACACAGGAACACTGCACTCCAACAGCATGGCAGGTTTCAATTCGTCTGACGCTCAGCGATATCGGGAATCAGTCAAAAATCGCCTGACGCTCAGCGATATCGGGAATCAGTCAAAAATCGCATGAATCAGGGCTGCATGGAGCATTTGGCAAAATTTTTAGATAATGTACACCTTCAAAAAGTTTCTCATGATGACGAATTTATGCGTCAGTACTTTGTCATGGAATAGATGAATTTAAAAGTGTTCCATAACTTTTGACAACACTAAAAATGTCCGATATCACAGTCAGAGGCAGGCACGGATACATGGAAAACTTGGCTTTTTGCATTGAGTAAAGTAATGCCTTAAAATCTCTCTTGTCAGTATATCTACGTCGAGATAGGAAGTCACTGTAACAGCAATGGCCTCCTCCTGCTCCAGACATGTGCCGAGCATTAACTGCTGATCACCAACACAGTCTTCCGCCTCCCTACCCGTAACCGAATGTCATGGATGCACCCTCGCTCTAAGCACTGGCATCTCATCGACTACGTCATTGTCAGGAAGAGGGACAGGCAGGATGTGCGTGTGACGAAGTCCTTGTGTGGCGTTGACTGCTAGACAGACCACCGCCTCATCATGACCAAGCTCAACATCTGGATTCAGCCTAAAAGACGCCCACAGGGAAAGAAGGCTCCTAAAAGACTGAACATCGCCAAGCTGAAACACTCTAGTACCAAACAGTCGCTCGTAGATGCCCTGGAAGAACGTCTGAAATCCACCCCTCATGCAAATCCGAATGTTGAGACCGAATGGGCGGCATTAAGAGAGCTGGTTTACACCACAGCTTCGGAAATCCTAGGACCCTCAAATAGAAAGCACCAAGAATGGTTTGATGAGAACTGCGCTGAGATCAAGCAGTTGCTGGATGAGAAACACCGCCTCCACCAAACCTACCTTAACAACACCAATTCCACCTCCAGTAAACATGCATTCATCAACATACGCAGAACGGTTCAGCAAAACCTCCGTAAGATGCGAGACACTTGGCTTAGCAACAAAGCTGATGACATACAGTGCTATGCAGACAAGCATGTTATGAAAAACTTCTACAATGCCCTGAAAGAAGTGTATGGACCTACATCTTCTGGATCATCACCCCTTTTCAGCGCAGATGGTAGCACTCTAATTACTGACAAAGAGAAGAGTCTTGAACCATGCGCAGAACATTTTGACAGTCTTGAATCGCCCTTCATCCATCAACGAGGAATCCATCAACAGTCTCCCTCAATTACCCATCAACAAATCACTGGATGACCCTCCAACCTTGCTTGAGACACAGAAAGCAATTCATCTGCTCTCCAGTGGCAAAGCTCCCGGCTCAGATGCCATCCTAGCAGAAGTCTACAAGGAAGGGGGTACAGCCCTGATTGAAAGGCTCCACGAACTGTTCTTGCTGATATGGCAGCAAGAGACAATCCCGCAGGAATTCAAAGATACTTCCATAATCCACATATACATACGCAAAGGAAACCTACAGGCCTGCGACAACCATCGAGATATTTCCTTGCACTCAATTGCAGAAAAGATACTAGCCAGAATCCTACTGAATCACCTCACTATGCACCTTGATCAGGGACTCCTGCCAGGAAGCCAATGTGGATTCCGGAAAAACGTGGGACTATTGACATGGTGTTTACTGCAAGGCAGCTGCAAGAGAAATGTCAAGAGCTAAACGATGACCTTTTCTCCATCTACAATCTACATCGACTTGACAAAGGCCTTTGTTACTGTCAGCAGAGAAGGATTATGGAAGGTAATGGCCAAGTATGGATATAAAAAAATTTTATATCCATTGTTCAGCAATTCCATGACGGCATGCAGGCCCGAGTCCAGGAAAATGGAGAGTCATCTGAACCATTCCCAGTAACCAATGGCGTCAAACAGGGTTGTGTTCTGGCACCAACACTGTTTAGTCTTTTTTTTTCTCCGCCATGCTGACTATTGCTTTCAGAGACGGAGTTGTTGGAGTCAGCATCAGGTACCGTACAGATGGAAAACTTTTCAACCATAGGAGGCTAAAAGCGAAATCCAAGGTTATGATAGACAATATCTGGGAGTTCCTATTTCCTGATGATTGCGCCCTCAATGCTGGCTCAGAAGCAGATGTACAATGCAGCGTTGAAAAGTTCTCCAGTTCCTGCACAAGCTTTGGTCTCACCATCAATGCTAAGAAGACTGAAGTACTGCATCAGCCAGCCCAGGGAAAGCCCTATACTGAGCCAAACATCACCGTCAACAGCCAAAAACTCAACGTAGTGAACCACTTCACCTACCTTGGCAGCACAGTTTCACAGAGTGTCACCATTGACGACGAGGTGAACCTCCGCATTGCCAGAGCCAGCATAACTTTTGGCAGATTCTATGAGAATGTATGGAATAGAAGAGGTATCAGCATCATGACAAAACTAAAGGTCTACAGGGCAGTTGTACTCCCCACATTACTCTACGCATGCGAAACGTGGAATGTTCATCAATGCCATGCCAGGGTGCTGAACCACTTTCACACCACAAGCCTCAGGAAAATTATCAATATCAAATGGCAGGACAAAGTCACAGACACCGAGGTACTAGCCAAAGCAGGCCTCTACAGTATTCACACCATTCTGATGCAGTCCCAGCTACGCAGGGCGGGACATGTTGTATGCATGCCAGACCAGCGGCTGCCTAAGAGACTCTTCTATGGCAAGCTACAGCAAGGACAGAGATCCCACGGAGGTCAGAAGAAACGCTTCAAAGACAATTTGAAAGCTGCATTGAAAGCGTTCAGCATAGACCCTGACTCATGGTAGCAAACAGCTAGCGATAGAGTCACTTGGCGTTACTATCTTCACAAAGGCTCCAAGCTGTGTGAATCAAGCATGATAGCAGCTGCAGAGACAAAGAGGCAAGTCAGAAAAGCACGTGCCAGCGATCCTCCTGGAGATGTCCCACTTATCCAGTGTCCATTCTGCAACCGAACCTTCCGTGCAAGGATTGGCCTTATCAGCCACCTGCGCACACACAGAATAGAACCAGCCCATCCAACTCACGGATGACTAGAGTGGTCTTCGTCGACTCGACGGACGAACAACTACGTCGAGCTATTTATGGTCTGTTTATTTCTCCAATACAGACTTTATTATTTTCTCGTGAGAATTGTTCAAAACAGTAAATCCATGTTTCATCTCCTGTGACAATCTCATTCATCATTTCGGGTCACTCTTTTTATATCTGACCAGCTGCTGTGTCGATTTCAATCCGAGTCCGCTTTCCATAATCCGTCAAAAAAAAAATACAGGACACAATTCCACAGAACTTTCTGAGTATTTTTCCACTTTTCATCCACCATCTTTGTCAAATGGCCCCGTCACAGCAACCACTTCCGGCTAGCCAATCACAGACAATGATCTCCCAGAACGTGGGTCATCTTCAATAGATTTGCGACAATTTTTAAAACGATGAAAACACCTCAAAATCGTATGATACGACAGAGAACCCGTATCAGAATTGTTCTCCTTCAACATTTCTAGATTACAGTCGTTTCCCTAGGTTACGTCAAATCGCATATCTACCAACATGTATACTCACAGCTTCACTACCTCTGATAGATGGTGACTAGTGGATAAAATAAGTAGGCTCGTATAATATATATATATATATATATATATATATATATATATATATATATATATATATATATATATATATATATATATATATATATATATATATAGAGAGAGAGAGAGAGAGAGAGAGAGAGAGAGAGAGAGAGAGAGAGAGAGAGAGAGAGAGAGAGAGAGAGAGATTTGTTGACTGGTTGATTTATTCACAGATGAACCGTAAAATGACAGAAAGAGCGCTGGAATCAACAAATGGATGGGTACATCAAGCCGAACAGATCTCCGCATACATACAAGATTATGCAGCCTAGCTTCGTCTCAAAATCTTTGTATTTGTATTTTTTTTAATCTCCGAATTTGAGGTTCTGAAATAGTTAATTATTATTTGGGCGTAGATTACACATTAGATGGTTATCACTTATCCGAAAGCAGGAACCCCAAACGTAACGTAGGTTTGTGGTAAACGTATTTTCATCAACCAAGCAACACCCCAGATACGTTTGGAGGCTATTGTCGATTTCATTTACACACAATTGGTCATTCTTTTTTTTAGTAACAAGTAACAATCAAAACAACAAATAGTTAATTGATTTATCAGCACTTCCTTCCTACAATATTTACATGCCCACCGAATCTCCTGATAAAGACCGGATACTAAATGAAAATCGCAGGATTTCTGAACAAAACGTTTTGGCGGGCCTGGCATATGAAATGAGAGATACATAGATTTGATATAATTAGTGCGGGCATGGCATATGAAATGAGAGATACATAGATTTGATGTAATTAGTTAAAAATGAACTTGATACCTACAAGATAACAAACAATGAGTTGAGGACACACATGTATGCATATCTAATAAATAAAAGACAAACAAATAATATGAACTTACACATACGACGAGGATAGGTCCGTATGTTCTCCAGTTTGTCAGTTTTTACATTTACATTTCACTGATTGTAGTTCAGATCGATTAAAGGTGACAAATTGTCAGAAAAATTACATTTTAAGATCCAGCTTTATATCGGAAAATCAAGATACAATAATTAAATGACAAGCCTGGTTGCTAGGCTCGGGTGGGTATGTGGGAAGCAGAGTTCCATGGTATGAATACATTATTTCTTATGACACAGAGGTTATCAAACTGACTTGATTTCAGCCATTCAGCATTAAATATGCGTGCCGATACGCAGACCCTTTGAGTGTTACATTTCTTTTGGAAACAGTAAAGGACGTGCATGCTTACGGAGCAATAGCACTCTGGTGGATTGTATATCTTTATTTTTATCAAATATGTGCCATAGTTAAACAAAAAAGAACGACTGTTGTCTACCGCCTATAGGGTTACCCTCTACACCGATAAGCTGTGTATTGTTTGCGGTTGATTGATTTAAACCTTTGTAGTGCCTGACGGCACCATCCTAACTTATATATATATAACTTATGTATATTTGAATCACGTATGATTTTCGTTCTAGCTTTAAATTTGTTAATCAAAATAATTACTTAAAGTATTTCAAACAATCAAAGTCCCTCAGACAAAAGATCCCCAGCTAAGATAAATAGCTGCTAATTGTGTGCATTTGTGTCCGCAACATATATTTTCACAAAAAAACATTGCTTACATAAGCAAAGTACAGTGAACATCATGTCACCCCCACCCATGTGTAATACTACTCACTAATATAACGGTGGATTGAAGATTGTTGACCAAAAGATCTCAGTGACCCGAAACTTTGATCAAGGTATATGGTCTTGAAACAAACTTACTGTGAAATGAATGTTTTCTTATATACTAACCATGACCTTGACCTCAAATATTTTAATCCAATAATTTTTGTACGTTTATTTATTATAGTCCACGCTATCCAAGAACTTTGGTCAAAGAATTTATTCTATAATTATTCTGTAAAAAAAATTTGCTTACGTTACAATGAATGTGACCTTTAAAACCCCAAGTCGATAGGTTTCTTCCTTACCACAAGGCATCCACGACATTATGACATTACGCTACACTTCATAGATGACGTATATAGAGACAACAACTTACTTTGAAGCGATGATGGAGAACAATTCGCAGTAAGTTTGATCTGTAATTTTACTAAAAATAATCATTGTTTCAGCATAACAATTGCAGCACACCAAAGACACTAAAGTGGTTTTATTTTAAAAAAAAAATTATTTCAGCTGATTTTCTTGTGTGACCAGCATCGAATTTGTACCTTAAACCAATTGTTACAATTGGCTAATGCAAGAAGCCTATAGCAAAAAGTCCTCGTATTACGCATGCAAGTTTAATCGTAAATACCAAAAACCGAGCAAGGAGCGCTAGCTCAGTAATTGGTTCTGACCATAGGGTAAAGAAAGTTCCATTGTATAAGTGAACTAAACTTAATTGTATCGTGTTTCCACGCAAATCTTAAATTTACTATGTGTCACTAAAAGAATTGCTTCTTTTAGGTATAGTTATAACACGTTAATTATCTTCAACTTAGATTTTATAATAGAATGAGTTCAACTGAAGATCGGCAGATAAAAGCATGGAAAGCGTGAAGCTTGAAAGAAAGAAGATATGAACGAATATATATATATATATATATATATATATATATATATATATATATATATATATATATATATATATATGCAATAAACTGACGACGAACAGTACGAAACTAGTAACTAACTAGCCTAAGCGCTTTCGACTCTTAATGAGTCTTTTTCAAAGGCAAATACAAAACATATATACGACAAACAAATAAACACAAAATCGTTGTGTTTGTAAACCTCTACATGGCTGTCTTCACATGTGCTAAAACTATAAATACAACCAGCTTGTATAGACTAGATGCGGAAACTGAAAACGTTGTATAATTCCCTAAAAGTCTACAAGCCAAAGCGACATCTATTTTTACTTTGTGTACATATGTAACGCAGATTATATCCCGGATATTTGATTATATACTGGTTATTCTTATAGTAAAAATTGAAGGATAATAAGAAGATTTAGAAAATGTTAAATTCTACTAGTGCATAGTTTTCATTTTCTAGTCTTCTTGGTTTAGACCGCTTGGTTTCAATGTTCTAAGGCGGCGTATCCAGTATGATTCCTTTTCCTTCCTGGTTTCGGAACTCCAGCTGTGGTTGTTAGCAATAGCGATAAGTATTATATCACTGAAAGTGTGGCCAGGGGAAGAGAAGTGTTCTGCGACCGGGCTTCTGTACAGCTTTTTTGTCATCCAATCAGATCTATGAAGGTTTATCCTTTTGTGTAGCTTTTCAGTTTCTCCGACGTACTGAAGGCCACAGATCTTACATGTGATGAGATAAACCACATTCTCTGTTTTGCACGTTTTATTTGGACCATGTATGTTTAGTTTTTTTTTTTAGTCACTGTGCTAGTGAATGTCTTGCTCTCTATCATATGTTGACAGGTTTTGCATCTTTTATCGCCACAGGGTCCAGATTGACTAGGTTGGTTTTGACTAGCGATTGGTGTTAGCTTTGCCCTGACTAGGATGTCCTTTAGGTTTTTTGGTCTCCGGTAAGCTACTACAGGTTTGTTCGGAAGTATTAGGTTTAGTATGTCTGACGATTGCACGGTTGGCCAGTGGTTTGCGATGATTTTACCTACTTTGGGATTGTCTGGGTGATAGGTCAGAATAAATGGTATCCTATCAACCTTTTCTTTCTGTCCATATCTGAGTAGGTCATCACGGTTTGTTTGTTTGGCCCTTTGGATTGCCTCCGCAATAAGGTCTTTGTCGTAGCCTCGGTAAATTAAATGTTTAGCCAGCTCTTCAGACCTTTCTAGGAATCTTTCATCGTCGGAGCAAATTCTGCGTATCCTCAGTGCCTGGCTATATGGAATGTTCTTAATGCAGTGTTTTGGATGACAGCTGGTTGGGAGGAGATACTGGTATTTGTCGGTTGGTTTCGAGTAGATGTCTGTGTGTAATTTGTTTTCCACCAGTCTGGTTGTTGTGTCCAGGAAAACATGGTTTGAGTTGGAAATTTCTGCTGTGAATTTTATTGAAGGATGGAAGTTGTTTGCCTTTGATATGAAGTCATCCAGACTTTCTCTTCCATACTGCCACTTCATTTCTATATCATCGATAAAGCGTACCCACTGGTATGGTGTACGCTCAACCGATGCTAAGAGCTGACCCTCAAGTTTTCCCATGAAAATGTTAGCATTCGAAGGGGCCATGTTAGTACCCATTGCAGTTCCATTGATTTGTAGGTAGTTTTCTTCATTAAATTCAAAGTTGTTGAGTTTTAGGAGAAGCTCCAGGAGTTGGACTAAGAAGTGCATGGGTGGATTATTTACAGTTCTTGTTTCCCATTATGATTTTATTCAAAGTAGTTCTGAACAATGCTATTATGACACAAGAAGACTATTTGGCACATCAAGCTCATTCAAGCTATGGAATTCATTCGGAATGCTCGATTCTTTTGGACTTGAATAGAAATTTTTAGGATTATTTCGGACTTGTTTCACAATAGTGTACGTTCCTCGTAATTTTTTATTTTCTAACTTGGAGAATTAAATTTTTTGTTAAGTTTTATACAACTTGTAGATTTTGCTTCTTTCTGTTACTTAGTGTAAGATCATCCAGTCATAACAAAATTCGGAGGCTTGTCGGGGATACGAAATTTTGAAAATAAATGTATTTTGAAGAAATTCAATTTGTTTTCTTAAACTTAAATTGATTTTGTTTTGGAATTTTCTTAGTCCCTGGTATTTTGATTTCCCATAGTGAAAGCAACAAGTTTTCAGAATTTCATCTAGGCTGACGAGTTTTATTAAATTACTACATCCAAAAATCAATAATCATATTGTCGTTTATTATCCCGCTGCCTTCCAAAACAGAATGTACAGGCTCCAACATGGTTTCAGGTTCTGGATGCCTATTCTCTCTGTCACTGTATATATATAGGATTGCCATGACTAATGCCTACAACAGGTTGGGGTTTGCAATATCAGTCAACTGGGGAGATTTTCACCAATCTTTGGAATTGGAGTCTATACTTGTAACATTTTACGTGGAATCTATATTGTGAGTTTTTAATTGCAGTCCACATTTTGTAAGTTTTACTATTTTTCATATTTGTAACTTTCTTGCTGGAGTGCAAGATAGCATTACACCAATATTACTAACGAGCTACTTTTGGAACTGAGATGAGAGACTCGGTTGCCAGCTAGTGCTTTTCGTGATTCCGCTGGGTCATTGACAACCTGCTGCCTTTGGTTACATTGTACACTACAAAACCGCGAAAATGTACCAAGTAACGCATTTTTGGCGCATATTTAAAAGAGTTACTTAAGCTCAAAATATTATGCTGTACAAATGGTTTTCCTTTATTCAATTTGTCTCTAACACACAAATACTATTGTTCAGATTTTTGTTTTGCAATAATGTGCAGTGATCAATAGTTAATATTGTTTTTTTTAATTTTATTTTGCTGTTGAGAAATGTCTGCTTGTATTTTTGTGCAACACCATAAAGCGTTGTAAATTTTAACAAAAACAAATTATTTCTCTATCAAACACAGTAAAAATATGAAAAAGGACTTACAGTTTGCGAATATAATCCAAAAATGAATTCCAGAATTGAAACACACAAGTCCCATCATTAGAATGTCCTAAATAAATCCAAGTTCGAATCCCGGCGAAATTCAAAGATGGCAGACAATGACGTCAGACGAATAAAGTATTGATGTCGTAAGTTCCATGTTGAATTTTATGAATCACAAAGGAATATTCCGGCTTTGGCACTCTGAATAATTTCTACTGAATGTCTCTATTCAAACCTTTGATGACGAAGCACTTATTTTCAAGATAATATAAGTTATTCTTAAATAACAAATAACTCCAAATTGGCAAGCATATAAAATACTTCTGATCTCTTGAAGGTATTTTACGACTGAATTACAAAAAACAATGATATTGAGAATTATAACCCCACTAAAATGTCATTTCGATACTTATGATAAGTCACATGATCAGTATGCATACGTCACTTGACACGTGCGCTCGGATAGTCATATTTAAGATCCAATAAATAAAACGTTGATGACAAAATGTGATCACGTCAGTGAGGTATGTATGACCTTGATACTGACCACTCATTTAAACTTCAGGTTTACCCAGTGTCTGAACGAGGCCATCTAAAAATAATGCTAATGAAATAGTTTTAAGTTCTGTAAAAACAACTGTACTTTGTATGAAAAATATCGAATCCAGTAAAAATAATCATTACAATAAACTGTAATGTATTAAATAAAATAAAATAGAATTTAAAACTAACACACAGGCCATTTCATTACGTATACGTATTACTTAATGATGGTATTAGCAAGCGGTACTTTGAATTTACCCTTATTCAAGTTAGATGATAATTTCGTCTTTATCCTTGTAACAGACATAAAACAAGGATTTAAATGTAAAGACCAAAGTGTTTCATTTGCTGGCATAATGCTCGAATACTTGCAGAAACTATTTTCTTACAAATTTTGAATATAAGTATGAAGATTTCAGTGGTAAAAAAAACTTTCATGTCTATCTTCGGTAGACTCTAACGACAAGGAAACAAACATATTGACATTACGTTAAGAAAAAAGCGTCAATTTTTCTGCTTTTTCCAGCTTTCACTTTGATTATCAAACATTGCTGTTTATTTTTATTCATTTATTAATTTAGCGCGAACAATAGTTACACCTAGACCAATATATTATTTACTTCATAAATTGCTAATACTGTCGAGTGTACGAAGTTCCAAATGACAGACGCCCCTCGTGTCTTGATTGTTGGATGAAGGGCATGCACGGGTGAAACAATATTGATTACTTACCTGTGTCGGCTTCTAATCATCAATAGCTACGTTCGATTCTGAATTGTCGCTAATAGCAATTTCAAAAGTTAAGAGAGAGCTGAGTGGTTTCTGAGAATGTCTCAAGACTGAGAACTACTTAAAAGAAGTGGAAATGATTTCCGATATGTCGGAGATCTTAGCCCGATTAATAATGACCACTTACAGTTACATTCAATGAACAAATCTGTCGAAACTATTGACCTACCCGAACCATCTTTCACTTTGAGTAATGTTTAATTTGGCCAGGTTTAGTCTGAAAAAGAAAGCGTTCAGGATCAATATTGTCGCCTAATAATCGTAGATTATTGATCTTTTGCCGACATATCATGTATCCTTGGTGTTAAAGTGCCTGATACGGACAGGATTTCTATCTCTCATATGGACCGTAATTCATTCTTAATATGAACCGCTAGATGGCTGTCACTTAGATAGCGATGTTGCTGATACTTACATGTAGATAAGGTGACATATATTGATTGTCGCAATGATATTTCCAGTAAATAAAAATAATCGAAATCAGCTTGTTTTGATATTTTGGAAGTCATCTAGTTTTGATACTTGTTCTTTTCTGAAACAGTCGTTACGCTGTGTTTGATACTGATTTCAGGGAAGTTTCTATGAATTTTAGGTTATGTACTCATTCTGTAATCAGATGATTTGATTGGTGGTATAAAAAAAAACTCATTTTCCATCTGCTGAGGATCACGTGATGTGAATATGTATCCGTCGTCTATTGATATGCGACAAACAGACGGACATGGATTTGGACAGCCCAGTGGTAAGAGCCTATACACAAATTTAGCGCGAGCTATCACTTTAATAGAGCAGTATCTTAGATTATTCATTCACCGAAGGGGCCGACCATCCGAACTTTTAAGTTTCAGGGCGGGGAGAGTGGAAGAGCATAGTGTTTTGTGAAGAAAACAAGCACACACACGCACGCACTCTCACACACACAAACACACACACACACACACACACATACATACATACATACATACATACATACATACATACATACATACATACATACATACATACATACATACATACATACATACATACATACATACATACATACATACATACATACATACATACATACATACATACATACATACATACATACTTAAAAGAAACAAATTTGACCGCATGTGTGCAGTTTAACATATTATATTTATGGGGTAGTTGGAGTAATAATATCATGTAATTTTCATCAAAATTGGTTTTGTGATGTAAGTTTTGAATATGGATCATTTTATTTTTCACTGGTTTAAAGACGTAGGTATTTTTTATGTACTATCTCATCATTGTGAATTTCGTAATAAAAAAATTTGAGCGACATAATAGTTAGCTCGTGAGAAAATGAAATCAAAGAAGTATTTGAAACAATTTAAGGAGACTGACTTCATTATATTGTCGCAAACAAAAATTAATTTAGATTTACGTTTTGAGCTATTCTTGTTAACAATTAATTAAAACGCATATGTCTTACTGGTCTTATTTGTCTCTTTGTTTTCCAAAACAGATAAATATATCAGTTACAGTTGACTCTTAAAAATTGTTTTTTTTCCCTGGCAAATACTGTCTGTGTATTTGTCTGTCTGCATAAAAAAAGGAAGCAAATCATTTTGATGTTGTAATTATTAGGATGTTTAATTGAAAGCTGGTCAAAATAACATAGGCTTAACGATTGACCGGTAGCTCAAAACGATACAATATGTTGTCATTGGGAACTTTACGATCTCCAATGTATATGTACATAAGCGGTCAATAAAGAACTTCTAGAACGATTTCGAGCCATTATCTACCATGATCTCAAAATTGCATTCCGCAGGATACCTTGATTTGAATTTGAGTCTAATATTTGCAAAGGAAGGCAGATATTTGTTTGAACACTTCTTAAGTTTGTGCCCAAAGCTAAGAAATTGCTTGCAAAAGAATATCACATATAAATGACTTGGTGTAAGTACTTTTAATCAAAGTGGACCATTACTATCAACAATACACTACATATATACACCGCAGAATACAAACCTCTTTCAATGTATATTCCAAACTTACGGTTTTAAACTTGATGTTTTTTTTTTTTTACAAGGACCTAGTTTTCAAAGTAACTGTGGAACCACTTAAAACTCACCTAAAATTACCAGGGTGTGAAAGATTTCTTTAGTGTGTGTGTGTGTGTGTGTGTGTGTGTGTGTGTGTGTGTGTGTGTGTGTGTGTGTGTGATATGAAATTTTAACGTAGCTTCAACAAAAAAGTCATATCGCTATCTTGTCTGTATTGTGGCAGTTTATAGTGATTTAGCACTGGGGCATCATGCCGCAGACATGTAGCATGATATTCCACCCAGTCACATTATCCTGACACCAGGCCGACCAGTCCTAACACTAACCTCTTAATGCTGAAGGCCTAGCGATGCATCTGTTATTATCATTTTTTAAAAACAAGTCTTTGGTATAGCTCAGACAGTGTACGAACCCGCGACCTCCAGCAATATGAGGCGTAAACCAGTAATCTGATTTTCAGCTTTTAAGTTTAAATTTTGTTTTTCTCAGTCAAATCCCGAAAACGTTTTCAATAAAAATTTCATCTTTAATTAAAGTAGTCAATTATTCAGCGCATATAAACATCAGGAATAAACTTCTAACTTTTATTTTTATTTCATACTAAGTATCAATTAAATTCGAATCTATCGTTGAAAATTAATTAAATAACTTGCATTCTTCTCTCTTTCAAACCATCGTAAGCTTATTTTAATGTTTCATAAAAGGACTCAAGGCAGAAATTTAATCTGTACAAGAATAGCAGATTAATTCCATTCGCGATATCTTCTTTATATTCGTCCTTTGGTTTATGCGTTTATTTCAGTACAAATACAGCATTTAGAAAGATAAACGTGCGTAAACCTGGAAAACACCCTGCATATTAAGTGGACTGGTGGGCGGGGTTGCTGACAAATTTTACCAGAAAGCGGATTTGTCATTAATACATATTTGTTCACGAAATGTATACAATTATGTTGCTAATCCAGGGTTTTCTTTATATTTGAGTTTAAACTCTCACCTACTTTATTCGTGATAAAAAAAAAACGGGCATGTTTGTCTTGTGTTGGCAATTTTCTATCACATCTAAAATTCACTGCCTTAGTATACATTAATTCAATGTCCTCGTATATATATATATATATATATATATATATATATATATATATATATATATATATATATATATATATATATATATATATATATATATATATATATATATATATATATATATATATATATATATATCATAATAAAATCATAATCCCAGAATAATATTTAAGTCCAGAAACAATGAACCCATGATAATTATAATGAATAATCCAAACAAATGTTTCCTCTCAAATTATTTCTAAACACAACATTAAAGACATCTGCATATTGATACTAAAACTAAAATATATGCAGTAGGAATTAATTGTCTACCGAAATGTCCTCATATGCATCCATACAGATCTACCTCGCAATATTTTCAGACTCTATGTGACTTACGACAAAATACTCCACGTCACAACAGAGCCCGCCTGGCTGAACTATCCAATGGTAAACAAGTTAGTTATTACGATTGATTTTAAGATTTGTCAGCACCTATTTATACCTATTATGTTATCTATAGGCAAAAGTAATACACATAATACAGATAACATAACAATGGACAAGTGAATCTTCCATTAAACTGACAAAACCAAGTTGAAACAGTTTAATAGGCAAGTGAATTTCTCTAAGCAATGGCAACGCTCTTTAACGACATAAGTTTTACATGTGGAGTAAAAAAATACATCTGACCGCTTTGGTAATATTTGTGATAGACAAAAAGAGACATAATAAGAAAGTAAATATGTTTAAAATAACCGAAAAGGTATACACAATATTAATGATAATGCCTTAAGAAAAGTACAGTCCTAGGTGCATAGAATTAAAATATACAATATCAACGCATTTTTGTTAAAACGGAAAGGTGGAAGATTAGTTTAGGCACCATGGTTTAAAATATAACAATTTTAGGCATACAGTTAAAATATATATTATCAACCGCATTCTCTTTGAAACATTGTCTGTTGCACCAGATCATCGGAAACCTTAGTTTAAGTTCACATTAAAAAACAAACAAAAACAAATTGTCTCATAATGTCGAAATTGATCCACACCAAAAGAATGCGTTTCACTGTCAGTATTCAGGGTAAGGCGTGCATCGTAGTGAAAGAATTATCACATTAAAGCATACAGATATACGAAATGATTTTTTAGTAAGGCTTGAAGATTCGAGATACGCGGTAAAGTCAGCATTAACACGTATTTGGACTTTGGAAATTCATTGCTACATATAAATCAAACTATTCTTTAATATTTGATGGATTAGAGACGTCTTGATATGAATGAAAAGATCACGTTCAAATTATTTGTTTGCCATCCGATATCGCCATATCTATTGAAGGCATTAAGCAAATGCAACAAAGTAAGTGGAATATCAAGCCACGTGCTAGATGACATCGCGTTTTCAAATATCACATGATACGTGTTGGATTATACACCAATGGCTCAGTGACAGTTGTTCAAAACGTTTGCAGAGTTCGGTACAGCTAAGGTACCATATACTAGTTGAGGCGCTGGTTAGTTTCGTGTAGCTACCTAAGTATTTGTGACGTGATGGCGCTACCTTTTAGTAGGGCTGATAAATCAGCCACACACCTGTAATTATATTTACTGGCATTCTAGAGGCTGACCAACCTTTCATTGTTTATTTTAGTCATGGGTAAACAATAACTAGCTATAAGAAACGGATGTTGTCGATAGTTTCTACTTTTATTGACAGAAACGAAGACGTATACCCCAGTGCTCCTTGAAATAACTGTTGAATACATCAGGCCAGGACTTAAATCATTGTTTCTTGTTATTTTTTCAAATGATAAATTTTTATGATAAAAAGGTGCCAATGCAATAACGTCAGCGTATGGAAAGTGTTTCTTCTCATTGTTTCACTTCCTTATCGCAACCAACCAAAATGTGTTCATTTTGCGAGGAATGCAAACATTCATGTGCGGCAGTAAATATTTTCAAATGACCTTACCGTGTGTGAGAAAACGCGAATATGCAAGTATAAATGACGAAAAAGAAAATACATTCATCTGACTGTTCCTTGAGCTATTTACGTAAACTTCAGTGTCACAGTTTATGTAGTAAAATCATCGACTGTCAGTGTGAAAGTTTATGAATGTTTAAAAAAAAACATGGACTGTCAGTGTGACAGTTTATGACTGTTTCAATAAAATCATCAACTGTCAGTCCGGTCTCTCATTGGAACTTGACAAAGTGTCGTCACGTATGCGTTATTTGTCCTTTTGCAACGCGTTAATATTTCACCCATGCATTATTGTGCATACACAGTAGTTTTGTAGATTACTATTACGGCTTTTAGTAAGCAAACGTTTGAGATGTGTGTGCATATAGCCGTTATTCCTATTTGCCACAATTAAAGTTTTCGATTTCACTTCTTCTATGATCAAACCAATTTGTGATAGACAAAAAGAGGTATAAAAAGACAGCGAGTATGGAGCTAAATTACCTTTTTGAAGTGACCACCCCGACCATCTGTAATAGGGAATATTCTGAAAGGAAGTCTGAGATGTGGCTAACTCATCCCTGTTGAGCCGTGATTCAACGGCGGGAGTGAATGCACGGGGATGACGTTGCACGGTTTTTGTGTCCTTAATTTTACTATGTATTTTGGAGGTCAAGACCAGATCGTCTGCAAGATGCACCTGTTTGGTATTCTTTTTCTTTTTCACCGCACTCCTCTGCAAATCTAATATTTTTAGCAGTTCAATGTCATCCAAGGAAAAACAGTTCCGCTGATTCTCCAAACTTGTTAGAAATGGTAGTATATCTGAACGATATGGCACCGACTCTGGTCGCTGCAGAAATTCGACCGTAGAAACACCATTGGCCATGCTAAAATCTGTCGTTGTATTGGATTTTATTAGTGATGGGGTCCACATTTCTGTCATACTAGATCTTAGATTTCACTTGTAACCTATGGGTTACGCCAGTGTTTCCTTATATCTTAGACTTTATATCAAGGCTCTTGCTGATCAAGCTATTTCAACGGTATCCGATGCCTTATGTTAAATTGTTTCTGCTACCATCTGATATCTTATATCGTAGCTTTGGCTGAGTTCTTATGCCAAGATCTGTCAGACATTCAAAGTCTCTTGCTTACGTATTTTGGCTCTGATACACTGCTTTTAAATTTCTTGACATAACAATTTCTTTCAATTAGTCACGTGACTTTAAATGTTGGTCGGAGAAACATTTCCACCAAATCCTCTCATGCAGGTATAAAGTCTAAATCTTGCGCATGTATCTAACTATCAATTTCTATGAATATTTAATTTAAGAAGCGGCTCATTTATTTTCTTGCCTTTATTTTGTCTTCGTTCACGGTCTCTAGACGTAAAATTCACATAATTGCCGCATTTTATAAGACGATATTTTGAAGGTTCCACATAGGATGGTTCTTGTGGTCTTTCTGTATAACATGTCCTGCCATTTTTCTTCGAGTAAAACTGTATAAAATGTCACCATGGCCCTTGAACCAAACTAGAAAATCTCGAAGTACAGATCGAATCCATTACTTATTCCTTTTATCCACAGATCCCTTCCACATTCGTAAATGTCCATAACTGAACGTTCATCAATACTGCCTATATTGGTCAATACAATCGTCGGACGAAAAAATTCCAATAGCTTGTCCACACTTATTATATTAGGCTGATAAAATAGAGATCGCTGTTGCTCCTAGTCTGGGTATCGTCCCGTGCAAAGATTCGTCCTTTTAAATTATATGGATCAGAATGAAAACATGATAAAATGAAGTCACAAAGAAGAAAATAAAATATTATACTTTGTGGAATCTGTGCCACCAAATGTCAGTTTTAACAGTGAAACCTCTGTGCAGTAATATTGTGCTTTACGCTGGTTTCCAAGCAAATGTGTTGGAAAGGGTAGCGTGTCGCCGCTTAACAATGACCTTACTGGTAAAACAATAGCTTTAAGTGAATGGAAGAATTGACTCTAGATATCATGGTGATATGTGTACAACGCGAATACAACAACGGGCAGCCAAAACACATCTCTTTCTTTGCATAATGGACCGACAGGTCTGTGATTTTTGCTGTTCTACCTAAATGTTCAGAGCCATAATGTAGACCCAGATACGCAGACACATTATCTGATGCCTGTTCTGGGTATATGATCATGTCAGTTAGCTGAGTTCTGTACACGTATTAATATGGCGTCAGTGCAATATCTGAGACACAAGATAGCCGTTCATTGTTTTTCAATGAGGCATGTATAAACATCGATTGGTGTGCACCTTTTCTACGTTTTACAATGTATCGTAGCATGGTTGACACTAATTCCATTAAATTCAATTTCAAGTTCAATTATTTCAGACTATTTCTCTTTTAAAAAAGGATCAATTTATTTCAAAAGACGGATTAGACTTTATAGTTTTCTGTAAAAAAAAAAAAAGACGTACTAGACTTTAGCAAATAGAAAATATAAAATTGTCGCATATGTTAGTTGAGAGGGAAATGTTTGGTACACACCGAATATAGACTAAGTTTTGATTTTGTTTAAATAAAAAGCCCTCTCTGTTGAAATACCTAGATTTGAATTCCAAACTTAATCAGTTGAAATCAATTTTGAACCGATACAAAGTTTTAAGATTGGAGGTGTAAAGTTGCTACGGATGAAATTAAACTTAATAGTTTAGGAAAAATTCACTGTCAAATTTGTGAGTAAAATCTGTCCTGGTCCTGGTTAGTTAATTCAATGTCATTAAGGAGTTTACTGATATAATTATCTAATGTGATTTGATGTGATTATTATTTTTAACTTAGCTTTAAAATTTTTTTAGTCATATCGCTACAAGGTCTGCAGTGTGGCAATTTATAGTGATGTCTAGCATTGGGGTATTATGCCGCAGACATGTAGCATGATGTCCCACCCAGTCACATTATTTTGACACCTGGCCGACCAGTCCTAACACTAACACTAACCTGTTAATGCTAAGCGTCAAGTGAGGCAGCTGTTAGTACCATTTTTGTAAGTCTTTTCTATGACTCGACCGGAGATCGAATTTACGACCTCCCGCATCTAATGTGTACATCAGCACTAAAATAAAGTGAACATAAGAAAAAGCATTATTCCTTGGAAATGAGAATATACACCTCCATTCCCATTTTTCAATTTGTTATATATATATATATATATATATATATATATATATATATATATATATATATATATATATATATATATATATATATATATATATATATATATATATATATACTTTATTTCAAACAAGTCCACATCTACTGAACTGTCTTTTTGAGTTGGGAGTATATTGTCTCCATAATTGACCGCAGACAAAAAAAAAAGTCAGCGTCCGGTAAATAAATTATTTCATCACTTTATTAAACTTCTTGAGATATGAGTTATTCCTCTACATTTGTATGTATGTAAATGCACCGATAGGATTCTGGAAAGTTCCAATACCCGTCTACCCCGTCTCTTGTTGGCTCTTTCTTCGCATTTTCTTTACATGCTACTGTATTAGTCATTTAAAGTTTTACTGTTGCACGAGTATTAATATTTTATGCGTGTGCGTGATTTGAATTTTTAACTTAGTTTTAACAATTTTTCAGTCGTACCGCTATCATGTCTGCTGTGTGGCAGTTTATAGTGATGTCTAACAATGGGGAGGGCATCATGCCGAGACATGTAGCATCATGCCTCGCCCAGTAATATTATCATGACACTAGACCGAGTAGTCCTAACACTCACCTCTTAATGCTGAGTGCCTAGCTAGGCAGCTGCTAGTACCATTTTTACTATTTACCATTTTTTGTCTTCGTATGACTCGTCCAGTGTTCGAACCCGCATGCGAGGCGGACGATCTAACCACTAGGCCACCGGAGCGGTTTATTTTATGTTTGTAACTTTTAAATTCTTATTATGTATGATTCGATTTATATGATATATGTTTTAATGTTTATATGCTTGGTTTGTATTTTAGTTTCATCAGATATTGTGTATAACAATTTAAATAATGTCGGTAGAAAGACTCAGTAAACTGAATAGATCTTTAAATAAATCTTGACTTAAAGAATAGTGTTATCCTTCTCATGTTTTATCGGCTGATTCAAACATATTCATACACATTTTAATTACATTTATAAGCTGGATGAATCATGTGGTTTAAATTACTCATCCCTTTTTCCAATATTAAACACAAAAATATGAAGCCAACATTAAAGGTACAAGCTTAGCGAAGTCCGAATGTATTTCATAGTTACAAAGCGCGACTCTTTTTCAAGGAGTTATTTAATATACGTACTATTATTGATAAATATAGATTTTAAGTTTCTTCAGAAATTTGTGAAATTTTTGCATAATGTTGAATAATTTGGTTTAAATTAAATGATATAAACTATTCAAGTCGTGTGTTGAACTGAATATATAATGAATACTCTGCAGTGAGCTTACCTGACCTTGCGTACAGCGTCGAGTCTTCATAGTCTTCATGCGCCTTTTGCAGAGACAGGTAAGTCAGCGGATGGCGGTATTGAGAACCAACATACTCCAACAAGGAATGATAACTCAACATGGTGTATAACGTTAATCAACA
The DNA here is from genome assembly GCA_016746295.1 of Potamilus streckersoni. NCBI lineage: Eukaryota > Metazoa > Mollusca > Bivalvia > Unionida > Unionidae > Potamilus > Potamilus streckersoni. The sequence goes on from JAEAOA010002319.1 coordinate 579,133, forward strand.
TCCAAATTGTATGTCTGTTTTAATCCAGTTTGAATTCTGTTAAAATGATCACACGTAGGATTTCTCCATCATTTGGTTTGATTTGAGATGACTGCTCGATAAGGTATTATTATAAGAATGCCGTAGTAATTAGCCCGAGTTCTAGCTTGTAATGCTGATACTCGGACTAATCATTACCTGAATAATCACAATTAGTTTTCGGTAAATGAAGTTAATTTTGCACTTTCATTGATAAATGTGGAAATTAGAGACTCAAAATCAATAAGATGATTAGCTTTATATTCCAGACTGTGTATACAGGTTTCCTGCCAAAATGCAATATAACAACATGCATCGTCTTTAAACAAACGCAGAAATATAGTGGAAACACGCACATTCTAATGTTTTATATTTAGGAAAATGAATGTATAGAAATGTGTTAGGGATTTTTCACATTTTTTCCAAATGAAAACAAGCCTCCTTTCCTTTGTAATTTTTTTAACATAGTTGATGTATATCAAGTTAATAGTGCATTCTGTAACGACAAGGAATTCAACAGTTTGAAAAGCTGCCGTCGTGACCTTCGCTGACCCTACTTATCCTAGAGACACCTCAGTATAATGTTCATGCGATTTGTAATGAGGTGTCTGACAGAAGATTCTCAAATTGTCTATAGTCATGGAAATAATCGGAATGGCACAATTTTCTCACTTGTACACCTGGATAACGCTACGTAATCAGAATGGCACAAGTCTCGTATACGTACACCTAGATAACTCTACATCGACTACCGTTGAAAACAGTATTTATTTCACTCCTGGTTATAGACAGCCGATAAAATAATCGAGAGTATTTCCTAAGGCATAGACGTACATAATATACAAAGGTTCTTTACATTAACACATTCTATAACGGAACAGACACAAAATACCTTCTCTTTCAATACGAATACAATCACCTTTAGATGAATAAGGAAAATAACGATTAGTTAAGTTTGCAAGGAAGCCGCTCAGGGCATTATAATATTCAAAGGACGCGGTGAAATATTGTATATGGATGGAAATACAAACAACGAGAAGAGTGGAGTTAAGCTGTTCAATACACTATCATTCGTATTTGAGCCACATATCAATACGACATTCATATTTCAATGACGTGAAAGAACGTCAATTACATGGCATTATCAAATAATTCATTCCATTTGTAGTACAGGTTTAGCTTCTGCTACATGCAGAATACTGCCCTGTTTATGGAATCAACAGTATATATATATGGATTTACCTTCTGAAGAAAACATACTCAAGGCTCGCAAAATTTGATTAAGCATGTTTATGCATACTAATGAGAAAAAAAAGAAATCTCACTGCAGATTGTCTGGGGTAAAAAGAGGACGAAACTTATTCGTTTTCTCAACATTTGAGACCACGAAGTAAAGTGTCCCAATAACTTCTCTAGCTATTTTAATCTCGAGTAGTGCCCGATTATCGGAATTCGTAATTCCATTTTTTTGCGACTAAATAGAAAAGTCAAAATAAAATTAAATGAATCGGGGATTTTCATATGTACTGAACATGTCCGATTGTTCGTTATATATATATATATATATATATATATATATATATATATATATATATATATATATATATATATATATATATATATATATATATATATATAATTAACCATCGCACATGACTGTTATATTTTATATGGCAAAACTATCTGATTAAAATCGGATTTCCACTAGCCTACTTGAAAATCTGTTCGTGACCGCTTAGGGGTATTTTTGTACTGATGTTATTACTATAATCATTCATTTAACCAGCCAGTCAGATGAAGTCTTACATCCTCGCGTTTGGGAAACTGAACAGTATGGCTGAAGAGATTTTTATTCACTTTCTGATTTCCGAAAGCTGCATTTTCATTGGCTCCTAAAAAGGGTATCTGAACGTGAACCCTAAGCGGTTGCTGTTAGATCTTCACGTAGAACAGTGGAGATACGATTCAATTTGTTTTGCCAAAACGATGATCTTTACCGTTGGAAAGGTATTTTTAATACGTGTCGTTGCATCTTTATTTATATTTTTGGAACGGTACATGTATACTGCTGTAACGATAATCGTCTTCTGTAACAACGATATTGAAATACTGGTGGGACGGTATTTTGTATCTTAAAATGTATTTAATCTACATTTATATCATTGTAATTCAGAACGAAAGTAAGTTACAAAGAAACAGACAATCTAACATGAATTACCTTGTGATTTACATTCATTGTGACAATTTATAAATGTTTTTGGCTTTCAAAAGACGTATATGACAAAGAACGCTCTTTGAGAGGGCGCACAAAAACTAATGCAAAGAACATTGTTATCAATGTGCAAGTGAACCATTCAATAGATAAGTCGTTTAAACAAAGAATTACTAAAGCTCCAAAAGTCATGTAAAGTAAAATATGACACGTCAATGGTTTCATCTGTAAAGTAAAAACAAAAAAAAAAAATGCACGGATCTCTCAACTGTAATCTGACACCGTTTGATAATTGGTCTGTTTATTCCTTTCCAAAGAGAACATTTCTCCTCTTTAAGTCTATCTGTTCTAATCATCATCTTCAATACCAAGCACATGTTTTCATCAGATCTGAATTTTGTCAAATTATTTTACGAAATATACAAAATTATAAAACGGTGTTCTTTGTACAAAGAAAATCAAGTTTACCATCTACAAAAATGACAACAAAAACCTTGCGCAGCTTAATGATCTTGTTAGATGACTCTGTAGAAAGCGTTGCCTCGAAGTTGCATTGCAGTCTTTCCTTATTCCAGAATTCGAGCACACTATATATTTGTTTAAATACGCAAATGCTGCAAAGCTATTTCTTGTTATTAGCTATTTTGTTCGCGTGTAAACATGTTATAAGCGAAGGCATAGTAACCACATCAACATTTCCAAAGTGACTCAAGCACTTTTGGAATCTACTAAAATACAATTCCTAGTGCGTGTATCTAGTGTATCTAGTAAGGTACAATTCCTAGTGCGTGTATCTAGTGTATCTAATAAGGTACAATTTCTAGTGCGTGTATTTAGTGTATCTAATAAGATTCAATTCCTAGTGCGTGTATCTAGTAAGGTACAATTCCCAGTGCGTGTATCTAGTGTATCTAGTAAGGTACAATTCCTAGTGCGTGTATCTAGTGTATCTAGTAAGGTACAATTCCCAGTGCGTGTATCTAGTGTATCTAGCAAGATACAATTCCTAGTGCGTGAATCTAGTGTATCTAGTAAGATACAATTCCTAGTGCGTAATACCGAGCTGAATCAAGTGGGAAGTAAGAAAAGATAATGGCAAGCAATTTTATTAATATTAGAGGTCAGGTCTGGTTTGCAAATTATAAGCAGCATTAATTAAAATTCCAAGTAAGGCTACAGTCGGAACGTCCTTACTGATTTCTGTGAGAATAAAGTATGCTACTGATGTATGTTGATGCAGCAATTTTAAGAAATATTAAAAACTTTGCGCACCATGAATTCCTCTGCAAATATTTTTTGGAATACCCCTCCTATTTCTAAGAGTGTATTAATTGTAGAATTGATGGTGAAGTTACAAATTGAAAAAAAATAGTCCATTCTTGGCCAAGTTTTGTTTTTTAAGTAGTCGAGGTGGTTCAGCATACGTTCGAGGTATGACCTGTATAACTGATTTTGAAGCTGCGAATGGTACGGTAAGCAGAGTTAGAGGGATAACCAGTCCAAGGATGATTGTAAAAGCTTTCCAGACGATATGGCACGGCCATCAAGTAGAGGCAAAATCATTGTAAAAATTGTTATACCTACCATTTATATACTCAAAAGAGGAGAATTGTCTCTCCTCGCATGATTAGTAGTTTTGTGCTTTCCTTTTCATAAGTTTCTCAGAAATCTGGTTTTCAAAGCATCTAACTTAAAGTTGCTTTCGACTGACTTTTAGACTTCATTCCAGTTGTTGCTTTTTAACGTGTTAGGCTTAGGTTATGATTGTAAATGTAGGTAATTTAATAGTGCATTTTCTATTATTTCATAGAAAAAAGGAGATATATTGATTTAATTTTCTAAAATTTAATACACACCTGAAACGAGGAGCATTATGTTCTATTCATTTTATTCATTTAAATTCTTCTGTTATTTTCGCTCTTGTAGCAGAACAGAAAGAAAGGACAATAATAGAAAAGTCTAACTTCATACGTGTTGGCTACTTACTTCATGACTGTATAAAAAAAATCCTTTGTATAAAGAGGTGTTTCAATAATTAATAGAGGTTCAATAAACAAATTAATTGGACACTCTTTAAACTGGTGTTGACTCTTCTGTTCTTTATTATCCATGATGTAAGTCACGACGAATTTAAAAGTTTATATGCTGTCTGTCACATGCAATTTAAGATTAGGAACTTCTATCTACGTGGAGAAATAATTCCATTTTGAAATTACCTGTAATTAGACTTGCTTAACCTCATAATGTAGACTCGAAAGAGCTGAATTTGCAATATAAATATTGATTTATTTGAGGCAATACTATATCCTATTTTTTAAAAATTCAAGTCAAAGAGGCAAACACAAGTCCCACACAAAATATATGATGCAAAGAACGAATAAAAATATAATAAACACAGCTCTGACACATGTGTGTCGCTATTCAAAATATGATTTTTGCTGGTTTATGTAAATGTATGGTTAAAAGAACCAAATCTACTTCTTATCATCATCATCATCATCACCATCATCATCATCATCATCATCATCATCATCATCATCATCATCATCATCATCAGTCCCTTGACCCAAGAGGTTGTTGGGGCACCACAGTTGACTTTACAATCAATTATCTCAATCTTTTCCTGTTTTCTACTGCCAATTAGGAATCTCCAAATCCCATGCCTGTCCACTCCTTAATGTTGTCTTCCCAAATCTTTTCCTGTCTGCCTCTTTTCTCCACCCTTGCGCTGTGTCGTGTCTTGCAAGATAGTTTTTGCCAGTCCAGATGATCATGAGACATGACCGTACCACTTCAGTATGCGCTTTTTACAGTGGTCAAGAGGTCTTCATAGGATCCGATGGGGTCATGTAATGGACTTCTTCATTGGTTATATGGTCAATATATGAGATGTCCAAGATCATTTCGAAGGTCTGAATCTTTCTTTGTAGATCTGATGTGAGCGTCCATGTTTTACAAGCATACAGTAAGATGGATATGAAAATCAAGCACATCAGTCTTATTTTAAAACCGAAAGAAATGTTGGTACCTTTCCATATTGGTCTCAACCTTGTTATTGCTGATGTTGTTGGGGCAATCCTGCAAAGGAGTTCGAGTTTGGAGCCCTCATCTGTGATAATTGATCCCACATCCATGAAGCTTGTGACTCTTTCCAGATTCTGTCCACTGACCTTTATTTCTGCACTAATGACATTGGTGGTGTTTGTCATCAGTTTAGTTTTATGTGCGTTAATCTCTATACCGTATGCACTGGAGGTTGTGTCGAGGAGCTCAACTAAATCTGCTTTTACCAAGAGATATTGTCATTTTTGCAGCTGAAATTTTGTAAAACAATTAGCGTTCAATGTAAGGACAAAATCTGTCTGCTCGCCCATGGTATTATGGAAAAGGTTGTTACACCATACAATTGCAGTTTACATCAGTAAAAGATTTAGTTGTTATACTCTGTGTACAATTACCAAGTGGGAGACTATAGACATATGTTGACTTTGACCACCTTGTCGAAAAATAGATTCATTAGAACGTTGTTTGTTTGTTTTTTATCGTTGGTTAGTTGGTTTTGTGGGCTTAACGCCATTTTCAGCACGTGATATGCTGGCTATACACATCTGCCAGTATATTTGGTGGAGAAAGAAAATTGGAAAACTCACCGACACACGGGAACCTGCTGATAAACTTTCTCGCATAACTAAGATGGTTGAGCTGAGACACTTGAGCCAGAGAGAGAGAGAGAGAGAGAGAGAGAGAGAGAGAGAGAGAGAGAGAGAGAGAGAGAGAGAGAGAGAGAGAGAGAGAGAGAGAGAGAGAGATCTGTAAAGGTGAAAGTCTACAACTCGGTCACCCGGGCCCTACACTGTTTTTATACATATTCTACTAAACCTAAAGTGTGCATTAGTTGTATACAGCTTTGTTAGATTTTAGTGATTATTTGTTTATTTTGGGGAGAGGGGGTCAGTGTTAAAAAAAATGTTTATAAATCCGAGTAATTAGCCATTTTCTAGGGGTAGACGTCCATTATTCAGGAGACTTTGATAGCATGGACTAGTTTTATAAAATGGACCCGCCCTCATTTCTTAAGATAGAGATTTCTCTGGATATTTTACTTATGCGTGTTAAGTAATTTGAGATAAGAATAATTATTAGTATTAGGTATTTGGATCGTGTATTGCATGGTGTGAATATACCTAATGTTCGGCGCTGAAAAGGTTACTGAGAAATTGAACAATATAAAACAAGAAAAAAAACCCCAACAACATGCAAGTGTGAAATTAGAGTTTCGCAATGTGGGATTATTAGATAATTAATAGAAGAAAAAAATATGTAGTATTTGCGTCTTTAGAAACCTTTCGCTTGAAAACTACTGTTGTCTTGAGGTCGTTGGAAACGGAAACAATCGCCTACAGGCCAGACTCACACATATGCTCAATTCCTCAAACCCGACTCACACAGGTGATTGATCCGCTCGACAGATACCTCTTGTAACAATAGAAAATCATGAGAAGAAAAGAAATAACCTGCATGTCAACATCAATCACAAACTAATTAAAACTCATGCATTTTATTGATGTCAAAGGTAAATACCATCAGTATATTTTAAAACTGCAATCATCTCGGCAAACTTCTGCATTGATCGAGATCAGCTATTCGTGGCGAAGTAATAAACAAATCTTTATATTTTCTCCTCCATATGACGATTGTATGTATATATGGTGTTAATTCTTATGAAACTTTTCTGAAGTTTTCCAAACGAAGAAAAAAGATATGATGGGATTTATGTCGTTCTCTAGACCTATCCGTGGCAACCGTACCAAAAAAAATCACCGGAGATCTGTCACACATATAACTGTACGTATTGAATTTAATGCACAAGCAAACATTTTGGTGATATTGAAGACTTGTTATGATTATAAAATGTGCGCAGAATGAGATTTGTTTCTTGATTTTGTATTCCATTTTGATTAGTGTGGGTCCATGAGGAAGGATGGGTAACTTGATCTGCGAATACATATTCAAAACTAACCATTTAGTATATCCATGTTTTATAATTCACATAAAGTTATAAAATAAAATTTAAGGAAACAAAACAATACAAACAAAGTGTTCTTGTATAATTGACATTTCCATGACCTTAGATGGTTATTACATCATTTCGCATACAACTTTGCAAACTCTGCACCATAATTAATCAGCTATTAGTGAAGTAACAACAACAACAACATAGAAGCGACAACAACATAGAACATGCCTAGGGATAAATATGCTAGCAACGTAGAACCAATTGTTAACGAAACTCCAGCACTCTTGAGCTGTTTCACAGGTTAGAAGCCACAGGCTTCTCCAAGCATTTTTGTTTTCGCTGCTACGTAGTAATTTACATTATTGTTTAATTTGTTTATAATTATAAGGAATATAAATGTTTTTTACATGAGAGAAAAGATGTAATTTACCTAAAGTACTTAAGAAAAAATAGGAACTGTAAACACAGATGAAATCTAGTCTTTAGATTGTATTGATGCTACATATGCATTCCTCTACTAAACACTTGAAACTGGATTCCACTTTAAAAAATATATATACGTCCTACTTGCATTCAAAATTAAAAATTGCATCAAAGCAATCATTGCCAATAATATAACACATTTTCCAAAAGCCAAAAAAAAAAAAAGAGAAAACGATGAAAGTATGTAAGTATTGGTTGTAAAACGGAAATATGCCCTTTTTAAGGGATGGATAAGTTTTGTAAAACCATAACAAAAAATGTGTTCTGGCATTATAGAAAAAGTTTGAAAGAGTCGATATGTAAAAGGTGGAACTTACTTAGTAATTATACATTGATTGCCAATTTGCATCGCAAGTGTGCTATCTTCAATACTGACGCCCAACCCAGGAACCCACATATATAAAGATAAGGGTACTTACAAAGCGTTGAAACATCACTATCATTATCATAATCGTCCATGAAGAAGGGCGCACTAGTTAATTTCCTTCTGTTCTACTAACGCTTCTATGGCATTTTCTTCAATAAAACTTTCTTGTTCCAAATGGGGCTCTACCAGAAATAAAATAATTACTCATTTCAGTTTTTCCAATCCGGCTACTCATCGATGTCAGGAGGTATGCAGTACCACTTAAATTAAAGAAATTGCTTGGTGTCACTTAAGTGTCCTATACATTCACTTGGGAACGTTTGACAACTGAAATGGTCGCTCGGCGCTTCTTGTTTACTCATCGTACGTAGCACGGTGACATTTTATTAGGTACAAGATTTAGATTCTTGTTCAACCCTACACGAGGGATTAAACTGGCTTAAGTTTTGTAAATGTTGTTTTACTAATGTCGTATTCATGTAAGTTCTGCGTGGCCAGCTTATATTTTATTTTATCAGCTGCACAGTTTTTTCTGTATGATTGTGTTGTATCATCCTTGAATATTTTAATATTAACGTTTATATAGGTCTATTCGAAGCTGTTGCTTTTCTTGTCAAGAGTTACGGTCGATTTTTATAGAATCGTATTTATATTTAAATACAAAGGCCCGGTCCTAGGATGTGCGGGGCCCAAGGCAGCAAGCAAAACCAAAAATTGCATTGCGGAGAAGCGCAGGGCCCAAGGCGGTTGCCTCGTTAGCCTTGCCTTAGGTCTGGGCCTGATTATATGCCTTCGACATAGTTCATTATGTCAACACGAATTAAAGCCAAATAACTTCATTTCAGGTTGATTATTATAAAGGTATTTTTTATGAAGGCATTGTTATGAAAGTATATGTAGCTAGATACGTTATTATCTTTCATGTTTACGCTGATGTGCTGTAAAATTTGAGCCAGTTAATGTCTTTTGATTACGATTTTGGGCATCACACATGTATATCGTATCAACTGCAGATCAGACTGAAAAATTAATTGGTATGAATGGTTGTCTTTTGAATTTTAACTTTTGATTCATTTAAAATTAATTGGTATGATTGGTTGTATTTTGAATTTTAACTTTTCATTCAAGGGAAATAAATTATTCCTTGAGTTGTACTAAACTTGTTGGTTTTAATTTATTTCTCTTACGTAGGTCAAAACATAGAGTCATAACATATGTTTTTATCCTTCATTTCAGTTTTGATGTTCATGTACAGGAGCATGGTGTTCTGTAACAGGCTTTACCTGGTCGTAACAAACGATATACATCAAATATATCGATAGGTCCAAAACGCCTGATATATCTAGACCGAGCGGTTGAGTATAAGCTGAAATTTGGTGGAATGGACCACTATTGGGGATACAGAGTTTGATTCTCGCAGGTTACGCAGAAGGCGTGCTTGGAGGTTTGAGTCTGCTTTTGCCCGGCTCATATTTTAGAACTGGAGGTTGTATAGAACTATAGCTAGTAGAGTTAGAATGTCGTACAATTTTCCATGATATTAGCGACGACTTTAATCTTGGCCTTCGAAGTAGCTCCAAACGAGCCCATCAGCAAGTAGTCGTCATTAATGCCGGTTGTGTAAGTTCACTGGAACTTTAGTTCTTTTTGGGGAGGTTAGCAGCTGAAGGTTTCAACCGACTTGGACCTGGTCGTTGCCTAATCGCTTGAAGCTGACTTGGCATGCCGTAGTCGCTTTGGACGCATTAGTGTCTGTGGACGTTATTTCAATGGCTTTTGCCTTGGCAAACATTTTGCGGATGCCTATAATATAATTCTCTAGATTCTCGACGAGGTTGGCTATGGCGTTTGTGTGGCTTGCGAACATAAAGGTGTTTCAGTAGGCTGGATCGACATCTTTACTGGGACATTGATGTGGCATAGGACATCTTCATCTGTTTAACGGTGTGATTAACGTACACCTTTTTCAATCCAGGTGCGTGTAGAATAATCCGTTGTTGGCTTATCACAGACATAGAGATATAATCATGAACGTTGTCCTCGAGCAGGTCTTCATAGAAAAAGGCGTGGAGGCAGCTGCAACCGTTTGTATAGTTTTTCAGATGGTCTCGCCTTTGCACGAGAGATAATAGCGTGGCGTTAACAAGAGGCACAAAATAGGAAGGTGGCCGTCGTGACTTCCCAAGCAGACGTTTCGGCTGCTTGCTGCCTGGCATACTTTGACAGATTGGTTGGCTTCAAGAGTAATGTTGCTAGGACGTGCTCTGCTATCTGAGCAGCTTTACGTTTGGTTCAGCAGTTTGAAGTCTTTGATTGTGGTGCCACGCGAGCTACTGGGGTCGACTTTGGCGCCTGGAGATTTGAGTAACTGTGGAATGGCATTGCCGGCTTGTGTGCTGGTTGGGGTTGCTGATGTTTTTGAAGCATGGATTACGGTGTTGCCGGCTGGTTAGCAGTTTGGGATGGCTGTGCCTTTTTACGCTTTGGGGATGTCGTTGGAGGCTGCAGCGTCAGTTGAGGTGGTTTTGGCTTTTGAATCTTGGGGGATAGTTTAGGCGTTGGGGCTCCGGTTAATGTGGTGACAATGAGGCCAGCCATGCTCTAAATACAAAATTGTTGCAGCCTCTTTCTACTCCATGTGGACTTCACCACTGTCTAGGAGAGAAGTGTGGGGTTCTTATAATTCTATCTCCAATGTTATTTTTACGGCTTTAAGCATGTAGATGGCTAGCTGTTTCAGATCCTGGAGCCCTTGAAGTACCGTCGAAAATTGTCGGCACTTTTTTATGTCTCAGATTGCATGCGCGCTGATCCTTTCTGTAGTGTCTATAGAATCGGTGTTCTGCGTTGCATCGCGTCCCCATTTTCAGCAGGTACGGATCCGGATTTCGTATTTCCGCAGGTACGGATCCGGATTTCGTATTGCTGCCTGGATGTGTGTATTGAGCATTGCGTGTTTATACATATCTCCGCTACCCACCCCCTCCGTGCAGTGAGGTCTTGAGAGGCACGACCTGATACGGCAGCGTGCTAATATCACGCCGGTCTCTAATTAATTGCTGCCTCGTGGCCGACCGACGGACACTATATGCCGAGCCGAGTCGAGCTGTCGATGATGCACAGGTAGGCTCGATCTTGACAAGAAAAGGCTTCTCTTTGTGTCATAATATATTCGTTAAAACTAAGGTTTATATCGGATATATGTATGTATGTATGTATGTATGTATGTATGTATGTATGTATGTATGTATGTATGTATGTATGTATGTATGTATGTATGTATGTATGTGGGTGGGTGGGTGGGTGGTTGTGAGAGAGATTTTAGTATTTTGGTGTGCTTTCAGATACATGCATGAATTAAGCGTGGAACAGTACCATCATGTCGGTATATGTGGAATAAAAAGGAAACTAACAGATCTGAACAATATATAAATCAAATGGTTTACTTATTTCTTTAAAGAATAAATAGCAAAGCAGACGATTTGGGTGTAAAGTAATTGACATGGAAAGCGAGTTGAGACTGAAAGAGTTTATAGTAGACAGCCTGGGAATATAGTATTTCAGATTAGACGAAATGGACTTGTATCAATTCTTTCATAGTCTGTGTATGTACACTCACATCTTCTGTCAGGCCAAGATTATCTTGTACACGGCGCGAGACCGTTGATTGAGTTAGCTGTTTAGTATAAGTGTATGCATATATGCGTTTAATGGCTGTGATGTCTGCAAAATGATTTGATTTATAATATAAAAAAAAATATTTCAAAATTTTCCAGACGACTCGTCGGATTGAAAATAAATAAATATGAATATCAATTAACAGAGAGCATTATCAAAAATGAAAGAGACCGTAAAATGTACACTGGTCATAAACAAAAGAAGTTCAGATACTACAGTTTATGTTAAAGCTAATTATTATATAATGAAATGTACCCAGCTGGTTTAAATAACATATATTCTATCAAAAGCATAATATATAATATACAATGAACTAATCAAATTATCAATGGTGACATAGCATGAACAACATCCTGTACTTGTATGAACTAGAAAATATATACACGTTACGCACAAGAACTTTCGTGTTGGGTTAAGCATAAATAACTAATATATAAACTAAACGCAAATGAAGCCACCCTACCGTGTAAGAAATTAACCCAAATGAATAGTCACTCTACCATGTAGGAAATTATAATATATTTGCAATCAATGTGTGAAATCATTTTTGGAAGAGCGTTTTTTTTTTTTTTTACACCCATATATATCTATCAGCAAGGAAGTTACAGTCAGAACAACATTTGATGAAGTATATGGGTCAAAATAAAATGTATTAATAAAGCAAAGCTATCGCTTGGCGTTGTTGTGAATATCTGATATTGAAACTAGAGAGAAAAATGCAAATATGTGAAAATTTTCTACATATCGGACTTTGGAACTATAGAGAATTATGGAAATATGCTAACGTATCGGATAGTGAAATTATCGAAATAGACAGAATATAGCTATATGCTTAAATTATCCACGTATTGAACAATAGAAATAAAGCGAATTATGGAAATATGCTGAAATTATCCACACATCGGATTGTGGAAATAAAGCGGATTATGGAAATATGCTGAAATTATCCACACATGGGACAGTGGAAATAAAGCAAATTATGGAAATATGCCTAAATTCATGTTAAAGATTTTAGGCAAAGGCTATTCACATATTCTATTCACGGGTGACTTCAGCTGCTCAGAGACCTATTGAAAAGCCTCAACAAGAAAAGGTGAGAAGATAGACTCCATTGAATATGGTTGTATTTAGTGTCAACTCTATAGCTTCTTTTTCACAAAACGTTAAAATAAACCCGAATGGATGGAGAAGAAAAGATACACCACAAATTCTGTACCTTATCCTGAACGACTTCTGAATTGGAATAGCTGTCAATTAGGCAACAGAAGTTACTGTGCACTATAGTTAAAATACAACGGATAAACATTATTTTGGAAATGAGCAAGGACAACAAGTGTACTATAACCGAACTGACTATATTTCAATCCATGAGGATAGCTTGGTTTGATGTTCTATGGCAGAGTAGTACAAGGAGGTCATTTAGTGCCAAGACAATTGGAGTAAAGTGCGTTCCTCAAAGACGCATGAAGGTAATCGACCCATGCTAGTCTTATGGTAGGATTCAAAACTGCACCATTTCATTCGTGCGTCAGGCACGTTTACCATACGTAAACTGGAATCTAAAACACCAGAATATGCAATGAACGAATGAAAGATTACAAGTAACACAATTAACGAAGCGCTTCTTAAACCCAACATAGACAAAGCTTCTGGACCAGGTGGATTACATTTAATATTCTTATAGGAAATCTCACAGTGTATCCATTTTAACGAAGATTTGGAATCGGGTATAGTCCCTTATGGCTAGAAGATGGTACAAATTAGAGCAATTAAAGATTTCGCTAATATGTGCATTCTTAAAATGAACACGAAGAAGGGTGACAATTTTCTGATATGATATTAGTACCCTGTAAACCTCATATCTATAATAAGTAAAACGATGGAAACATTGTGTCCTGCAAGAAAGATAATAATTTCTTCTCCGACAGACGGCATGAATTAAACTCACAAAGGTCTGTCTAACTCAAACATTTAAGTTGATACTGTTTAACATTAGAGACTCGTACGTAAATTATTATCATATGATTTTACAGTGGACTGAGCTTTTGAAAAGTAGTACTTAATAGAGAATGATCAGATTCGTCAGAATGTCAGGAATCCCACAAGGATCAGTGTCCTGAACAATTTTATTTGTTATCTTCATTAGTGGCTTACAAACTGTTCTAAATATAGACCTATATATCTTTATTGATGATACAACTAGTTTTAAAATGATTATATCCCAGAAAGATCACATCATAGTACAGAAGGACAATATACATTTAGAGTGGAGTTAATAATGGCTCCTAAAATTCCATCCAAATAAATGTAAACATAAATGCATATAAGATGCATTTTTGAGCCCAATTCAGGATTAATTAAAAAAAAATCAATGGATACCGTTTCAAAAAGCCTAGCAGGAAAATTACATTGAAATTACAATAGATCAATATTTAACGTTTGATCGTCGCATCAGTGAAAAGGCAAAAGCGAAAAAGCCCAATTATTTGTTTGTTTTGCTCCGGAAAAACTTTCAACATTTGTACCATTATACAAAATTATGGTTAGAATTCATCTAGACGACGCTAGTGCTGTCTAATATCTTTTCAAAATGAAATACACAGAACAAATAGAAAGTACAAAGGTGTGCAACCAAACTATTTTGTTAAATAAGCTGTCATCATTCAGCATTTCATGGATACATGACTGAACAATACAAACTGTCAAATGGAAAACGTGATAAGAACGTTGGTCTTAAAATTCAATTGTGGAAGGAAAAGGCACCCGCACGGGACACTAAAAGAATGTGCATACAAGTAATTTTCCTCTGGATTAGTCTCTTAGAAATTACAGTTGCACCTAGCGCAGTTAATTAAAAAAAAAAAACAATAGATATTACCAGTATTGGGAGAACAAGTAATTAATCTGTGACAACTTCGGAACTAATATAACGAAGTAGCATGCCAACCAAATTTTGGGAAGATAAAAGTAATGATTGCATTAACGAATACCCTACAGGATATAAAACTGGAAAGAACTCTAAATAATTAAGTGAGAAAAGATCTATGACAAAGGAATATAATGGATTCCATAACTTTAAAAAGAATATTAAATCTGATATTAATCATTTTTTAAAAATGCAAATCTCATGTCCACTAAGATATCTGTGATTTCCTATGTAGATAAGATAACATGGGATAATATGGAATTACTTTTCAATATATATCAATATATATCAATATATATCAATATATATAATATATATATATATATATATATATATATATATATATATATATATATATATATATATATATATATATATATATATATATATATATATATATATATATATATTAGATTACATTAGATTACTAATGATAATCTTTTTTTTAAATACGTAGATACGTAGGCAAACAACTGCTTGCAAGAGCATGGAGACGAATATCCCAACGTTTCGAGTTAATATTATTAAAATATGAAGAAGTTCGTGTGCCAGTCATTATACGGATATTTTGTTCTTTCAGCAGGAAATCAGTAATATGCAGGGCCGACAAGAGTGGGGGGTTAACACGGCCGAACAACAGCTTTTAGTATTATAAAAGACAAATTTGTTTTTTTGAACAAGAACTAGGAGATGCCCAGATGTTTCTTACCCCAGGGCTCGTGATCGCTTTCTACAACCCTGATAATTTGTCTATAATACGTAGTACTTCTCGATCTTTCACGTCATCGTCATGGATGCATGACCTATATAATGTGCATCCATGGTAACAATGAGAAAGTGACTATGATATGATTGCTGATTTTTCTGGTTCTAGAAGTTTACTTACTTTTAAATACAAAGTATTCAGTAAATTGAATCATCTATACTCTTAATACTGAAAAAGGTCCAAATTTAATTTTAACCAGGACAAACAAACTGGCTAGTACCATTATTTAAACTCAGATGAACGCCATATAAACAAAACTTACTCAAAACATGACAAGGGAGTTTCCAGATCTCACTTATAAGGTCGACCAGCGGTCAGGAAATAGCCTAGGGCCATGCATTAAACAAATATATATATATTTTTTAAAAAAGACCAGACACGCGCACTGTCAGATATCAATCAGTGTGAACAACAGGCTATCTGTATTTTTAAGCCTGGCTGGAGAGACAGTTTTCAAGGTTAAATGTTTAGAGTATCCTGCTATTACTTGCTCAAGCGAAAGATGATAAAATACACATTAATAATCCTCAATAAGCTGGGCTTCGAACTTGTTCTCTCATATTTACGAACAATTTATTAAATCATACATAAAAGACGAATGGCTGTATTGAAACAAATGAGTGTAAATATCCAATAAATAACAATATTTGTATTTTTGTAGTTTTCCGCTCCTGTCTGGTGCGTATATAATTATTTTTGTATTAGTTTTTTAAAATTCTTACCACACCAAAAAAAAAAAAATCGGTAGCACCGAGATTACCGAGTTGTTCGTAAGCTGCGTGATGATTGATGTGTTGAGTTCGTGAGCCCAATGGTTATAGATGTTTCAAGGGGTTAAAAAAAGAACGACAGCTAACATGAAATATTTAAATTTTGTTTTTAATTTTGCTATCTAATGATGGTAAAACATTTATATGTTAATCTATATGGTTATATAACACATTGTTTATCTGGAATAACACCATTTGAGAAAATGAAAACATGTTTGGCAATGTTAATGCAACGTTACTTTAAGGTGTTGTTACATTGCCTAAACAGAACTTCGCTAATATTGTGTGTGACGCAGAATGACTATACACAAAATCGCGGGTTCAGACTGGAATTAAAAATTCTTTAAGCACTTCATCTTCTATTAAGAATTTGACAATACTCTGGAAATCAACAGTTTGATAGAAGTAATCCTAGACTATTTGAAACGAAAAGATCGAACACGAAGACCGTAAGGGGTGTGTGTGTGTGTGTGTGTGTGTGTGTGTGTGTGTGTGTGTGTGTGTGTGTGTGTGTGAGAGAGAGAGAGAGAGAGAGATGCTAATAAATATCTGTGCAAAATTCTGATATACGGTAGTTATCAAATTGTTAGTTCTCCATCTGTCGTCACAGTTGTTTCAAAACCGTTTTTAAGGTTACACACTTTTTGCCTGATAGAGGAGTTAAAATTAAAATTTATTTTCTAGTTTGTCGATTAGCACAAACACACACACATAGCATAAAAAATATACAATAAAATACAGAGACGTTGATATACAATTTTAAATAAAGGGAACAGAAACGATAACCGTGTGAGATTTACATTGTTTTTCCTAAATATATGCACGGTTGTTATCCTATAAATAAAACAGCATCAGATGATAAATTTACAGTGGTTTAAATATCATTTCTGATAACAATATAAAATAACCCATACTGAATTTGAAATACCGAAGTAAAATTTCAAAGATAAAAAATAAACTGCTAAGTGAAGACTGTTAGCAATAATTTTTTTTGCAGACATTTTGCAAGAATCTCTATGAAACGTTGCATATGGCAGAAACGTAGCATCATTCATTGTGACGTAAAATGAAATCTTGTTGATTCTGCTTGACGTTGAACCAGAGAAGCTACATATTTTATGATTGTAAGACTAGACTGTTAATTGCAAGATATGCATTTTTAAAAGTTATTGTTGGCGAATTCTGAATAAATACAGATCTACTACAATAAAGTCAACGAAAAATACCTTGTATTGGCATAAAGATGGAGATTATTTAGGGTTTCCTAGTTTTGTATTGAGATGGAATTTTGTGTATGCTTATAGTACACTCATCACGAGGCTATCCCTGAGAGTGTTGTTTCGTTTTGTTTTGTTTTATCGAAAACTATAGTTCCTGTTTTTAAATGAATTGTATCAAAATTTTAGTTTTGTTTTTTTCCAGTTTAAGATATAGTACATAAAACCAGCGAAATGAAGGTAAATGAAGGTTGTGTATAAAGAACTTTACTAACAGTAGGGTAGCTTCAAATTGTATGGTTGTCCGAGTTGAAAAAGGAGACCAAAAGCGAATTTATCCACTACGGTGTTTTGTTTTCTTTTCCTATTTTCTTTTCTTAATCTTAATGCTGATTTTATTGAGATATTATTCTTTGTTACAAAAATTTACGTAGCAGTAAAACACGGGTATTGGGCTATTTACAATCAGTTAATGCCGCCTTTTGGCAAGTAATAAATGTAGAGATTTGTTTGTTTCTAAATCTGTAGACAGTTTACCGCTAAATATTTCAGCATGAATTGTCTGTCGCTTGCATATTTTATCGCCTTCGTATAAATTTGCTACTTAAACATGTGAAATCTGTATTATACATGTGTGGTCTTCTGGGGTCATACGATAATAAACATTAGCTCGTAGATCTTTATTGTAGGCCGCTCTGGGGACATAGGAAAATCCTATATTAAATTGGCCATAGGTTTACATTGTAGGCCTGTATAAGGACAAATGTGATTTAATTTGGGTGGACTTCACGGAGACAAAGTGAAATTAACATTATAATTTTTATTGTCTACAAACCGTCCTTGAAATTTAGGGACAGATGAGCCTGTCTGGAGACAAACAAGGCATCCAGTGTTAAAATTTCCGATGAGTTTAACATTCGAATGGTATTATGAGGACAAACGGGAATGGTAATGTTAAAATGTTAAGATAACACACCACATATGCTATCCACCGACCAAAAATACACCCCAGAACTCTAACGAAACGATAGGATTGTTTGAACACACATTACACTTACAAACATCCAACGATAGTGTCACAAAATGGAGGTAGTATGTTAAAAACGGGTTTAAATAGACGCGCACTCACACAAACATACTATATCATCACACAATGGTAGGTAAGTTTATAGACACTATATCCTCCTGCACATTAAAATATACAATGATATCACGCATAAGTATATGGGTGTTTACAGACACACAGGTTATCCTCTCTCTCTCTCTCTCTCTCTCTCTCTCTCTCTCTCTCTCTCTCTCTCTCTCTCTCTCTCTCTCTCTCTCTCTCTCTCTCTCTCTCTCTCTGGATGCGCACATGCTTTTAATCAATATCTGAATTTCCTTCTGTTGAAGATTACGTGTAGAATAATTAAGTGTAATAAATCATACAACTTTCATAAGATCTAAGACAAAACAATTAAATTAATAAACACAAATAATACTAGTATTGACAGATAATGCAAGATGCAGGCAAACAATGTAGCCATAACTCATGCAGATAATGTACCCAGGCAAACCATGTAGCCAGAACTCATGCAGAGAATATACCCAGGCAAACCATCTAACAAGAACTCGTGCAGAGAATGTACCCAGGCAAAAGATGTAACCAGAACTCATGCAGAGAATGTACCCAGGCAAACCATGTAGCCAGAACTCATGCTGAGAATGTACCCAGGCAAACCATGTAACCAGAACTCATGCAGAGAATGTACCCAGGCAAACCATGTAGCCAGAACTCATGCAGAGAATGTACCCAGGCAAACCATGTAGCCAGAACTCATGCAGAGAATGTACCCATACAAACCATGTAACCAGACCTCATGCAGATAATGTACCCAGGCAAACCATGTAGCCAGAACTCATGCAGAGAATGTACCCAGGTAAACCATGTAACCCGACCTCATGTGGAAAATGGCAATAATATGTCTTAGAAGCGCCGAAATTATTTAGTGCATACAAAATTGTAAAGAAAAAATATAGCTATGGTAACACAGTTTATCCGTAATATTAAACTGAATATTAGACTAAAAATGTTTACAGTATAGCCATTATTAAATTTTACAGAGAGTTCCAAATTACAAAACCTCTACACACTGCATGAAAAAGTATGTTGCATACTGACCATAGACTTCTATCTGTCAATTACACCATTCACAGAGAAACTCTAGGTGCAGCTCATCTTCTGCGTTAAGCAACGTTACGGATTCGCTTAATAGAAAAATTATTAGTCGGAACATCCCACAAAAACTTTCTAAAAATTTCACCATAAGAATGTGTAATTTAAATATGACGTATAAAGTCTGCATAAACATTCAAACATGAATACAAAGTAGGTGTGTTTGAGGAACAGCAGTATATAGTTCAGATATGTAAGTGTAAGTATCCACTCAAAATGAAATGAAATAATGCAGCGTTAAACACGCATTGTGTACGTATATCACTATGCATCAAATACAACCTATGTACAAAAGTTAGGTTGCTCCTATTAATTTTGGAACGGTATATGTCCAGCCTAACAGTCCAAGAGAAATGTCTAAACTTATATGTGAATGGAAGCCACGTAAATGTTAAGCAAAATAAACCAAGAGTTTTATCCAATGAATATAGGTGATAGTGTAAAGTATGACATAATAGTTCACAACATAAAACATTGAAGGAAATATTATCTCTAGGATCATTTTAGCAGCAAGCAATGGCTTTTGAGCGATTCTGTTTAATGCCAAATCAAACCGACTGTGAAAAGAATTGTTTTCTCCATTGTATGCTTCGACTATTGAATCATGTGACGTAAACTCGAAGTTAGATATGTTGGATAATCAGCAAAAGACAAACACGAAGAAATAAGAAACAATTTCATGCTGACATAATTCTTGTATTGCGGATTTATAATATCAACGTATGACTTTGTGACACTACGCTCAAATAGCCATTTGTTGCTGTAGGCGTATGTCATATCTCAGTGTTTTTCGGATTATTAGGATAAGATGACAGACGTAAAAGATCATCAGCTAGTGATGAATTTCTCAAAGCAATAGAACCAGTCTTTGTTCCAAATCCATTATATTGTAACTGGAAAAGAAACAGTAAGTCATTTATAAATATTGTGCCAATTAAGGTTGAGAGAACGCTTCCTTGTCTCACTCCATGGTCAGTTGGGAACCAGTCCGAAATATGCCGATTGGCGATGATATTACTGTGTAAATTTATGTACATATTTAAAAATATAAAAAGCCATTTACCCGTAAGATACTTGAAAAACTCTTTGTTGAGCTGCCTATAAACTTTCGGTAGCCATGTTGCGGTTAACAAGGAATGCTAGAGTTAGTATCTTCGAGCCATGTAACCAAACGTCCATTCTGTTCTCAAAAGTTTAGAGATTACAGACAGTAATCTCGCGCCTATAATCTTTAGGGAATTCTTTGACTTTCTGTTTCCTTTGTATAATGGTATTATTTACATTATTTTGCAATCTAGAGGTATGTAAGATTGACCAGTAATCTGCCTAAATAAAGTTATAACACGCACTATGAGGTAGTCACTCCTATCGACGTAATTTTCGTTTTTTTTTTATCATTCTTTGCATTTCTTTAAAGTTATGTATATTTAATTGAATTGTTTCGTTGTTAGTTTAATTTTTTAAAAATTACATTAAATGCTATTGCAATGTTACATGGTTTAATGGATTTGACATTTTCCAGAATTGATTTTTTTATGTTTCATAAACAACTAATCATTGAAACATTGTATCTACTTCTTGATAATGTTTCAAAATCATTGACAGTTTCGATAAACAACTTTTATTTTTTTAAAATTTCTCAAACTAAGAACCGTTAAAGTAGAATCTAGGTCATACATGGACTATGTGACGAGTAGCATATATCAATAGATACAAACGTCTATTTTTTCTAGAAGAATGAACTTTTGACCCTCATCCGGGAATCTCTTTTGCGACTGTTGTTTTGATAAAGTTTATTCAGTTGCGCTTAAACTCTTGAGACGTTAGGCTCTATTATATTGTGACCAGTTTGGGTTGAATTTGTTTCCGTCAAATTATCGAATTCCAGGAAATACAAAAGTGCTCTGATACATTATTGGACAGACACACTTATTTGAATTTATACTGAATTCGTACTGGAACAATATTTTATGTGATTCAACAAGAGACTATTGACACAGCAGCACGTCTCTGACCACAACAGACGTCATCGCCTTCAATTTTGGATTTCATCGGGACTCGAACTCAGTTTTATTTATGACATTTCGTTACTAGGACTTCTATTTTTCATTCTTGGATTATTACTGGATTTGATTCGTAAAACCGTAAGTTCCTTTTGTCCTTATTTTCACTTTGTATTCTAGGGAAATAAACTATTTGTTAAATTTTACAAATCTTGCTGTCTTCACTCTATTTCGTTAGTTATATAACAGTACAAGCTCGTGACAGAAAATCGGGGGCTCGTCTTAGGATACGAAGTTTGCTAAAATATTTCAGAAATCTTTGTTTTTGAAATTTAATTTTCGTAGTTTTTGAAGGTTTTGAATAAAATGCATTATTCTTCATTTTATAAATCTTTAGTGAACTCAACAGACTTTTTTTTTACAATATCATAAAAAGAAGAGAATGTTTTAATATTCTACCCAGGAGTGGTTGGAATTTTTAAAAATGGAAGAAGAGCTAAAAAGTTGAAATTAAAGACAAACCAGGTTCAGTTTCAGATAGAAATAATACAAATGAAGAGAGAGAGAGAGAGAGAGAGAGAGAGAGAGAGAGAGAGAGAGAGAGAGAGAGAGAGAGAGAGAGAGAGAGAGAGAGAGAGAGAGAGATAAATTGCAAAGAGTAAAGGAAGAAAGCGAATTTCAAAGTATGTTAAAAGCATTTGAGCTGGCACATGGAAAACACCCTCCCCCCAGCTATTGATGTTGTAAGAAATATGACGTTAGTACTCCTATTTCTGGAAGAAGACGTAGATCAATATTTTGTTGATTTTGAGAAAATTACTGAAATTTTGAAGTGGCCAAGAGAGTTGTGGATTCTATTATTACCATGGCAAAGATCATGATATTTGCAATTCACTTTAGCCAAGTGCTGACTATGATCTGGTTAAAGAATGCATTTTAAAGGGTTACGAGTTAGTCCCCGAGGCTTATCGACAAGGATGTAGGAATTCTAGAAAATCAACTGACCATACCTATGTCGAGATTTCAAGGGGAAAAAAGCACGACAATATGATAGGTGATGCTCTTCTAAAAGATTAATAAATATTACGAAAATCTAAGACAATTTGTATTATTTGAAGAGTTAAAAAAATTGTGTCCATAGTGACATTAAGACTTATCTTGACGAGCATGAGCTCGAAATCTTGGAAAATGCTGCTCGTACTCCTGACAAGTATTCCTTAGCTCATAAAATTTCTTTTGTAGTTAAGTCTTCCAATCAGCAAGTCTTCTGGTAAAAACGTATTTTCAGCCTAATACTAACCCTTCTAAATTTCAATCTGGCACAATTTTTACTAATGATGTTTCTGATAAGACTGATCAGAAGTCCTTATCTCTTTCTACGTGTACTTATTGCAAGAAGAAAGGACACGCTATTTATGATTGCTTCAAATTGAAATACAAGCATCAGAAGTAAGACAGGCCTATTCCAAATGCTCTTATTTCTAGGAGGTCAACGTCACGACCATGTATAAAAAGCAATACATTAGTTGGGTCTAATAAACTCCAGTCTGATTTTATTATGGAGACACATGAGCTTTATTATCACTTACATTGCCTTTTTCTAAGAAGTCTTCTTCTAATGGGAGTATTACTATTCAAGGAGTAGAGTGCTGATTTGTTAATGTTCATCGCCATTGTGTAAATTTGCCATTAGACGTAGTGTCAGGACATGTGACAGTCGGTGCAGTGTTAACTTTACCTATTGAGGGCATTCATTCATTACTAGGCAATGTCCTAGCTGGAGACAAGGTTACGGTTAATCCACTTGTAACTGACAAGCCTTCATTGGATCAGAAAGTCGATCCTATTTAAAAATAATTCCCTGATTTACACTCAGCTTGTGCAGTTACCAGGCCCATGACCAAGAAAGTTCTTGAAAATGATGTTGATCAGGAAAGTATTCCTTTAGCTTACACATGTATTGGTCCGGCTTTTGATGAGGTCACTTTCTCTCCTTGTTTGGATCAATCAAAGGGTATTAATCACAGTGATCCTCTTTTAACTACTCATTCTCTTTTTTCTAATTAGGGTGACAAACGACATTCACTTGTCGTGAAACAGATAAAAGACCATGAGATGTCCTGTTTGTGTCAGAGAGCCCTTAGTGACACTGAAGTCAATGAAGTACCTGTCTGTCATTTAATTAAAAATGGGACTCTTATGAGACAATGGAGACCTCACGAGGTACCTGCTGGTGCCATGTGGTAAGTAAACTATGAGATTGTAGTTCCAAAATTGTACACTCACGAAATGTTTAATCTGAAATTCCTTTGGCTGGTCTTTTAGGGATTATTAAGACCTGTCAAAAATCTTGTCTCATTTTTATTGGCCGAAAATTATAAGTTATGCTTGTAAATACTGCACATGCTATCGACTGTTATGAAAACCCAATCAAAAGATGCGTAAGGCTCGTCTGAAACATATTCCTGTATTTGACGAACCATTTAGCAGAATAATGGTAGATTGTGTTCGTCCTTTAAGTAAGACCAAGGAAGGCAACCAATACTTATTGACCATTATGTGTGTGTGTGTGTGTGTGTGTGTGTGTGTGTGTGTGTGTCAACAGGATTTCTAGAGACAATTTCTTTAAGAATCATTAAAACTAAAACAATATTAAAAACTTTGATAAAGTTTTTTTTATATACTCAATTTGGCCATCCAAAATCTGTTCAATCTGATCAAGGGTAAAATTTCATGTCTGGAAATTTCAAGCCAGTAATGCTTGAATTTAGCATCCAGCAATTCCAATCAAATGTTTTATGATGGTTCGACAGAACTAAAATGGAGAACACTTTTGTGAGTCTGGTGAAATAGTCCTTTTTGTTTTCTCTTTCTCATTCTTCGAAATTTTCTTCAGATTAGGTTTTATGACCCTTACAAAGTTAAAAAGAAAATGAATGAGTTAAGCTATAATAATAGTACTCCTGGGATGTAAATAAATTAAAGGAGTACCAGTATGTTGAGAAAGATAGCCAAATAAATCATGAAATTAATTTAGTGCTACCTATTCAACTCAGTGAGGATTTAAGTGAAGCAATGCAATCGGACACTATCGATTTTGGAGCAATATATCTTCCGAATTCAGAAATTATGAATAATCTGGACCAGAAACTTTCACATTTCCAACAACAAGAAAGGAATGAACATAAACAGTTATTACATGAATATGAGCACTTATTTCCAGATGTTCCTACAATAACAAGCAAAATTTATCATGACATTGAAATTGGAACTTTTAAACCTATGAAACTGCAGACTTACAGGATGAACCCTCTCAAATAAGAATACTGAAAAAGGAAACTCAGTATTTATTGTTAAATGATTTCATGGAACCAAGTAAAAGTAACTAGAATTAACCACCTATACTTGTTCCGAAACCAAATAATACTTTCCGCATGTGCACTGATTATAGGAAAGTGAACAGGGTGACAAAAACAGATTCATATCCATTACCAAGAATCGATGACGGCATTGATAAAATTGGAAATGCCAAGTATGTCACACAATTTGACCTTCTGAAAATTTTTTGGCAAATTTCAATGACAGAAATGGCAATGGATGTTTCGGCATTCGTAACTCCAGATTAATTTATCAATATAAAGTGATGCCGGTTGTGATGAAAGGTTTGCCAAGTACTTGTGATGCTTACATCGATGATGTCATCATCTACAACGACACATGGAAAGAACATCCGGAAATTCTTTGACAAACTCACTGATGCAACTTTGACAATTAATTTCTAGGACGTATTGTGGGACATGGACAAGTTAAACCTATAGATATCAAGGTCAATGATATATCTAAATTTCATGTGCCTGTCAGTAAAACGTAACTGATGCGATATTTAGATATGATGCGATTTTTAGGCATGACTGGATACTATTGGAAATTTTGTTCCATTTTTTTCATAATTGCTGAACCACTGACACATTTATTGAGCAGCAAAATCAAGTCTCTTTGGATTGGAAATTCTCAGGAGGCTTTTGAGAAAATAAAGGCTATATACAGGCTATTCGTAAGAATGTATCAGTACTTACAACTCCAAATTTCAATCATTTAATCTGTCTGTTGATGCAAAAGATTTTGGGGTTGGAGAATGTATTGATTAAAGAAGATAAACATGGTGTTGATCATCCAGTGTGCTTGTCTTCTAAGAAATTAAATAAGCACCAAAAATAATTGTTCAAGAATTGTAAAAGAATGTTTGGCTTCCATATTGGCATTACAATATGTTGAAGTTTACATTAGTTCAGTCCCTTTTCCGATTATTGTGTTTATTGATCACAACCCTCTTACTTCCATCGGTAAGATGAAATATAAAAATCAGAGATAATTAAGGTGGAGTTTGTTGGTATAGGAATACATCAGGGACATAAAGGGAAAAGACAATTTGATAGCAGATGCACCTTCCCGTGTATAGAAATATTTTATTTCATGTATATTTTGCATCATTCTTAAGATTTCTTCTTGTGCTATTTTTTAATAAACGTTATGTATAATTGACCTATGGTAGAAAAGAAAGCGTTATTATATAAATCTTACTTGTTCTTTTATGGGAGAGAGTGTTATGTATATTTAATTTCATTGTTTGTTTGTTAGTGTTAATTTTTTAATTCCTTTATATGCTATCGCAAACATTTTAGATTTGACATTGTCCAGAATTGATTTTTGTATTTCCATAAACAACTAATAATTGAAATATCCGATCAACGTCTTGAGTTTGTTTCAAAATCAGTGACAGTTTTGACAGATAACATAAAAAAATTTTTAAAAAACTTTCTCAGAGTAAGAATCGTTACGTTGAGTCACGGTCATACCTGGACTACATGACAAGTATCATATATCAATTATTACAAATAATTTTCCAGAATAATGAACATTTGACTCTCTTCCAGGAATCTCCTTTGCGTCTTAATTCGTCTATAAAACTGTTGTTTTGGATAAAGATTTGTTCATTATTCAGTTGGGCATAAAACACTTAAGTTGTTAAGTTGTATTATATTGTGAGCAGTTTGGATTGCAGTTTTATTTTCTTCAAATTAGTGAATTCAAGTGATTCTTTTCTCTGGAAACACAAAAGTGCTCCGACATACTATTGGATATACACATTTATTAGAATTTATACTGAATTCAAAACTGGAATAATATTTTATGTGATTCAACAAGAGAATGTTGACACAGCAGCACGTATCGGACCACAACAGATGTATTGCCTTCGATTTCGGATTTCATCGGAACTCGAACTCCGTTTAATTCAGAACTTTTTATAACTATGGCTCCTATTTTTAATTCTTGGATTATTATTGGATTTAATTTGTAAAAATCATAGGTTCTTTTTGTCTTAATTTTTCACTTTGTTTTCCATGGAAATAAATTATTTGTTACATTTTACAAAGCTTATTGTCTTCACTCTTCTTGTTGCTTTTTTTCAAGAGCACATACTGGTAACAATAGACTGTTATTGATTTCTTATAATCAACTTATACTGATACTATCCAGTGAGCCCTCAGTATGGACTGCGTTATCTTACAAAGACTGAGTTATTTCCTGCTCTGTAAATTCATGGAAGTTTTCATTAAAATAATGGCTATATTTTGACGTGAGAATACTTTTATAATCTTTAGCAAGGACACTTGCAATGGACACGTCATAATGTACACGAACTTCGTCAACAGATTTTCATGACACAAATGTATAATTTTACCTCTTTTAACATTGATGATTTTCCAGAAATGCCGTATGTGGTAATATGCGATATTACCATTTTGTTACTACAAATGGTCTGACATGTCAACTAAGCTCAGGTCCAGTTGTAACCATATATACCTTATGAGAAACTAGTGTGCTTGTGTTTTCTGTTTTAGTCAGTTGAAATCTAGCCATTAAGCATCCAGACCAAACCATTGCTTTGTGTTATTCAGCAAAACATAACATGTTGTCAGAAGTGAAAAGTTTCGATATAACTTGAATTTTTACCATCATACCATAACAATACTGAAACTTGGATGCACAGGTGAATGTGTTAATTGTGGCATCATGGGAAATAATTGAATCAACCACCTGAAGTGGATTTTAAATGTTGCGCTTGCAGATAAAGAAGACAGAGAACAAATCGGTGTTTTCCTGCATAATATTGGTCAGAATGAAAGTGACATTTACCACACATTTATATCTGAGGGCAATCGAGCCGAAACAATTGATCTACTTATCAAGAAATTATGGACTATTGCAGTCCGAAGCAAAAATTTACAATAACAAAGCCACAGATTCAGCCAAAGAAAGAGGAAATGTTATATATTAAAACAGGTTCAAGATTATTCAACAGTGATAAATGTGGCAAATTACATGCAAAAGGTAGGTGTCCAGCCTATGGAAATATAATTGCTCGCAAGTAAACATCATTCCAAATCGCATTTTTTAAATAACGAACATTGACAACGTTGAAGTAAAACCAGTTAAGACCTGTCTCGCAAACTACCCCGGTGACAAACTAATTGTCATAAGCAAATGCAAATTAAACTGCATGAATCAATAAACAAACAGACAATTTTTGGTTCAAAGCGTCTCAAGATTTGCACTTAATACAAGTAGGTTGCAACACCAACAGCAATAAGGACAATCATGTCGTGAAAGAATTACCCAGTGTGTTCACAGGACTAGGATGCCTGAAACAAAAATATCATATCGCAATTGACAAAAATGTGAAACCCGTCATCAGTTTATCAAGGACGGTTCCTACAGCGTTACGCGAAACTCTTAAATCAACTTTAGAAGAGATGGAACAGAACAAGTAATACTGAATGTAGATGAATCAACATAATAAGTCATCTCATTAGCAATAGTTTTAAAAAAAATCGAGAAAACTTCGAATTTTTCTGGAATCAAGCTATCGAAATAGAGCTTTATCAACTGCCTTTAATTGAATATATAACCACAAGCAGGTATGAAGCTAAGGTTTTCTCCAAACAAGATGCCAATCATGTACAAGCAAATACAACTGGATGAGAAAAGCCAGTTATTGACAACATTTAACACCGCGTTTGGTAGATATTGCTACCTGAGAATGCCTTTTGGTATTAAATCTGCTCAAGAAGTGTTCCAGAAAAGCATGGCACAGTGTTTTGAACACCTGCCTGTGATGGAGACTGATATAGAAGACATAATTGTACGGGGAAGTTCAAAGGAAGATAATGATGGAAAACTTAAAAATGTTTGAAAGAGATAGCAGGGAAAAAATCTGACACTGAATATGGAAAAATGCCAATTTAGACTAACATAACTGTGCTATGTGGGACACATGTTGACATCATCATGCATTAAACCTTACCCACAAAAAGTAATAGCACTCACAAAAATACCCGCTCCAACGGAGTAGAAAGGAATTTAAAGATTACTGCGTACAGTCAACTGCCAAGTGTAATTTATCCTAAATATGTCTTCAGTTACAGGGCCAATCAGAGCACTTTTGAAAAGAGTCAATGCTTTTGTTTGGGAAACTGCACAGAAACATGAATTTGAAGAGATCAAACAGATTGTAAGGAAAGAACCTGTATTGAAATACTTCATCAATGTTAAGAAGACTGTCGTTGTTAGTTGTGTCAAAAGCATGACTTGGAGCAGTATTAATGCAGTCAGGCAATCCCATAGCATTTGCTTCAAGGTCTTTGACAGATGCAGAAACACAGATCGAAAAGAACTATTTGCTTTGTTACTTTCCTTGAAAGATTTAATCAATATACTGATGGTCATCAAGTATAAGTAGAATCGGATCGTTAATTTCTGGAATCAATCCTCAAAAAACCCTTATCTGCTGCAACGCCTAGACTTCTTAGAATGCTTTTAAGACTGCAGAAGTACTTAAAGTATTGTCCAGGAAAAGAGTCAATTGTAGCTCATACATTGTTGAGAGCATACAGACCGACAAATACATCTGAGATGAATATGGATTGTAGAATTGAGCGTTATGTGCACATGATCATTTCAAATATACAGATTGCAGATACACAGTTAGAAGCAATAAAAAAATGGAACTAAACGTTATGATAAAATGACCAAATTGCGAGAAATGATTCAAAAGGGCCAAATGATACATATCTCGTACCAATTGAAATCAGAAATTTCTGGAACTGTACCAATGAACTTTCAGAAATGGACGGGTTAGTTCTAAAAGGAGAGAAGATTGTAAACCATATGCTCTTAAGAAAGAAATGCTAAAAGTGTGGCACAAAAGTCCTAAGAGCATTGAGAAGACAAAGCAAAGAGCAATAGACATTATATATTGACCTGGCATGAATGCACATATTGCAGACACAGTAACAAATTGTTATATTTGCCAGGAATACAGAATGTCAAATGAAAAAGAACCATTGTTATCTACACAATCTACTGCACCATGGGAAATGGTTGGAACAGATTTATTAATGTAGAGTAATTACAAATATGTCTTGATTGTAGACTATTACTCCAGATATTTTTGAAATTGCCAAATTAGAAAATACACGAACAAGCACAGTAACCACACACCCAAGGTCAGTTTTTGCAAGACATGGAATACCATGAGATCATGGACTACAGTTCTCATCAAAAGGACATAGTCAGTTTGCAAAAACATGGCGATTCATACACTGCACATCCAGTCCCAAGTATCCACAGTCTAATTGTTTAGTAGATAGAACCATTCAAACTGTCAAGAGAATTGTCAATAATGCAAAGAGAGATAAAAAAAGATTCATATTTATCGATGTTGGAGTATCAAAATGCACCAACTGATGATGTACAGGATATCCGGCACAAATACTTATGAGTCTAAGACTTCGATTGACTTTACCAACTACCAACATACAGCTACAGCCGCAAGTTATAAAAGAAAAAAGTCTGAAGTGGAAACTGGTTGGAAAAAAATCAGCAAAAGAAACAGTATAACAGAACAACTAAAGAGCTTCCAAATCTGACTTATGGAGACAAAGTAAGAATCAGAAGACAAGATCTTTGTGAAACACCGGTAGTCGTCAGAAAAAATAGCACTCCAAGGTCGTATGAGGTGAAAACCCAGGATAGTGTAATATATAGGAGAAACCGAAGACATCAGTTACAAACAAAAAAGACGTTTTGATACATACGAAAATACTAACAAGGAGGTCACTGAATTGAATGACAAGACGCCATTAGTCATAAATTAGCCAAACCAGACGGGAAATTTGAACATGGAGTGCACGTCTAATAAAATCCTGCAAGATACAGAGATTTATTTAATGTGAACTAGATAATTTTTGTCTGAATTATATTGTGTCTTGGGAATATTAGAAACCGTAAGTGTTTAAGGGCATACTAATACAGCTGTTATATCACATCAGTTTATATGCATTGATAACAATTGGATTGAAGAGACAATATTAGGACTATAGATTTTAGTGGCAATGCCAATATATCACCATATATCTGTTTTCCTGATTAAAAGAATGATTGTGAATGTCATAGGGCTAGTATTTAATTTTACCTACCATTAGTAGAACCTTTACAACTCACCAGAAACTATTCGAAATATATATCCATGTGCAAAATAGAACTTTGTCAAGTAATATTTTTACAAATGTATTATTAAAGAATGGAGAAATGAATATGTGAAATTTAAAAGAAAAGCACAAAACTTATTTTAGAGGGACTTGTGGTAACATTAACATTATGTTGATACAAAATATCTGACAGTTTCAGGTCACCCAAGGTCAGCTCGAGGCTCTCACTCAGTTGTAGCCCTATATGTCTTATAATAACATTAGCGCGATAAACTGGGGTGCGCGTGTTTTCTCTGCTTTAGTCAGTTGTAATCTAGCCATTAAAGTAGTTAGACCAAACCAATGTTTGGTGTTATTCAGCAAAACATAACACCTTATATCACATTAGTGTGCTTGTTTAATTTCTTCTTATACGTGCCCATAACATTTTTCGTCGCTAGTTTTTGCAGGTTTCTAAAATCTATCTTCTTAGCTTTATATTTTCTGTAATATTTATATTCACCATCCATTGGTCTTCCTTAATTTAACCTGTAATATTATTCCTGTTTTCTCAAAGCCTAATTATGTATGTATCTCAAATTAATATCACTCTTAATATACTTCACACGATGTTAGAGGAATTATGTCCCCTGCCTTAGGCTTGGTGCAGTACTGGATAAATATGACGTTGATAAAGCATGCATAACTGAAAAACTTATTTCAGCACATCTGTTTTGCGATTACAGTCGTTCGATTGCAAATGTAGTGCAAAAGCTATTTCCTCTAATGAGATTATGAGATATGCTAAAATATTAGAGTATATTGATGGGGTGTCACCCCCCCCCATGTAAACCTCACCGTCTCTGGATGACTAGTTATGACATGAGAATTGTCAAAGGAAAACTAGTTATAACATGAGAATTGTCACAGAACAACTAGGTATGACATGAGAATTGTCACAGAACAACTAGGTATGACATGAGAATTGTCACAGAACAACTAGGTACAATATGAGAATTGTCACAGAACAACTAGGTATGACATGAGAATTGTCACAGAACAACTAGGTACGATATGAGAATTGTCACATAACAACTAGGTATGACATGAGAATTGTCACAGAACAACTAGATATGACATGAAAATTGTCACAGAACAACTAGGAATGATATGAGAATTGCTTCAGGATTAATAGTTATGACATTAGAATTTTCACATGAGAATTATCAGAATTAGAATGATAACTAGTTAGAAAAAAGTTCAGAAAAGCAGGAATACAAAATATTCTAGAAATTTCCAGTTCACATTTTTAACCTTTCTTCTATTTGATATATTGCATATAAGTTTTGCTTTCCCCGCTGCAATATAAAAAATATCTCTCTCTCTCTCTCTCTCTCTCTCTCTCTCTCTCTCTCTCTCTCTCTCTCTCTCTCTCTCTCTCTCTCTCTCTCTCTCTCTCTCTCTCTCTCACACACACACACACACACACACACACACACACACACAGACTCAAAGTTCTATAATATGACCATAATAAAAAGTCAAAATATTTGCTTCAATGAAGGTCAACACCACGATTATAAGTTAAAATATTTTTTTACGGAAATAATTAGCAAAGACATGTCTCTATCTGTAACAACTGAACGAATGCACAGAATCGTAATAATATGCCCTATTTAAAGAAAAACAATGGTGTCAGACCCGAGTCGGATTATGGCGATCATATTTTTATTATAGACTGCATGTTGAATAAAATAATCTATGTTTACAAAAATGTATAGTAATTGGGAAAATAGTATATAAATTCTCCGCTAATATTCCACGATGCATGACGAGTGAACGTTCTAATATTAACGAGGAACACCTTGGGGTAAAAGAATTAGTAAGGAATAGGCGCAAACAAATTTTCTAATATCAACCATGCCTCAATCCATATGAATCTAAAAACATCTTATTTAAATTTAGTATTGATACAGTGGCGTATTTGGGTCCATATGCAAAGTTTACCCATGGAGCCCTTTCTCTAATTTTATTACCATCAAAATGCCAATGCCATATTGTTGTAATAATCAAAAATTATTATTATTAATTACGGTATCAAAATAATTTATTTCGATAGGCTTGTCAGTCACCATATTTTGCTTTTATGGTAGGTATGCCCCTGTATTGATATTATATAAAATGATTGGTGATATGACGCTAAGCTTGTTGATTTTGTTATTTTTTAAAATTTGTTTCCTTGGTAGATTGAGTTCTCTTTATCCCATACTAGGTGTGTGGTTTAACACGCTTACTTATATCACAGGTTGTGCCTTTAAGAATCGCTTGTCAGCGTCCCAGAGGAAGTAGCAACCTTTGATTTAGGAGACAAAGCTGGTTTTATATTATCTTATTCCAATTAATTTAAAGCAATGTGATTTTTTCCCTAACACATTTAATCATTCGTTAACCCTAAGGATGGTATTAATGGTAGCGTCTGTATACCGATTCTGTAATTTTCTTTCTCTTATATGCCCTTTCTTCCCACCCCTAACCAAAACTATCCCCCCCTCCGGCAAAAATAGCGCTCATTTTGTGATCCTATATTTTAATAGTGCTGTCAACGCCTCTCCATCACATACATGACCGATCCATTTTCTCATTTATCAAATCAAGGTGTGATGGTAGCGTTGGGTGGTTGAGTGGGAGCGGGGTGGGATGGGATGGGATGGGGTGTACTATTATCACTGTGTGTAGAACTTCCTAGTGTCTGATCTCCAACAACTTAATCTCATATGTACATCGATGTCATCGACATTATTCGATTCTAATTCATCAATGATGCACTTACCCTTCACATTATGTCTGGTCCTGGGTCGGGCTTTGTTCCAGGGAGACTCAGGGTCTGTAGTTCTGCGGGCCAATGGCTCATCTTTCTTCATCCAGGCTGTTAAAAAATATGACCCTTTCTTAATTAAAGTATATTTCAAAGCAAAGTTCAACCGTGAAAAGGGGCACGAAAGTTTATCCGTGTACTTGAAATCGATCTGGGTTGCTAGGTACGCGAACCGCCATGTTAGATCTATAATCATGGGCCAGTCAGTTCAAGTTGCCTGTTTTGCAATAGCATAACCCGACTGTTAGCTCTTGTTCCCGCTACCGTTACAATCTCGAATGAAAAATTATACAGCGTATACAGTCACGAAATTAGATTTACAGGTGTATTTAGGTGTGCTTAATAGATGTCATTGAAGTTTTATAAGCTTAAACATGCCAGCTTACTTCTGATGCCTTTTATTTGCCAATTGTGCAAGGTGACTGTCGTCCTTTATTTCTTATTTACAAAAGGTAGAATCCATCTAGTCATTGATATATGTGTGGCACAAGACACGAAAATGCTTTCCGTGTTTACTTTATGCGAGATAAAGTGACTGTGAGCGAACCTGTTATTTCAACATTTTATCCCTTGGATTTGTTTATACTATGGATAACACACCAAAATTTATAATACTGCAAGTATTCGCATAGCGCAAAGCGCGTTATTTTAGTCTAATTTGCTAAAATCACACCTCTAAAACAAGCCTCCCACCCCATCCACCTATAAAACATTACTTTAAACTTTTTTTCGTCGGCATCGAATGTTATTAGAAAATATAAGAAATAACGTTTTTGTTAAACAATCGATGAAAAAGTTGTTTCCTGCATTTTTGCAAGCACTATGTGTTGAAATGGCTTTGGTTCAATTATTTGCCAATACAATCTTAACTTTGCTTGTCAAAAATGAAGAATATAGACCGTCGTGTAACCATTAATTTAGTATTTTACGTCAAAAAGTAAACTGATATTAACAGTAGCTGTTTTAAAAAAAAGAAAATCGATAGAAACATGACATAAAAACTAAACTTGATTGAATTTGTTTGATAAAAAGTTCGTGTATATATATATGTATATATATATATATATATATATATATATATATATATATATATATATATATATATATATATATATATATATCTATATATATATATATATATATATATATATATATATATATATATATATATATATATATATATATATATATAACTAAGTAACAGAAAAGTTTGAAAGCCAACAAAAAAGTATTGTAAAGTTAAATAAATAAATTATTTCCACAAATACAAAATGAGAAATTAAAAAATGAGTTACCGTATGATAAGTTCTATCTCATGTCCAAAAATATCAAAAAGGACTTCTTGTGGTATTCTGATTGAAGTCCAATATATTGTGCTGATGTGCCAACTCTGGAATAGTTTGTTTACTAACAGTCTTGATTCACGATAATTCCAAAAACAAATACATAATTCACAATTTCTAATCACCTTAAATCCTGTCTGATCACAACCAAATGTTATGATGTGAAAAATAAGCAATAAACAGAGATATGGCGCAAAAAAAAATATTTATTTAAAATTAAAGTTGAGCCAGAAACGAACCGACTGTGAATATATATAATTTGAGAATATTGATCTATAACAATTAGGATTAAAATGAACGTTAAATCAGAATTATAACTTTCTCAGCTCTTATACAAATTGAAAATCCCAACTTTACTTTGAAAATAAAAACCGCTGCATCATACCACAGACATTACAAAACTCATATCTATCGTGGCCTTTATCACAGGAAGATTACACACACACACACACACACACACACACACACACACACACACACACACACACACACACATTGGTATTTACTTATTTGGGATTATTAATTTTTTAAACACAAACCACATATGATAACTAGCACCACAAATTTTAATTAGATGGAAAAGCAAGAAATAAATGATAATAAAGACATTAAAAACTTATTTCAATGTTGGAAAATCGGTATAATTTCTGAGTTAGGCGCGTAATAGAATGCCTAAAACGTTAGGAATGTTTTAGACTGAAAATGTTACGTTTTCACACTTTTTCAATGTCAACTTCACTTTTTAGACCATTTTCACTTTCAAGAACATTGTCAATCTGAGGTGGTCATTTTGCACACCATCGTTGTCAAAAAGTTTTACAATTATTTCTTGATAAATGCGAAAAGGTGTGGATTAGTTTGCAGAAAAAGGGTCATTCCCTAAGACAAACTTGCTTTCATATCCTTCTCGTTACTCACTGTCGATATTCCTCCAATGCTTTTGATATGGCTCTGTTACTTGTGTGAAAATAAAGATCAGTGGACACAACATGTTAGCAACGGTGGAGAAAAGAAAACTGGAAGCCTTTCCATGGATGTATGGAAATTATTGAACCAAAAGACATTTTACGAATACCAGGATGTTTCTTGAGGAACATACGTTGTATTCCCCAAGTATTTTGCTCAAGAAAACCTGAAAATTCCCTTCTCAGAGCTCACCATGGTAGAGCTTGAGCAAGCCACAATTTCGTTAAAACAATACCTGGTGTCTTTTTGACGAAAATTATTTGCGAGATTTATAGTGTCACCAACTTCTACACAAACTTGTGCATATACCCACATTATCATCTTTACAGAAAATCGTTGATTTCAATAATTCTCTACCATCAGCTATATCACTAGCAACATACTTTAATTCTGTAGCTTTAAATAATAAAAAAATGTTCCATTGCTAAGTGGAGAAAGGTTGACGGTAAGGCCGTGCAGACCGCTATGCTAGTTCATACGTGCGGAGCACGGCCTGTGTAAATCACAAATGGCAAAACCAAGACTGCGAGAAGAAAAACAAAAACACCAGTAACGTTAAGATGATGTTGGTACCTAAAATTACAGCATGCCAAACTGGAAAGGAAATAATTCAATCAATCTTTCCCTCTTTGGTGTATATCATAAGTACCTTATTTTGACGTTAAATGAATTCAGTAAGCTCTGACAGTTTGTAATACTAAACTTATTTCACTGATTCTGTTGGAATCAAATGCCAACCATATGCCACTATCTATACTTCTCAATAAATTGATTCAGCTCTTTATAGATGAACATAATACTCATTGTAAGGTTCTAAAGTGTTCTTATCATGAAAATATGTAGATTTTGCAATTTGAGAATTATATTTAAGCACAATATTCCTTTTGTCATTAAATGAGTTACATATTTCTTTGTGTGAGTATAGGAAATCTGGGTAGTAAGGGTCATGTTAATTGCTCGCCAGGATAGGGAGTTCTACTTGCAAGCTTTGGAAATCTGGCACCAATCAATTAATCTTTCCTCCCAATTTTGACTGTGGGGAATTGTTATGGTTGGGGTGGGGTGCTCTCAATGTTTTATTTAAACTGTTATAGAAGTCCAACCCAGGCTTGATTTTGTTGGAGTTAAATGTAGTGAAAGATAGATGTAAATCTCCGAGCCCCCCCCCCGTCAGCAATGCCGACGGTTTAGATCAATTCAATAATGAAACGGCTCAAGCTACCAATTACACTCGTTCCGCTCGACCCTATAATATACCTATCGCATCTCTTGATTAGCAGTATGAGATTGATTTCCACCTACTCGTCTGGTTTATCATTTCCCTCTTATTTCTCTTTTCTCCAAATTCTGCTCTTCTTCCTTGGCTCTCTCTAGACTCCTTTTTCTCCTCTTCCACTTTCTCTACCATGACTACTATTCCTTCGACTGTCTCAACTACAGCCTCAATTTCGTCTCCAAATCAAAAGAATCAGGACCCAATGGAATCCGAAGTTCCGTGTCCCTTAAAATGCTTCATGTGAAAACATAAGGATGGTACAATGTTTTATCTTAGCCCTCTCATCTCACACAATACACAGGATGTCATCAGATAACGGACTATTAAATTTCTTCGTCACGTATTCGTTCACATCGAGATAGCCATACATTCTTGCATGGTAAAACAAACGTCATAATAAAAAGCACGGTATCATTTACTTCTCATACATACATCAATAAATTCCGTCACATCAATACATGTTCCTAATCCAGTTATACTAAACAGTATTACAATGATCAGACGCATTTCTTTACTTTACAACCCATACAAAGTACGTATACGTCCATAGTAACTAATCTTTCATACTTCAACCATGTTTCCAAATTCACAATCCAATTCTAACAAAACCCATTTATAAACGCACTAGTTTACTACGAAAAGAAACCTAATAGCGAATTACAAAATTAATTGTGGCCACAAGCTAACAATTTAGAAATTCTGCCTCGCATCTAATAATCATGTACGTAAGCTCAAGCCCTTTTCTCAAATATGCTTGTAAATGAAACACTACAAAAGTAATTTTACATACTAAATAATCCTAGTACTTACGTATACATACGACAAATAATTATAAATTACGGTACCGTAATATTCTTCAAAAATTGAGCAAATAACTTACTGACCTTATCGAAGCTTTGTCTTTCCTTACAATCTACCTCTAAGTTTTGTATCCAAATTACGAGTGGCTTCTTTTCGGAGTAAATACTTTGTATGACTCACAATACTTCCATGCGAGTACTTATTTTCTCATACGAGCTTGAAGTAATATTCAGATCGAAATTGTCACGCCCTACATCTCAATTCCGATCGAATATCGCTGTCAAACAATAAATCAAACTTAGCGGGACATGTACCTCTCGTTGTTTGTCAGCGTGGTGATCGATGAAAACACACCCCGCTCATCCCGTGGGCTTCCCTTTGTTTGATCTTTGGACTAAGCTTTAACACATAGGTGTAATAACTACAAGCCTTTGTTCATATGGTGCGATCTATCACCTTTACCGATTCAAGTTATCCGGTCTCCTGTGGGTTATGGAAACTTTGCGTAAGAGTTCAACACTAGTCCGCAGCAATCTTCAGACATCAAACACTTGCCTGCGGTATTATTCCCAAGACAGGTAGATTATAGTTTAAACATGACTTTATAGCTGGGCTTAGCAAACATGACATTGACACATCCTCAAAAAATAAAACAGTATTCTAATCGTCAAATATTTATGTAAAAAAATGTAAACATGGCTTTTCTTATATAAATCAGTAAATCCTTTTATACTTTTTTTTCACTTTTATATGTATTTAATTGCCGATTTCTGTGATTTTATTTTTACCATAATTTTGATTTTACACACTCTTTACATCTATCTGTAGTTGATCTATTATATCTTCTCTGTCGCATTTGCAATATTTTACATTTGGCTGTGTTTCGCGCACACGCATTCTGCATGATTTTATTTAATTTCGGTTATTAAATGTATAAATCGGACGGGATTTGAACTTGCGAACCACCCACCCAGGACCAGAGAGAGAGAGAGAGAGAGAGAGAGAGAGAGAGAGAGAGAGAGAGAGAGAGAGAGAGAGAGAGAGAACGCTATAGCCATTTAGGCAACTGGAACGGTCCATTTTATCTTTGAAGTCCAGGAAGTAAAAATGAAACTGGAGCTATAGTTTTTGTTGTGTTTTGAAACTGGAGCTATTGTTATTGTTGTGTGTGTGTGTGTGTGTGTGTGTGTTTATAGATGCACATATGAAGCTAGACTAAGCTATTTGCTCAAAAACCCAAATTATAACCATCAATCCCATAATAAGGGAAATTAAAAGTTCTAAATCAACACTTCACATGTAGGTCTTTTCAACAGCCAGAATATCCAATTGAGGAAAACTTGAGAAAATCTTTTATTTAAAAAGCTATGCATATAAATTTCATATCGATTATAGCGGAAGGACTCATTCTAAATTGTGAGAACCTGTCACCAGATGCAACCTGTAAACATTTATGGAAATAAAATACATTTAAATCATTAATCTAACCCTATGCAAAATACGAAACCGTAGATCGGCTTACAAGAAGTGATCCAAACTTTCTAATACGCACGAGGGCTACCTTAATTTTTTGACTTGTCAGTGTAAGGCCATTCCTTGCATAGGCAGGTGAATTGGAGAATAATGTATTTTATCCATTATTCCTTAGAATACAGTGACATATCTCATCCATTAATCCTTAGAATACACTGACATATTTCATCCATGGCATGGCTTGCAAGTACCAAGCAGAAGGACATAGTTTTCATATCAGATGCAAGTATCGCAAGTACCAAGCATCTCTCAGAGAGAGAGAGAGAGAGAGAGAGAGAGAGAGAGAGAGAGAGAGAGAGAGAGAGAGAGAGAGAGAGAGAGAGAGAGAGAGAGAGAGATGATCTAAAAAAAAAAAACCACAAACAATCCAACACAATTGTTCAAGCTAAACATTTTTTTTTATTTAGTTCAGTTGAATGAAACTCAAACAAGCAGAACATGAAGATGGGTGA
The DNA here is from genome assembly GCA_016746295.1 of Potamilus streckersoni. Lineage (NCBI taxonomy): Eukaryota > Metazoa > Mollusca > Bivalvia > Unionida > Unionidae > Potamilus > Potamilus streckersoni. The sequence continues at coordinate 619,581 of JAEAOA010002319.1, forward strand.
TTAAGGCAATCCATTCTCCTCATGTACACTAATTTCTTTTCAAATCAGAGGCAACTATAAATACAAAAATGTTAATCATTGATGTTTTTCATGTTTAACACCATTGGGGAGAAAGATATGAATTCCAATGATCAAGGACAGTGTCATTTCGCTGCCTATGGACGCTTCGTTTCTGAGCTATAGAGAAAACATGATCATAATAGCTATTATTTATTTAAATTCTTCCATTATTTCTGTAAGAAATTACATTCAAAACAACCCAGTAGATGTTCTAATTGGAATTCAAGACTTTTGGGGTTACTTTGGGTTACTGTGGGATGACTGAAAGCAGACGGCTACTCAGTGGATTACCGTGGGATAACCGAACGTAGACGGCAACATAGAGGGTTGTTGTGGGATGACTGAATGTATACGACTACCAAGTGGTTTACTGTTCGATGCCTGAAAACAAACTGCTACCAAGTCGAATACTGTAGGATGACTGTCATGCGTGTTAAAGACACTGACTTGAAAGTATTTAGGTTTTCGACAAGCAAAAATAATATTTAGAACAAGCTACATTCATTCTTCTCTTTCAGGCTCGTCTGTTCTGGAAGAATAAGCGATGTTTCTTCCAGATAAACTTCCAATTTTTCTTCTTGACTAATCATTTAACATTTATAGTTTTGTTGTTTTCTTTTCTAGTAGCTCCACCATTACATTCCTTTGGATATATTGTCTGTGATTGCTGTAGTTTGACCATCATAATCTATTTACATTGTTTCGTATTAATGTTTGTAACAGTCAAAAGGATTGCTATGCTCAATGTCTTGATTTAAAAGGTACTCTGAAGAGCTGCATACAGCAGTACGTTGAATGTATTTTAGAGAGTTTGTACAGACTGTTTCACACCAAGTTGGCCTGACAGTATAAGGTGCAAACTGCCTTGATCCATAGAGAAATCAATCTTCCGTATCCATAGAGAAAAAAATCATCGTATTTTTATGAAGCGGATAGTGCTGGTCCCCACCTGTCACGTTTCTTCAAACAGACTCGGGTAGGATGTCAAATAATTCTTCTGGGCAAAGTTATGCTCAAAAGGCCCGGTAAACACATCTGGCAGTCCAGGGTGACACATATCTTGAAGTATTTTAAAGTCCTGGAACTTGAATTGAATTTGATGCCTAGTTCTGTTTAATGTATCATTACTGTCAATGCCAATGAACAAATGTGTAGGGCGCTGACCCTACAAGACAAGATTTTCAATCTTGGGCCGGAGTCAAATGACAATGAAGAAAAGTTTGATCTTCCGATCTTCGCGTGGGATGGTTGGCTCTGTTTTTACGCAGTTTCATTCTTGTAATTTTCTATCTCAGGTAACTTTTACTTTCGACGCAAGAAACGTCTGGCTTCGTGGATGTGGGTTTGGTACTCGTTTGCATGAACAGTCATATAGAAACGATGCTACTTCAATTCAGTACCAATATATATACTTGTCTTGCAACTACAGGTCAAAGTTGAAACGAACCAATATTTCAAAATTAAGCCTTTTTTAATTTTCTTGTGTTGGTCGTTAAATACTGCATTGTGGTTTTCTTCAATATCAATGAAAGCTGTGTTTTGAACTTGCACAAGGTATCAGGTTTCCATACCACAAAAGCATTAGAGTTTGTTATTCGTTTCTTTTCTATAAAAGTCAGGATATTTTCTAGATATGTTCACTATGGGTAAGTACCAATATTGCAGTTGATGAGTTTGTTGTCTAGTGTGTTTAGGTTCATTCAAAAGTTAAAAAGAAAAGAGTGAAGCAAACAAGCTTTGTAAATATTTACAAAATAATTTATTTCCCAAGAACACCCAGTAAAAATATAAAATAAAGGACAAGCAGTTTATGAATATTATCCAAAAATTAATCCTGGAATCTAAAAATATATGTTGTATCACTCAAAGGTCCTAAATAAATCAAGGTTCGAATCCCGAAGAAGTTCCAATATGGAGGACGATGACGTCAGATGAACGCAGTATTATACTGATGTGTCAACAGTTCCTCGTTGAATTTTATGAATCAAGAATAATATTCCAGCTTTATATTTGTGAAGAATTTCCACTAAATGTCTTTGTCCAAGAATTTAATGAAGAAATGCACATGTGACAATATAAATTATTAAATCCCCCCCCAAATAGATGAATTTTTAAAAGACTGACATTAACATTAAAAACACCTTGATCCCTAAACTCTGCCAGCTATCCGGAAGTTTATAAACATGGGTATTATTAAAGAGTTTGATGAGCAAACATCGCCGCAGGCAGTGTTAATCCCTTACGCAATTTTGACACTGACCGCCAGCCAAGCTATAGTTAGTACCATCTAGATAAAGGCTTATAATATTAACACCCGGGTGTTAAATATTGGTTCAGAGATCAAAGAAAACCCGCAGGGTGAACGTGACATGTTCTCATCCGTTCCCACGTGGACAGACAACGAGAGAACATTGTCCGCTACGTTTGGTTCGGTCCACAGCGACATCCAATCGGTATTAGGATAGAGGGTGTGATTAAAACTTATATCGGAATTATAGCTCAGACTCGCAGTCAAATATTCAGCAGACTTAGATTTACAAGGAATAGGGTATTCCTAGGAGCCATCCGTAATTTGGCGGGAAAGCTTAGGACAAGATTTGTAAGAGAAGAAAAGCTTCGAATGGTCAGTATGTTATATGCTCGAAAGGTCACTAAGTTATTTACTCGATTTTTAAGAACTTTTGTCACTATTTGTATCATGTATACTAAATTACTGGAATTGTTTAGTATGTAGAATTACCTTTGTAGTGTTTCATTTTCATGCTTACTTGAAAACTGGATTTGAGTTTTACATAGAGATTTATGTAGATTGTTAGCTTGTGGTCAGAATTAATTTTGTAATTAGCTGGTAGGTTACTTCGTAGTAACCAGTACATTCAGTAATGCTTTATGTTAGAGTTTACGCATGTTTGAATTGTGAGTTTGTGAAAATGATTGATGTTAGATTAGTTACAAGGTGTGAATATCAGCGCATAGATATTTGAATATTTGTATACTATGTAGGAGTTATAATGTAAAGACATGCGTCTGATTGCTGTGTTATTGTTTTCTATAATGGAATTACGAGTAGGTACTGATGTGCAGCAATTTATTGTTGTATGTATACGAGTAATTGATACCATGCTTTTCTTATGTTGTGTTTTATTATGTGGTATTTTACCATACTGGTACGTATGAGTATTGCGGTGTGAATTAATGCGTGACCGAATAAATTTAATAACCGTTATCTGATGATAGGTTGTGTGTAGTGTGAGATGTGAGCGCTGAGGACAAATATTGAACCATCCATATGTTTTCGCAGGAAGCTTTTCGGGGGACAGAACTTCCAGTTCATGTTCAGTAGTCTCAAGTCTCTGAGAGGGAGACAGAAGTGAGACTGGCAGAGCAGTCGTAGTCGACAAAGTGTAGTCGACATAGAGAAAATGGATATAACGTGGATGAGGAGGAAATGTAGTCTGGAGGAGGAAATAGAGGAGGAGGAGGAGGAAAAGGAGTGGAGAGTAGAGAAGTTGAGGAAGAGAAGGAACTTGGAGGAAGTAAGGGAGGTAGATAATGATTTACGAGATAAGAGAGAAGAATACTCGTATGAGTAGAACACAAGGACAGGTGGAAATCTCACTCTACGAATCAAATGATGCGATATTCTATTAAATTGTCGAGCGAAAAAAGTATTTGGGAAATCTGAATTGTCTGACCATTTAACTTATTAAATTGTTTTTCTTGAACTTGACGCTTTTGTATATTTAATTATTTAACCATCGACATTGCTAACTGGTGCTTCGGAACTGTACATCTAACTTTCACTAATTCTATTTTCAACCAAAATCGAGTGTATATGGGACTTCTACAATAATTTTACAATAATATTAGAAGCACCCTACCCCAATCCTAAACAACCACTTTATACAGTGGGAGCGTCCTTCAAAATCACACGATAGCTCACAGGGTCACTTAACTTGAACAGCGCAGTAAAAAGAAAATGCCAAATTGCACATAGGCTAGAATAGCCTATCTAAGAATCACATTCCCACACAGTAAATAAGATTTAAAAACAAAACCATTTGCAACAGACTAACACGTGGGTCGAATAAGACATTTTCACTCGATGTTTACAAAATTCCCAACCAAGGTGAGCAACACTCTTGCGTTCTAATCAGGTCAAGCAGAAGACTGGATTTTACCAAAGTGCTAGTAGATACCATAGTCAATCTGATTGAAATAAACATGCACAGAGACCAGCTAAAGAATAAAGAGTAAACCAGTCCAATCGTCCGAAGGACGTCACGCGAAGAACGATAAAGACGGATTTCATTTGCGGCAGATCTTATGAATACATTTTTTGTGTCCATGGATATGTCTGAATGAATACTGAGACAGGGCTGTACTAAACGAATTCCTAGTCATTAATCCATGAATTCATGAATACGACACAAGATTTATTAGGAATTGAATACAAGATTTGAAAACAACTGGAGGACTACAGCGTGCTTGTAACAAGATAACCGAGTTTGGGATTTTCGGATTTACAACAAAACACCATTGTTGGGAATGCAATATAATATTTAATGTTATATGCAAATATCTAATGAAGAAAGATAGATACGTGCATGCATGGGTCCCAGTATGGGACTAATTTAACAATTAGCACGATCTTACTAATGCAACAAATACGATACCAAAACAAAGAATGATTCACAGTATATCACAAAACATAAATATGATCTTCACAATAGTAAAACACAAATTATATTTTGCTCAAAATTACGAATTGATAGTTTTACTCACAATGGCAAAACCAATGATATTTCGTTCAAAATAACGAATTGATAGTTTTAATAGTAAAACACTGGGTATTAAAAAACATACATTAGCCCACGGCTAAAATATTACATATCTGGAGCAATGTATATAATCCCTTAATTCTTTGCTACCAGTTCCACTGGCCAAACAAGCAAAGATAATTAGTAGTCACCGACCACCATTGATTCCTGGGTTAAGACAATCTGTTACGCCTAATTACCCTCAACCCGACTAACAACGTTGGAATATTGGAAGCACTCGAAAACAGTTCAGCAATGCACATGCAGCTCTACACAGCACACGTAGCTCTACACAGCTGTACACACAACACAGCCCAGCACTGCAAATGCAGATTACACGGCTCTAAAGCAGAGCTCTATAGCACTGCACCGCTCTTTCTACAGCACAACACAGCAGAAAATACAGTGTACTATGCATGACACTGATATATACGGCAGTACTCAAAAAGGGTATATACGGTAAGTTATATACTTTATCAGTCTTGCATTACAAAACGACAAACAATAAACAGATTCAGAAGTAAATTGGTGAATTACAAGAATCATAATGCACTAAACTGTCATTCACTAAATGCAATCTTGTAGAATTCTTGCTAAATCACAGATAAGTATATAACATATTAGCATTTAAGAAATAGCATTTACTAAACTAGTCGAAGCGACAGAAATATGAAATCAAACATGATAATACAATAGATATAACTTACAATGTATATAATCGAATAAAGTACATACCTCTACAGCTGGAGATGTGTAGGTCTCAAATTTATTGGTGTGGTACCTCTCAGATTAGCATCATATGAGGTACCCCCTAGTGCCAAAAGTTTAAAGAGTTTTATGTGTTTTTGTATCTCCATTGTGAATAGGTATTTTTTGTGTCAAGTTTTTACTGAATTTAATTTTATTAATGTTTAATTAGGGTATGTACACCATTCAAATTCATTATAGCTCCGAGTTATTACTTATATTTTTTTTAATAATGCAATAGTTAAGATAGGAAAATTTTGTTTCAGTATATGTAGTCCGGTTTTAAAATTAAAAGGAGTTCAAAATCTTTATTTTTTAAAATAAATCTAATATTTAATGAATATATTATTTTAATGAATATATTATTATGTTCCTTTAGCATAAAATTTCAAAACATTTCACTTCATGAAGCAAGGGTAACCTGCGTACCCTAGCTAGTGAGCATTATGTGCCCGTGCAGCATGTTTACAATATAGCTATTTAATTATATGCATTAGTTCATAACTTCAATTTGTAGCTATTAGTAAAAGTAATTATTTCATTATATATAAAAATTTAATCCACAATGATGTTAATTAAATGCGTAAAGACCATAGTTATAAATATCAATGTAGTTAATTTATATATTTTTGTTTATAAACTGTACAACAGTGTGAGCAGTCCGGAAAGTATTGAATCTGTCTGTGTTAGTCAGTGGTATAAATTTTTAATTATGATATTCTAAATCTGTATCACAATTCGTTTTCTTTTAATTGCAGTATGAATGAAAAGTTATCGTCTGAATCAAGTTCCAAACAATATTGTCAAGTTTTTATAAGTTTCAATTGAATTAAATGTCCGTGGACGGTCCATTTCATTTTCACATTGACATCGTTTACATATGATTCTTTCCACAACCTCAGCTTAGCACATGACACCACTTCACGCATGGGAATGTCTGAATCCAATTTCTATTTTGCAATCATTTTTCTATTAATTTTTATAGTGTAATCTAAATCAGAGTCCGAGGACGTTCCATTTCGTTAGCAGCATATGAATTTCAATCAAAATCCGTGGTCTTTTCTCGTAGTCCTTAATTCATAGTCCATATCCGTTTCCATAGGTCTAAAAGTAGACCTCTGATCGACAAAACGGTTCGTAATGTAAGGATTTGACGTTAATGTAAAGCATTTATACACATTAAAAGTAGCTTCACATCGTCTGTGTAATTCATGTATTTATTTCTTTCCGTCTAAAGCGCTCCGCAAGTGCGACACAAGATAAACCGAACTCGCTGTTTCGAAAGATTGTAGAATATATATTGATCAACGTCGGGTATCGTTGTACACAAAAAACGTAACCCTAGTACATTTACTTAATAAAAAAAATGAATACAATTCCGTGACAGTGCTATCAGCTGTCAGTAGTATATGGGGACGATATAGGGACTACAATAACAATTACCCTGGGATGATATAGTGACATGATTCTTTTAGGGACAAATGGAATAGCTAGGACGATAAATGGGAATTTTGTATAGGAAGAAGAGGACAGGAAACAGGTGGCATGACATCACGGTACTGGAAACTAGCAACTAGCAATAATGTAGCAAGGGGCTGACCTAAAGCCTTACAGACACACGCAAGCACACACAGACACACGCGTACAGCTACTACTCTTGTATGGACAAATAAAATAGAGACACATAGACATAGATAAACACATCGATAATATATACACACACACACACACATATATATATATATATATATATATATATATATATATATATATATATATATATATATATATATATATATATATATATATATATATATATATATATATATATGGCAAAATGAGAATTAAGATCTATTCGAGGCATGGAAAGTGGCCCTAAAAAGGGCCGTTGTTTGTTATGTTAGCAAACAGGACATTGCATAGGTCTTCTTATGTTCCTTAAATTACTCCAAATTTTTCTCAAACTGTGTCTCACTTCTGGTCCGTAAATGAGGACTCTCTTTATATAGCCTTCGCTTTACAGGTAGCATCTTCTTTTCCAAACAGTTGCACCGGTGATCCTGATGATGGTACATGTTGTTTCCACACATATTGGCAGGTTCCTATGGAACATCATCGATGATATGAGAGTAGAGAATTCAACGTCTGTCCACATCTTTGTGACTAGAACTGTTCAAGGGAATGAAGTGAACCGTGGTTATTTAGAGTGGAAGAGGGGATCGAAACGGATTGAAATTGTTCACCAATCCCAATGCGCGTTACAAAATTCAGTCACTTCGCGGAGTCTGTCTTCCAATCCAAAGAGAGCTACCTGTGACGTCACATTCCCTATATATGTGCGCTAGTGTTTGTGCGCAGCGTATTTATGAGACATTGTTTTGTAAAACATGCCGGAACCAAAGAAGATGACGAATTGCTGTGCACCATCTGTGGAGACGAAAAGCGATGGCTACATTTTTCAAAACGAGTACTCTAACCTCTTATCAGTTATGTATCCTGTGTACCAAGGAGTCACTCGACAGCGAGGACATGTTTAAGGTGATATGCTCAAATCAGCCTTTTGTAAAGTGGTTTCTATGTTGAAACCGATAGTGACACGGGGATTTCACGCCATGAAAGATGATGCATTGACACACGGTAAATAATTTCTTCAAAATGTCATCATTGATAAACAAAACCCCAAAGAAGCTTTCTTGAGAGTAGGCAAAAGGGTAAAGGCTATTTGCGCCGTTTCTACTCGCATAAATGCAGAGAGAAAAATGATGCACCTAGAGTCATGCGAGTCATGTGCTTGTTCGAAGTGGGAACTGGATCTGTTTGCCATGTCACCCACCGTGATGACGATGCAAGAATTCCATTAGGTCGAATTTCATCCCGTCTTCTCTTTGACGGATTCATCTCCCATCGAGTTTGAAATCAAAGAAAGGCAACCTCCTTCTGCGCTCCCAGCCACACTCTTTAATGGGAACAGGACAGGAGCCGGGGATGCGTGTGTAGTGCCCGCCCTGGAAGATATCAACAATTAGCCAGGTGCAATTGGAATTTTCAAAAATCAGCTCTTCTCAGGGCTAACCAAATCTCTAGAAAAGAGAGACTATTCAATTTGCCTATTAGCGTGACTGTTGTGTAGGATGACTGTAAACACTCCTTTAGTGATGCGTTTGCGTGCGTGTATTTCCTTACTTCCTATGTTTGTAATGTTAGTATATAATGTGTTATATGCTTGCTCGTTTGTTGGTGTGATAGTATATTTTTGTGTTTTATGCTCGTTCGTTGGTGTGGATAGTCTTTGTATTTTATGCTTGCTCGCTCGTTGGCGTGGATAGTATTTTTTTTATGCTTGCTCATTCGTTTGTGTAGATAGTACCTAACATGTTTTATACTTGCTCGTTCGTTGGTGTGGATAGTATATAGGTGTGTTTTTTTTCTTCTCTTCCTTCGTTGGTATAGTATATAATATGTGTCTTATGCTTGCTCGTTCGTTGGTGTGGACAGCATATTTGTGAGTTTATGCTTGCTCGGTCATTGATGTTGATAGCGCATAATATGTGAAGTGAATATAACGGATGTTTTCCTTCACGTCAATGCTTAACGTATATAAACGCATAGCGTTCGTCATTCGCGCCATTCTAAACATAATACAATATGGATCATTTTAACCCAGAGACCTATTTATTTTTGGATAAAGGATGGAGTCTACATGTTTGAAAAGATTGAAAAGGAATGGAAATATCAGTTAAGAAAGACATGGTAACCAGACAAGTCACCAACTTGAACTTAGCCCAACATTTAGTAGCTGGTATGGTAGAAAAGAAAGTGGAAAAGATTTTAGGTTTCATAAATATGTGAGAGTAGGCTCCTTGAAGCAGGCTGTTGATAACGTCAGCAAAGTGAGATCCTTTCCACGAGACTGCTTCTATTTATGTGCGTCAATGATCATTAGAAGGAAGTGTATTTATGTACATATGTGTGTTTTTATGTGTGATTTGGAGGAATTGCCAGTTTTTCTCTTTCAAAAAAAAAAAACGAATCTAAGGAGTCCGCTACTTTTCTCAGGTTATTATGGAGATTTGCTTAGTCTGCTTCAAATTCATAGTACAAGGTTTATGCATGATTACAAAACATTAAAGTTATAATATAACACCTTTTATCAAATTAAGTTTAAGTTCATTGTTTTAAATAAATTATCGTATGCAGCAAAGCTGCATATATTTTGAATAACAAAACGAGGCTTTAACGTCCTAAGTCAATTATGACGAACTATCACAAAAATTAAACCCATCCTAGTCTTGTTATTTTTTTTTTTTAAATGCACACCCAAATGTCCTAAATTTAACAGTTTTACTTATGGAGCAAATTGGGAACATTGATAGGAGTCCATAATTTCACCTAGCAATTGTGACATCGAGAAAAAACTCAATCAACCACCTGAAATGGACTTTAATTCCCATCATCAAGCAGAAACTTGGAAGAGGTGGAAGCAGACTACAGTTTTACTTAGATGTTGCACTTGCAGAAGAAGAAGACAAAGAAAAATTAAATGCTTTCCTATATATTATTGGTCAGGATAGTAGTGACATTTACAACGCAGTTATGTTTGAGGCCAATGAAGATGAAAAATTGCTCCACTTATCAAGATGTTTGAGAACTATTGCAGTCCGAAGCAGAACATAACAGTCGAGAGGAACAGATTCAATACAAGAATCTAACAAAAGAATGTAACCACTGACCAATATGTAATTGAACTTAAATTGATTGGAAAGAACTGCAAATTTTGAAAGTCTACAGGTTTAATATGATTAAAGATATAATTGTCTGCGGCAATAATTCTGAAAAAGTTAAAGTAAGACTTTTACGAGAAGATCACCTGACATTAAAAAAGCACTGGATATCTGCAGAGCAGACGAAACCGAAAATAAGATTCAAAGTATGCAAAACAAAGCAGTAAGAACTTGAAGAAAAACAAAAAGAAAATGGCATAACCAAAGAAAGCGGAAACGTTATATGTGAAACCTGACTCCAGATTTTCCAACTGTGGTAAATCTGGCAAATTACGTGCAAAAGGTAGACGTCCAGCCTATGTAAAACTTGCTACAGGTGTCAAAACAGGATAATGTTCTGAAATGCTGCAAGACGAAGCGTGTGCATGGTATACAGAAGTGAAGAGGAAGAAGCATCTTTTTTATGAACAGATAAAGGTAAACACTGAAATCAGTGACAAAGAATATTACGTCATTCTGACTCTTCATGGTAACGATTTTCAATTTAAAACTGATACTGGGTCGCATGTAAACATCATTCCAAATCATTATTCCACCAAGGAGGGTTCCTACAGCTTTACGAGAAACACTTAAACTAACTTTGGAAGAGATGGAACCGAAAAATGTAATACGAGCATAGATGAACCACAGAATGGGTCAGTTCATTAATACCTGTTGAAAACCCCAAGTCAGAAAAACTACACATTTGCATAGATCCGAGACATTTGAATCAAGCTATCAAACTAGAGTTTTATCAACTGCTTACAATTGAAGATATAACCACAAGGATGTCTAGAGCTAAGGTTTTCTCCAAACAAGATTCCAATCATGGTTACTGGCAAATATCCCTGGATGTGGAAAGCCAGTTAAAGACAATATTTAAAACATCGTTTGGTAGATATTGCAACCACAGAATGCCTTTTGGTATTAAATTTTTTCAAGAAGTGTTCCAGAAATGCATGGCGCAGTATTTTGAGGACCTGCCTGTGATGGAGACTGACATAGATGACATAATTGTACGGAGATGTTCAAAGGAAGATCATGATAGAAAACGGAAAAATGTTTGAAAGATAAGCCAGGAAATAAATCTGACACTGAATTTGGAAAAAAATGCCAATTTGGAGTGACAAAAGTGTGCTAAGTGGGACACATGTTGACATCATCTGAAATTAAACCTGATCCAGATAAAAGGAACAGCAATCACATAAATATCCGCTGCGACGGACAAGAAAGGAATTCAAAGATTACTGGGTACAGTTAACTACCTAGTGAAATTATCGCAAATATGTCTACAGTGACAGGGCCAATCAGACCACTTTTGAAAAGAGTCAACGAATTTGTTTGGGAAACTGCACAGAAACTTGCATTTGAAGAGATCAAACAGATTGTAAGGAAAGAACCTGTGTTGAAATACTTCGATGTTCAGAAGCCTGTCGTTGTTAGTTGTGATGCATCAAAATCAGGACTTGGAGCAGTGCTAATGCAGTCAGGCAAACCCATATCATTTACATCAAGTTCTTTGACAGATGAAGAAACAAGGTATGCACAGATCAAAAAAGAACTTTCTTTGTTATTTTGCCTTGAAAGATTTAATCAATATACTGATGGTCATCAAGTATAAGTTGAATTGGATCATTAACCTCTGAAATCAATCCTCAAGAAACCTCTATCTGCTGCAACGCCTAGACTTCTTAGAATGCTTTTAAGACTGCAGAAGTACAGTTGTGACTTAAAGTATTGTCCAGAAACAAAGTTAACTGTAGCAGATAAATTGTCGAGAACATAAAGAAGAATCCATCTGAGATAAACATGGGTAGTAAAACTGAGTGTTACGTGCACATGATCATGACAAATATACGGATTGAAGTTACACAGAAGCAATAAAGAATGGAACTAAACGTGATAATAAAATGACCAAATTACGAGAAATGATTCAAAAGGGATTGCCAATTTATAAACATCTCGTGCCATTTAAAATCACTTGCTTTTGCAATGGAGACATCAAGATAGCTTTTTCATTTTTGTAAAAGAATATACCGCTGAATACACTATGTTGTCAAAGGAAATCAAATTAATTTTATATATGTTACATTTCCTTCACAAGTACTTACCTGCCAAACATTAAAATTAGTTATAATTGTTTTGTTGTTTTTTTATTGTTTTTGAACTTAGAATTAAATTCTGCTATTGCTTAAAAACCCCACAACAACAAGACCACCCCACACCAAAAGAATATTCTCTGAAAAGCAAAACAATACAAGCAAACAACAGCATGAACTATTTCATTTGATTAACAACAATAACATTCTGTGGCAAACCCCTGCTAAACTTATTTGTGGCGGGTTTACTGGTTATGGCTTTCGTATCTAGAAGTGATCGCCAACGGTGTAATTTGCCCGGTATCGAGTAAGGTCAATACAAAGATTGAACTTATGGGTGGAATAAATAAATAGTCTGAGCTGATATTTGGAACAGAATATCACGACCCCCACCGTTACAAATAAAGACAAAATTTAATAAAATTTTACAAGCGTTAAACGTTACATTTCGAAATATACACTTCTTTCCTTTTAAATCAAACTAATTAAGGAATTTCAAAATGCAAATAAGATTATAAAAATATCCGATTCTGTTTACGATAGAATCAATTCATCAAGTCTCTTCGCTCTACTACCCTCTTTTCCAACATTCTTGGTATCTCGCCTTTTTACCTTTTGGGGCTTTCTACTCTGTTTGAGTTTTAAAACGTGTCTCTTCCCGAAACTATCTCTCCTTGTAAAATATAAACAAAAGCAGCCTAAATCTTCCTTCACATTATACGGGAATAAATCATTAGTCTCACATATCGAGGTCAGATGTAATTCTGTCGGATTCAGCCAGTCGTCGATGGCTATCTAGACTAATTAGTCATAACAGAACAGACAATCTAGTTCCACAGACTAATGGTCTGCCTTTTTACACCACACCGAGACATTAATTCCATAACAGTCTCATTATACGAGAATGAATGAAATTCCTTACCATACGTTAGTGTTAGAAATACATATAATAAACTCGTTCTGATGATTTCCACGGCTTCCATAATATGTACATATCAACAATTCGTCAATGTATATAAATGAACATTTTCATTGTACGAGTTCAAATAAATGAACTCAACAGTTTTACTAGATACATAATTCCCTATATAGAATAAACATGAATTCTGGATACATAATTCCCTACAATGATCGAGACTATAACTTAGCGAGCTGTCAACGTACATATAAAGAAAAATATATCATTGTGCAGACTCAGAAAAACAAACTCAACACAAACATACCCCATCAAGGAAAGTGATCTACGACTGAAGCAAGTATATTTTCTGCAAGTACATGCAGATATAAGCAATTAAATCAACATATCATCATAGTAGAATAAACTAATTACATGAGATTATGTAAATACTTTGTGTTTTCAACCTTTTGGTCTGTCAATTCTCCAGACATTCGTTTCCCCCTGGATGATTTTGCGAAAAATTTATTTTCTTATTAAATTTTCGGAGTCGCTCAAGGTCTTGTGTTTTCTTTTCTCTTACATAAAAGTGCAGACTACACATTTAAACTGATGGTTTTCGTGTGGAATTATGCCCTCCTTTCCACAGCATAACCATTCAGAATGACATAAAATTTCCGCCTCACTAACATCGAACACTGCACTAAGTGTGACAACAAATGGCTACCAACTGTTTTCAACGTCCCAGCTGTCAGCTTCCATACAAACCATGACTGGAAATCCGTTCCGGTAAGTTTAAACAAACTAAGCTCTTAATTATATATCGATAACACCTGACTTTGACTGAACTAATCCGTACATTATGGTTTTTCAATTACGGCCATTCCCGTAAATCTATTTAATCGTACATGTTTCCTACAGACATTAACAACAAAACAGAGATTGATTTAAATATTTTGTCCTTTACACATTCTTATATTTCAAAGTGATTGATTCAGATCATCCTATGATCACTCCAAGCTCACCCTACGATTAATTCAGCTCATCCTACGATTACTCCAGCTCACCCTACGAATGCTCCAGCTCAACCTACGATTACTTTAGAAACTCTACTATCTCTCCAAGCTCACCCTACCATTGATCCAACTCATCCTACGATCTCTTCGATTACTCCAGCTCATCCATTTTGAACGATTTGGCATGCCATGTGCTATGGTTGCTATCGAAGGATCTACCATTCATCAATATTAGTCGCGGACTGATATTTTCTATGCATCATCCTTTGTTTTTCTTTTTTCCCCCGATATTTTTTTCTATCTCGTTTATCGTGCTAAGAGAAAAATCTTATGTAGCCAAAGTATATTTCAAATACTATTATTTTAAAACTAATGACAATTTCTGCTTTTCATATTCTTGCATTTCTTTTTGCACGACATTGTGTAGTAATATGTCCTCGTGTTGAATCAAAAATGTCTGAAAATAGGTCCTTTGCTTTACGTGCTGATATATCATGCAATAGAAGAAGTATCGATACACTATTTCCTTTACTAATGTCGATTGATACTAGTCCAGAAGAAATTGAATTAATAATATCATGAATACTTTTAGATAAGGCGGTAATTGAATGAGATCTTCGCAGTCATAAACTTCACAAATAAAGTATCAATCGAATTTTCATTCTTAATGTGCTACCGCACATGGTTAATAACCGGATAAACCAATTTAATACTTGCTGAATACACAGTACATGCATTATGTGAGAGCGGCATAATTTTATCAATTTAGTCTTCTGTTGATATACAATTTGCAATTTCACAACAAATTTTCTCATTTGCTCACTTCTCAGTACCTCTAGTTTTTCAATATCATTTTGTGGGACATGGTTTTTGTTTGCTTCCACTGCTCAAAATGATTTCATTTAACTTTTTCATTTAACTTTTTCAAATCGTTCAAAAGAAACACTATTTTGAATTCTTTAAGATCCAGGTAAGATACAAGACCATTCACTATTAATCTTTGTATCTAATTCTTTATTTTTTTTTATTTTTTGCTCTCAGGGCGTATTATATATAGCATCAGCTCCAAACAACCATATCTTGTTCCCATACTGCCTAGTCCTATTGGTGTTAGCTTATTATGTCGTAAATGGTCGAAAGATTTAAAACAAATCAACAAAAAAAAATAGTAAATCTATCACCAGAACCACATTTATACAAGCTTCTGAACGAGTAAAACTGAATGTGTTACTGGAGTGCTTTATAAAGCTAACCTGGGGACAAATCTATTAACTTATTGTTTTTTGCCAAAAAATATAACAGTTTATTAAAAGAATATATTTTGCAGAATGTATTTAGTATGGAAATTCCCCTGTAATTGCTTGGGTTCTTTGTGCGACCATTCTTCAATATCAGACATATTATACAGGTCGACTAATGTTTTGGAAAGTTTTAGACATTTTTTTTATCAAAATGCACGTGAAAAATGAAACAATGTTTAGTAATAATCATTGGTAAAAATTGACACGAATCTTGTCGGGATCTAGATTTTTTTCAGAGTGAATTCTATATGTCTCTTGATTAGCAATTGGTTTATTCAATAAAAAAATTTCCATTCTCATAACTCGTAATACCTAAATGGTAATAAATATTTTCAACTTAGAGTTTATAATAGTCGAACCGGTCGTTTTCTTGTGCTTAATATGTTCCAGTCTTGCCAGGATGTTCTTAGATCATTTCTAGATTATAGAAGTTGATCTGTCACTGACTCTTCATATCGTGACGTTTTCAACTGACCAGTCTCTCCAAATGAGTTTCTTCTGTAAACGCATTGTCTTTGATGAAGAGTCTGGTTGGTAAATCTGTATTTTTGTAGACGCTGAAATTGCTCCTGCGAATCTTTATCACAGTCTATATCCTACATGGGGTTCGTAACTTCTGCAGTGAAATGTATTTCAACACAAACTCCCTTCTCTATAGGTACAATTTTTATGCAATCGTTCACAGTTAAATTCAGTAATCTGACCAAGTCTTTAACATGTTTAAATACATATTTGCTCAAAGTTGGTCAAATCTTGAGCATGATCAATAAATCAGTGTCGTCAATGGGGGTAGGGCGTGGCATCAAAATGACTATAAAACCTTTGACTTTTTGTGCAGGAAGTAGTTCCATGGTAGTGACACCACGAGTTACCGGATTGGGCGACACCAACCCTAGTGACGCAGTAGTAGAGGAAAATGAGGGTTTTGGCCCACCCCCCCCTCCCACACCTCCTCCCCCACCCCCGCCAAATCCCTCATTTCCCTATACTACTACTATGTAGACAGATATTTTGTAACCAGACAAAACAACAGGTGTTGGAATGCGATAAGCTCTGTCAACAGAAGTGACGAATTTGTTAGAACAGCGCATGCGTGGAATACGATTATTCTAAAGACGGCAAATAGGTTTTACCACAAATTTTTTATCAGATAACAGGATGAAAATTAAACTGTGCATTAGAACGTTTCAGTTAACAAGGCGGAAATAAAACTAGCATTAGAATGAAAATGATATTATTTTAGTTATATCTTAAGTTTAGATAAAATTTTATGTTACTCATATTTTTTTGTGATATTTTTTTTCATACTTGCTAACCCTCATTGGTAGAATATCTGTTAACATATTGTCAATAATACGAAATTCACGTAATAAATCATCCATATTATATTTAACTCCTCGTAGGTAAGACCGGATCTGATCAAGTAGTTTCTTGTAAGTTTTAATTGATGTTAAACAACCGTGCTTCTTTATCAAAAGTCTTGGTTCTACTTTTTTACACGCCGCTGTAAGTGAAACACCAATAGCGGATATGATTAACAAAAAAGGATTTAATGATACCCCACTTGAAATTATACCAGAACTGGTCATTAACAAGGGTAGATAAGATATTACTCGAAGGATCTTGTAGTATTTGTAACATTTTTTCACGCACCAAAGTTTTTTTTATGATAATATTTATAGTATTGTATTAATGCGTCTACATCTTGTTTTGGAATATCTTTTGAAATATGATTGAAATCAACTATACTTCTTTTCATTATAATATTAGTTCACATAGTCCTATGTTTGGTTAATCCATAATAAGAGCTGGTTGTTCAGCTATAAATTCCAAACACCAGAGAAAAATTGCTAATTTTAAAGTTTTATCAACTGGTTCAAGTACAAATTCTTTTTCAGAATTTTTGTTTATTATTACAGATAATACTCCAGATGAGTCATCATTTGGATGACAAAATAGATATTTGGTAGATATTCTAAACTTTGCACTGCTAAACACTGACAATCTATACATACCAGTAACTTCTGCAATATATTTGATAGAATTATTTTTGGTGTCCACCCAGTATAACCAGTATCAACAGTATACACAATATTTTTAATCTGTTTGTGAGGAATTTTAACCATACTCGTTTTCTCAACAATATTAGGAATTCCACTAATAATATCATTGAGTTTTGTGTTAATATCATTGATTTTTGTGTTAATATTAGCGAGTGTAATGTTAACAATTGATGGATTTCCAAAAAAAATCATCTTTAAGCGTGTTTATGTTTCTACGAAAATTTAAAAACGTTTTTACGTGACCGGTAAATTCATTTTTGAGCGCTGTTATTTCATTACTGATTGGAATGTCCTGATCATCGACATATTTCTTAGTTACAGCGTCTCCATCTGTAGTTGGATATCCAAGATCTGTAATCTTGTTCTGGTTCATAACAATATTCCCATTAAATAAATCATCAGCTTTTTTAACAAAATCATTTACTGACCTACCAGAATCTTGTATCTTACCTTGATTTTTAAAAGTCATGATATTATCAGCAACCGCATTAGAAATTCGTACAAGTACATCTAGCAGTTTTACATCACTCGTTTTTAATCGTCCTTCTTTGTCCTGGAAAATGACGACTTCATCTGCTTCTACACTGGTAAGATTTAGTAAATTATTGATTTCATTTTTGAGCTAATCAAGAGTTGCATATTTGGATAAGTCACCTTGGTAACATTTTGTGGATAAATCTCCTGATAGTGTTCCAAATTTTGTATAGTAACTCATTATTTACTGTCTTAGATAAAATTATCAACACGAGTTTAATATTATACAAAATGGCAAAATCGTCGATATTAAACTTTGATACAGAGAAGCTGGTGAAACACAAACATAACAAAGAACTTCCTGATTGTCATTATCTTATTGTTGGGCGAACTGGATCAGGAAAAACAAATTTGCTTATGAACTTGCTTCTTGGTGATAATTTTAACTACGATAGAGTCTATATTTACACAATCAATCCACAGCAAGATAAGTATGAGTTATTAAGCGATTATAATGACAAACTTTGTGATGAACTTAAGGCTGGTGAAGATTTTTTTATAATTACGCAGCCAGAAGACCTTATTCCAGTTAATCAACTTGATGCAGATGAACATATGATAGTAGTTTTTGACGATATTCCGCTAAATAACATGGAGATGAATAAAATAAGATCGTATTTCTCACTGTCACGTAACAAACAATGTAATTCTGTTTATCTCGCTCAAGGATTTTATAATGTTGACAGATTTATTCGGCGAAATACGGGTTGTTTTATATTATTTCCAGGACTGGACAATGTTGACGTTAGAAATATTGCAAGCGAACAATGCGGTGACGTGACAAAAGATAAGTTTATTGAACTTTACCATAATGCTACAAAAGATAAATACAACTTTTTCTTATTTGATAAACTTACAAATGATCCAACTAAAATGTTTCGCTGTTGTATTGACACCTACTTACAGTAAGGGTTTCAATTTTATAAAATTTATAATAATAATAATGGACAAACGAGCAAGATACAGACAACACATAGAAGATCTAAAACAAACTTGCTCAATCTCAGACATCGCTTAAGCAAAAAGTACAACAAGCACGACGTGTGCAAGTAACCGCTACAGAAGCAACAGCTACAATTTTCAAGCCGGTTACTGAAGCACTATTAGGTAAACAACCTGAAACTAAACCACTGTCAGAAGACGAACTTAAACAACTGCAGGAAAAAGGCTTGGTTGGAATTGTTAAAGAACAACAGGAAGCAGCTGCTGCAAAACTTGTTACTAGATCTGATGAAGAAAACAGAAAACTAATTGAGGCATTTACAGCAAATATAGCTGATCTTGCGGCTAGACAAGCTGAAACAGATCGATTGATAAACAATCCGCTGGAACTTGAGCGAAGATTAGAAGAGTTAACAACGCAAGGAATAACAAATATTATAAAAAAATTTATCAGGAGATATAAAAGATATCAAAGAGGAGCAACAAAGAGTTGGTGAGCTTACTGTAAAGTTTATGGAAGTTGGAGATCAAAGATTTTATTTTACAAAAAGAGCAAATGATGAGATAAAAGGTATTGAATATGATGATTTTTTACAGAATGAAAATATAAGGGGTATTGATGATATAAGCAAGGCCCCTAAAGAAAAAAACAAAACCACGAAATTAAAACCCCCCCCGATACAATAAAATTAATAAAAAGAAACCCAAACCCCCCCTGAAAAAATTGAAAAACAACCCCCGGGAAAAGAATGAAAACCAAAAGACCCTTTTCTAAAAATTAAAACCCCCCGAACTTTTATTCCCCCCTTTCCCTTAAACAAAAAAAAAACCCCCAACCAAAATTAAAACCAACCCCCCCCTTTTTTAATAACAAATTAATTTAAACCCAAATTTAATAACCCCCACCCCCAAAAACCCGGGGGGGGGGGGGGGGGGGGGGTTGGGGGTGGGTTGGGAAGGGGGGTGGGGGGGGTTTTTACCTTAGGGGGGGTTGGTGGGGGGGATTTAATTTTTTAAATTAAAAGGAAGGGGGGTTTGGTTGGGGTTAGGGAATTTTAAAAATTTGAAACATTGACATATGGAAAACGAAAAAGACAACAGAAAAATTTTAAAATTTTAAACATTTTGAAAATTGGGGCAAATTTTAAAACCAAAAGGGGGGGGCTTAATCGCGGGGGGGCCCAAATTTTGTAAAAGGGGTTTATATCCTCTTTTTTTAAAAAAAAATTTTGGCAAACAACTTTAATTTCCCCCTTTTTTTAAAAATCATTTGGAAGTTTGGGCCAAATAAATAGGCCCGAAAATTTTTTTTAAAAAAAATTTTTTTTTCCACCAAACCCAATTTAATTTCTCCCAAAACACAATGAAAATTTGGATTTTTTTCTTGTATTTGCGGAATGCTATACCTAACTTGAAAAAAAAATTTTAAACGATAAAAATGAAAATTTACTAAAAATTACAACATCCCAAAATTTTTTTTAACAACAAAAAAAATAAAAATTCCGCAAGGAGCTTATAATATTACTGATCTAAACAAGACAATCAAAGAGCTCATCACAAAAGCTGACGGTGTGGCTGATAATCTTGAATTGGCAGCAAATTATAACACATTGCGAACTAGGATAACTTTGAAATATATAGTAATCAGTCTTGAACCAAGAGTAAGAAGTATTGCACAACAGTTAGGATTTACTGAAAAAACTTACACTGCACTTGATCAGCCTATTACATATGACAGTGAACTGCCAGTAAATATAACAGAAGTAAATACAATATTAGTAAATTGCTCTATTGCTTCTAGCTCTTATACATCAAAAGGCAGCAAAGGTCAAACGATTTACAGTTTCTCACCTGAAGTTCCACCAGGTTCTCTCATGCAAATAACTCCACGAGATATTATCTATTATCCTTTAAATGTTAAAAATCAAATATCAAGTATAATAATGGAGTTGACAGATCAGTCAGGAAAACAGTTGGAATTGAATAATGAAGTTGTAACTTATTATTTACATCTACGTGAGCAAAAGTAAAAATTATGCAACATCAAATATAATGAAACAAAGAAAAAAAGTTTATCGAAGAAAAATAGTAGGAGGATTTTTTGGAAATATTTTTACTAAAGTTATTGAAAATATTCCGGGTATAGCACGTAAAGTTGCACATATTGCTATTGACGCTGGTAAAGCTTTTGCAACTGGGGCTGCATCTGCCGCTGGGACTGCGGTGGGACAAAAAATAGCTAATAAAATAAAAAGTGATCCACCGACTGCATCTGAAATAAAACAAGCTATCTCAGAAATCGCTCCAACAAAAGAAACTCAAAAAGCTATGATAACAACAACAAAAAAATTATTATCACCAAAGGGTGAGCAGATCATACAAAAATTAATATCTAAAGTAACAGTGCCGCAATAAAATTTTATATAATCTAATAAAATAAAATGTCTGTTAAAAATTATCTCGAGTTAACAGAAACTTATGACATCGACAACGATGTGACAGAATTCGAGTTTGTTGAGTATCTTGATAAAAATTCTAACGAACCAAATAAAGGTGGTATTAGAACCTTTAACACCAGAGACGAAGATGTATTTCTACTGCCACATAAGGCTATGTTAGAAGTTCGTGGTCAGATTATGACAGTAGCCAATCCACCTGCTGCAATTGCAGTTGGAGCAGAAGTAGCTCTTATAAATAACGGCTGGTGTTTATTCAAAAGTGCTAGATATCAACTGGCCAATCAAACTATAGAAGATATTTCGAGTCATCTACAAGTTGCAAGTACAATTTTAAATATTATTTCGTTTTCCGACGATTACTCAAGATCAACTGCAACTAACATGATGTGGTTTAAAGATACTGGACGGGATATAGCTGAATCAACTGAATTTTTAAAGAGAGGCGCTATAGTACATGGAGCTGATGCTGATACAAATGCTGTAATTGTGAGAAATTTTCTCATTGCTAATGCAGACGCGCTAGCTATTGTCGCACCAGGTGCAGCTGCTAATGCAGACGCTACAAGAGTTTCTCTTACAGCAGCTTTTAATAATCTAAATATAACGCCACCAGCTGCAGATGCAAATGGTACTGCGATGTTAAATTTACTTCTTATTACACTTGACGTGAGAAATCCACGCTATAGCGATGGTTTTGCTAGGCGAAGAAAACTTGCAGCAGGATCACGTCAAATTACAATGATGCTTCCGCTAAGCACAATTTTCGGCTTTTGTCGCGATCATGATAAAGTATTCCATGGAGTAAAACATACTCTTATTTTAGATCGAGCAGACCAAAACGATTGCTTGTTTTGATCTGGAGGGGTTGATGTACAGTTTATTATAAACAAACCCGCTTTGTGGATGCCACGTATAACACCATTAATCACTAAAATGTCAGAACTAAATAGTACGCTTGATAAACATACAAACAGAATTTATTTTAAGCAGCATAAGATATATCAGACAGCGGTTCCAAATACTACTGACTACACATGGAGGGTCACAACAACATCAAGCGAACAACTGCCGAGAAATATTTTTGTTGTATTTCAACAGCAAACCCGACGAGGTAACCAACAACAAAATAATGCAATATTTGATCACTCTGATGTCAGACGAATATACGCTAGATTAAATTCAAAGCAATATCCAGAACGAGCTATCGAGTGCAATTTTGCTGATGACGTTAATAAAAATATTTCTCGACCGTACATGTACCTGCTTGATGCAATTCAAAAATATCAGGATGTTGAAGATGGAACTCAAATATCAGCAGAGGAATTTCGTACCCTTTATCCTATATTTCATTTTGATGTTAGTAAACATAGCGAGCGAGCTATAGACAGCACAGCGGATATTGAAATTACTTGGACACTTGGGGCGGTTCCAGTGGCGCCGTTGTACGTATACGCATTAGTGATTAGTGATAGATTTATCACGGTAGATTCTATTGGAGGTAAAATTACAGTTCAAGTTTAATCTACAGTTGTTATATAAAATGACAAAATATATTGTAAAAGAAGTATATTTGACTGATGGCCAGGTTAAAAAATTAGTAGCTGCTATTGCAAAGCGAGAACAGGTATCATTAAAAATCAATCCTAATATTTCTGATGGTGTTTTAACAAAATTAATGATAACAAAAAAATCAAGTAAAAAAGTATGATCGTAAAAAACTTTTGTTTTAAATTTGAGTGCTGCACAAATGACAGCGATGGCAAACGACATTGTCGTTAAAGGTGGTTTTCTTGGTCCAGCATTATCAGTATTAATTAGTACAATAATACCTAAAATTTTACCAGTCTTAGGCACATTAGGACTAGCAGCAGCGCCTGGAGCAATATCTGGCGCAACGAAGAAAGCAGTCGCAGGTAATGGTATCATTCGTGGAAGTGGAATAAAAAAATTGTAAATTTTATGTAAATGATATATTATAATGCCACAAAAGATAAAGAAATCGCCAACAACAAAAAAAAAAGAAAACAACAAAAACAAAATCGCCAACACCAAAATGCAAATGCATATGCAATCAACCAAAACAAGGAGGAATTATTCCGTTCGCTCCACTTTTGGCGGGACTAGCGGGAAGTCTGCTGCCAAATCTTTTAGGAATCGGACGTGGTCTAACATTACCGGGTACTCGACCACCCCGTTGAATAATTTTGATATTATTGATAAGTTAAAAGCGGTTCCTGGATTTCACGGAGTTTATTCTAAAGATGAACTCGCATCAATAAAATCACCATCAGCTGTAAGTTCGTGTGTTTTTAATATACAAGATTTTAATGACGGATCCGGCACTCATTGGGTAGCAGTTTATAATAATAATTATTTTGACTCGTTTGGACTTCCTCCAAGCGATGTAATAAAAAAGTATATGAAGAAAAAATTTAAAAAGATATATTATTCATCAAATCAACTCCAACCTGTTGGAACGTCTGCTTGCGGATATTATTGTATTATGTTTATCCACCAGATGAGCAGAAATCTTAATTTTTTAAAATTTATTTTACAGTTTGACAAGCATCCTTCTCACGCTAATGATGAGATCGCAATAAATTTTATCTAAACTTAAAAATATAATAATGTCAACATACTGTCTCAAGTGTAGAACTAAAACAGAAAATATTAATGAAACAACAAAAAAAAAACAAACAAAAAACAACAGGATAATATTAAAAAGTTTTTGTGCAGTCTGCGGAAAAAGAAAAAATATGTTTTTAAAGAAAGTGTCCCCAGCGACAGTATCCTCAGAGATGTCGCTAGGATCTGGTTATCCTGATATTATTTTAGTCGACGACTAAAAATATAGAATGATATGCAACTGTGATTCTGACAGAGATTTGTGTCTTGAGCAAAATAAAATTGTCGCATACTGTCAATGTTGTAACAACAGAGAAATAATAGGATCAGGTAGAGATATACATAAAATTATTGTAAAATTACCAAAACCAAAAGGCGGGAATTGGCCAGGGTTTTCGTTAATTACAGGACCTTTAACTAAACCCCCTAGATCCCAAAAAAAACTAATGAAAAACGACAACCAAATTGGGCCGGTCAAGGGGGCCCTTTTAAAAAACAAGTGGATGCAATAGCGCGGGTCCCCCCCCCAGTCAAGATTATCTTTTACAGAAAGGTTTTTACATTGGGAAAGAAAAACTCGGAAAAAAAAACAGAAATTTTTGGGGGAATACAAAAATTAAAAAATTGTTTGAAAAAAATTACGGGATAATTTTGGAGCCAAACCCCAAATTCGAGATGGGGTTTTGAAAAAAGATTTGGGGGTTCCAGGGGGGAAAAGGGGGAAGGAGCAAAATCAAAAAACTCCGGACTTCGGGTAAACCCAAAAAAAGTAACGATCGACTTTTGGGGGCAGGGTTTGGCTTTCACAGACCTAAAAAAAAAAAAGTTCCCAAAAACTTAAAAGGTTATTGTTCCTCAACGGGCTAGGGTGATTTCCCGGGCAATAAAATTTGGGGTTTTTGGATTATTTCCAAATTTTTAACCCAGTTTAACGTTGGGCTGATGGGCCCAAAAAAGGTATTTGTTTAATGTTTATAAAAAGTTTTTTAAACAAATTAAAAGCCCCTTTCAGTTTTTTTTAAACCCGTTTCGGAAAAGAAAAGGACTTCAAAAAGAACCCGATGCGCTAAAAACAAAATAATAAGGGGAAAAAGGGAAAGGGGAAAACCCGAATAAAAAATTTTTGGGACTTTCCCGGGATCCGAAATTCTTTTAAAAACAAACTTCTTTAGAAAACCCTTTTCCCAAAAAAAAAACTATATAAAAAGAAAGGGTTTTCCAAACCGGAAACGGAAAAAGGGGTCAAAAAAAGCGTTTTCCTTGGGACCTTAAAAATTTAATCGCCAAGCCAAAACAGAGAAAATTTTCACAAAAACTAAAGACAGCTAAAAAACACCAACCCGGTACCCCAATCGAGAAAAAAATTTCTTTTAAATCCGGGTTAAGGGTGGGAAAAAAATTTTAACACAAAAACAATTTTGGAAAAAACCAATTTTAAAATGTCCACCCTAAAAAATTTCTTTTTTTAAAAAATTTCCCCAAAATTTAGCAAAAAAAAACCAAAACATGGGGGGGGGCCCCTTGCACCACTTAAATTTTTTAAAAAGGGTTTGGGGGATAAAAGTTAAAAAATTCTTTTACAAAAAAGGGTTTTTTTGCAAAAAGGTTTTATTTTCCCCAAACCTTTGGGGAGCGGGAAGGCCAAATATTTCCAAAAATTGGAAAAGGGTACTCCCTTTCCCCCCCCACTAACCCCAGTTACCGGTTTCCTTTTAAAAAAGAAATTCGGCCCGGGGAAACCCAAAAACCCACAAAATTTTTTTAATGAAAAAAAACTACCCAAAACCAAACTGGAAAACCCCAATTGTTTTGTTATTCCCGGAAAAAAAAAATTTTAAGAAAAAAAAATCAACATTTTTTAGTTTTTTTAAAATCCCCTTTTTTAAAAAACCCCATTAAAATTTTTAACCCCCATTGAAAATCTTTTCCCCCCAACAAAAGCCCCCCAAAAAATTTGATAAAAAATGGTTTAATTAAAAAAATTTGTCCCCCTTCCCCTAAATTTTGGGGGGTTTTACAAAAATTTAAAATTTTCCCCCCGGTTTAAAAAAATTAAACCCCCCAATTAATAAACACCCCCCCTTAAAAACAAACCCTTTAACCCTTCGTCCCTTCCCTTAAAAAATCTTTACCCAAAATGAAATCCCCGGAAATTTTGATATTTTTCCTTCGGGCCTAAAAAATTCCCATTTTAAAAATTTTTATTTTAAAAAAACCCCCAAAACCGTTTTTCCCCCTCCCCCCCACCCCCAAAACTAAAAAATTTAAAATTTCCCCCTCCCCCCCCCTTTTTTCAATTGCCCCCCCCCCAAAACCCCTTAATTTAAATTAAAAAAAACCCCCCCCCCCCCTTTCCCCCGAAATTTTTGGGGTTACCCTTTTTCCCCCCCTTTAAAATTTATCGTAAAAAAAAGTTTACCTATTTTTTTCACCAAACAATTCCCCCCAATTCCTTTATTTTTAATAAAAAATCACCCCTTTAATTTTTAACCCCCCTAATTTTCCCTTAAAAAAGAAATTTTTTTAAACCAAACCCCCTTTGACCTCATCCAAAAAGGAAAAAACCCCCACCCCCTCCCCCCCCGCCCCCCAAACCCCCTTTCCCCCCCTAGTAATATTTTTGTGAGTTCAACCTTCTTTTCCCCCCCGCCCCACCCCCCCCCCCCAATTAAAATTTAAAAAATTTTTATTTTTATCCCCCCCCAAAAAATTAATGTTTTAAAAGTTTACCTGTTGAAAAAAAATTAAACCAAAAACCCCAAAAGCCCCCCCCCCTTTTTTAATTTTTTTAAAAAAAACCCCAAACTAACCCCCCAAAAGCCCTAAAAAAAATGTTTTTAAAAGTTTTAAATATTTTAAAAAATTAATTTAAAAATTCCCCAAAGGGGTTCCCCCCAAAAAATTTCAAAAAGAACCCAAAAAAACCCCCTAAAATTAAAATACCAAAAGTGCAGTTTCCCCCTTTAAAATTTAAATCCCCATTTCTATCAAAAAACCCTTTACCCCCCCCCCCAACCCCCCCCCTTACCAAAACCAAGGGTTTTCAAAAAATTTAAATCCCCCAAACCAAACCCCCCTACCCCATTTTTAATTTCCCTTCCCCCTTGAAAAAGCCCCCAAATTTTGTCCCCTTACCCCCTACATAATTTTACCCCGCCCAAATGGAAATTTAATCTTAATAAAAATAAACCCCCTTTTCCCCAGCTTTTTTAATCCCCCCCCTTTAATTCCCCCCCCCCCTCATCCCCCCCCTAAAAACCCCAAAATTCCTTTTAAAAATAAAAAGGTTTTCCCCCCAACCCCCCTTTTAAAAATTTTAATACCCACCAGACCGGAAACCCCCCCTTCCCCCCCCTTCCCCCCCAAAAAATTTTCCCCCCCTGGGAGTCAACTAAACTCCAATTTCCCCCCCCCCAAACCCCCCCCCCCAAATTATCAGCCCCCCCCCTTTTTCCCCTTTTATTTAAAATATATTAAATTTAACCCCGGATAATTATTAAACCTCCTTTAACCCCCCACCCCCAAAAACAAAAACCAAAAAACCCCCCCCCCCCAAGTCCCCCCCCCAAACCCCCCCAACCCCCTTTTTTTGTCCCCCCCTTTTTCCCCCAACCCCCCCCCCCCCCCCCTAACCCCCCCCCCCCTTAACCCCCCCCCCACCCCCCCCCCTATAAAAAATCCCCCCCCTATTGTTTCCCCTTTACCCCCAAAACTTTTTTAGTTTTCCCCCCCCCCTTTTCCCAAAAAAAAAAACCCAATCCTTAAAGGGCCCGAAAACCCAAAGACTGGATGCGGCTGAAACTCATCTTGTAAGGATAAGTTTTCAATGTTGTCATCAGTGACTTTATCTTTCACGTGATATACACGCTGTCCCTCTGGAATATCATCGCAAAACAACGTGTAAATAAAATCTTTTCTAAACATTGCAATCCTCTCGGCATTATCTCCCTTTACACTAATCGTATAACCCGCTGACGTTAATTTGCCAACAGATATTCTAGTTTTGATGTTAATAACCGAACCTAATACATTTCCAGCGTATAAGTTATACTTTGGGTGAACATGATAAATCTCTTGCTCACGTGCGCTTGTCAGATTTACTGTCATTATATTATAGGCGATTTTTTTATCTTTATTTGATTTTTAGCGCATGCGCAGTGTGAGGTAAAGTTATACTTGGGGTGAATTTGATATGCTTCTTGCTCACATGTGTTTGTTAGATTTGCTGTCATTATATTATAGGAGATTTTTTATCTTTAATTGATTTTTAGCGCATGCGCAGTATGAGGAAATTATCAATTAGATATTACATTATAGTATAATAATGTTAAAATTGCGTGATATAGCTAAGAGAAGTCTTATGGGATAACCTAATAAAATAGCGACTGCTTTTGCAGGTTTTGATAATAGTTATCAGTTTGATAATCAAATTGTTTTAGTAAATTTTAATGCAGCAAATCTTTACCACCTACTACAGACAACTGTAAAACGTGAGCTCGAAAAACACAAAAGTATCAGATTATTTGTGCAATATCATGTTATATTTTCAAAGTTAGTTATAACGGAAGAATTAACTAAAAAAGAAATTGCAGAACCTTATATGAACGCAAAATCAAGACGTGTTTTGCTTGGGACTGATCTGTTATCACTATCTGATGAAATACACCAAGAAATCTGGGAAAAAAATAGAGGAATTCACTCAATTTGGTTCGGGTTTGAAGTTTGAAATGATCAAAGAAATATTGTTTCACACGATGAAATATAACGCATTACGAGGTAGTTCATACATCGACCTGCCACAAAAAATAAAAAGTAAAAGATGTTGTATAAACATCAAAAACATAGATAACAAGTGTTTCCAATGGGCTGTTCTTTCCGCACTATTTCCAGCAGAAAAACACGCTGATCGCGTTGAAAAATATATCAGTCACGTGTCTAGATTAAATTTTAAAGATATTAACTTTCCTGTGGCAGAAAATCAAATACCAAAATTTGAAAAGCAAAATAACGTTTCAATTAACGTTTTTGGACTAGATGAAAAAGAGGCTGTATAACCGAGATATATTTCAGAAAAAGCTTCACAATCGACTATAAATTTACTGTTTTACAAAAATCATCACGTTTGGATTAAAAACTTTAACGGATTAGTTGGTAAACAGTACAATGAAAATAGGAACAAAAAGTTCTTTTGTTACCGCTGCTTGCATGGTTGTGCTAACAATGAAACATTACAAAAGCATTTGCAGTACTGTAATGATGTGCAAAGAATAACAATGCCATCTAAAAAAGATAGTGTGTTACAGTTTGTCCATCATAATCACAAACTAAAAATTCCTTTCGTCATATACGCTGATTTTGAGTGTTTACTTCAACCTGTACTTGGCGTAGAAAATAATCCTAATCAATCGAGTACAAGAAAAGTTCAAAATCATGTTCCGTGTGGAGTAGCGTATAAGGTAGTTTGTTGTACTGATTTGGCTTCTCAAGCAGTTGATTAACGAAGTTGATAATATATTTACTCGTTTGAAAAAAGTAACGCCAATGTTAAAATTAACACCTCAACAAGAATCCGATCACGAGCAAGCAGAAATTTGTCATATTTGTGAAAAAGCTTTTGATACTGACAACAAAAAAGTACATGACCATTGTCATTTGACTGGACAGTATCGTGGAGCGGCTCATAATCAGTGTAATTTAAAATTTCATGCTCCAGATTTTATTCCAGTTATTCTTCACAATTTTCGAGGATATGATAGCCATATTATAGTAGAAGCTTTTGGTGATCCTGATATAAAATCTCGTCTAAAACTCGATAACGTCATCAAATGCATCCCAAATAATTTTGAAAAGTACATGTCAGTTACGCTAGGTAAATTGCGTTTTATTGACAGCCTGCAGTTTATGGCAGCCTCGTTAGATGAGCTAGTAAAAGGTTGTAGTAAATTTGATAACCTAAGAGACTGTTTTGGAGATAAATTTAATCTACTAGCTAAAAAAGGAGTTTTTCCATACGACTACCTCGACGACTGGAGTAAATTTGATGAAACATCTTTACCTGGCAAAGATAAATTTTACTCACAACTTAAAAACGAACATATAACTGATGATGAGTATAGGTATGCACAAGATATCTGGAAAGAGTTTGATTGTGAGACTTTTGGTGATTATCATGATTTGTATTTGAAAACTGACGTGTTATTATTAGCAGATGTTTTTGAAAGTTTTCGAGAAGTGAGTTATAATAATTACGGACTAGATCCTTGCTGGTATTATTCTGCCCCTGGACTGTCATGGGATGCTCTGCTAAAGTTTAGTAAGGTAAGGTTGGAATTACTGACTGATGTTGATATGTTCAATTTTATTGAAAAAGGTATCCGAGGCGGTATTAGCGTGATAACAAAAAAGTATGCTGAAGCAAACAACAAATATTTGAAACAGTATAATCCTAAGCTCCCTTCAAAGTATATAGTTTATCTAGATTAAAATAACTTGTACGGTTATTCGATGGCAGAACCAATGCCTCTTGGTGGATTTCATTGGATAACGGCTGATCGATTTCTATCGGAGACAGAAAAAAAAGATACCCGAAGATGTTTCCTATTTTGTTGAAGTTGATCTTGATTATCCAAATTCGCTACACAAATTACATAACGATTACCCTTTCTGTGCGGAATCGATGGTCATAGATTATAGTTTGTTATCAAAAGAACAACAAGCGTTAGCATCACCAAGGCAACATTCCATGGTCAAGAAACTAGTACCAAATTTACTTGATAAAAAAAATTATGTTTTGCATTACATAGTTTTAAAATAAGCGATCGATGCTAGTCTTGAGTTGAGAAAAGTTCATCGTGTACTAAAATTTAATCAGTCGCCGTGGATGAGAGGTTATATTAACTCAAACACTTCAAGAAGGGCTGTAGCGAAAACAGAGTTTGAAAAAAACTTCTTTAAACTGATGAACAATTCCGTTTTTGGTAAGACGATGGAGAATATTAGGAAACGTGTAAATATTGAAATAGTTAATGATGTCAATCGCAGAAACAAACTTGTGTCAGACGATGATGTTGTGAGCATGAAAATATTTAATGAAAATCTTGTTGCGATACAAAGACGAAAAGTAAATCTAAAACTAAACAAGCCGATCTATGTTGGAGCTGCAGTGTTAGATTTATCAAAGTGGCTGATGTACAATTTTCATTACACTTTTGTTAAAAATCAGTGGCCGGCTAGTAGATTATTGTTTACTGATACTGATTCGCTCGTATATGAAATCGAATGTGAGGACATCGATCAGGACATGTACAATAATCAACATCTGTTTGATCTTTCCGATTATCCACGTGACAGTAAATTTCATGACGACACAAATAAAAAGGTTATTGGTAAGTTTAAAGATGAAATGAACTCGAGCGCTATCAAATACTTTATCGGATTACGCAGCAAAATGTGTGCTATATTGTTAGACAATAATAAAATAACGAAAAAAGCCAAAGGTCTGCCTCGTAATTTTGTTAAAAGTTTATGAAATTTGATGACTACAAGTACGCGCTTGATGGTGGTGTTAGTTTTATGAGAGCTATGGCAATTCGAACTAATCATCATAAGCTTGAAACAGATGTCATTATCAAACGTGGATTGTGTAATTTTGATGACAAACGTTATTGTGAAAATGGAGTAGATACATTTGCCCTTGGGTATTTTCATTGTGACTAAAATTTTATCTAAACTTATAAAATAATGTTTGAAAATTTGACAATGACAAATAGCTACAATAGTAACATCAAATATCTAATGATGGACGGTAAACAATTGACAGTTGAATTTAATAATGAAACATCAGGTATATGTTTTAATGGAACACGTGACAAGTTAAAACTTTCGCTCATCAGATCTGATAATTATCTCGAACAATTGTATCAAAAGTTGCTAGCGGAATTTAAAAACTTTCACAGCCCCATTAGCCAACAAAACTATACTAAACTCACAATTGATCTCGATCGGTCAAGGGTATATTTTATCAACAAAAAATATCCTCTGAACAAACCAGAAATGAAAGATTTGTTTGAGTCCCATCGCTGTGTGAGCGGTAAAGTAAAATTTAGTATCTATAGTCGTGATAGTGAAGTATTTTTAATATCAACAGTTGAAAAATTAATCATTGGTAATGAGATATAAAATAATATCATTTTCATTCTAATGCTAGTTTAATTTCCGCCTTCTTAACTGAAACGTTCTAATGTACAGTTTAATTTTCGTCCTGTTATCTGATAAAAAATTTGTGGTTAAACCTATTTGCCGTCTTTAGAATAATCGTATTCCACGCATGCGCTGTTCTAACAAATTCGTCACTTCTGTTGACAGAGCTTATCGCATTCCAACACCTGTTGTTTTGTCTGGTTACAAAATATCTGTCTACATAGTAGTAGTATAGGGAAATGAAGGTTTGGCGGGGTGGGGGAGGAGGTGTGGGAGGGGTGGTGGGCCAAAACCCTCATTTTCCTCTACTACTGACGCCAGTGCAATAAATGTCTGGTCAAACTGGTAAAGTCTCGAGTATGTTCGGTATTTGCTCATACCGATTTTGCATGCTTAATAAATGTCTGCTCAAATCGGTTAAGCCTTCATTATATTCAATAAATGTCTGCTCAAAAAACATGAGAAAAGATTAGCAATTTGTTTCAATCGAAAATAATTCCCGATTATCATCGTCACCGTGTTCGTTCTCATCGCCAACATTACAATCACTGATACATTCATTTGATACCTAAACCCTTGTATCCGGATCTATTTTATTACGACTGTTTGATTTATAAATATAATCATACTACAATTGATATGAAAATTGGAGATTTCGTTCATGTCATCATTGCAAGTTTGATTTTATGGGATACAACTCTGTAGAGACTATCACATAATGCACACTACTGATGCCATTGTGTAATGCATTTCGATCCAGAGTTGAAAAGCCTGCCATTAAGAACATGATGTGACAGAGCCAAGATATCGCAATCTTACATGATACATACGCAATCATACATGATACATACGCAATCATACATGATACATACGCAATCATACATAATACTTATGCAATCATACATGATACTTACATTTAAAATATTTTCTAGAGTAGCATCAGGAATGCAGACATCGTAATGTGATCATTTAAATCTCCACTGAACATAAAAGCAGCTTTTTGCAACACATAAGATTTTGTCCTATTCTAATTTCCTAATAAAAACAGATACAAAAATAAATTCCATTTTCTTTATCTAGGGTGAGATATAACAAATATAACAATCCCCTTGTTAGAAATATATTTGGTAATCTGGGAGAAAATATGCTATCCATTACATCTTTGCAAATCTATGCATATGATTCATTGTATACTGTCCTTTACTAAATGTGTCTTGAAAAATGCAGTTACTGCTCCTAAAATCCTACCAAGCTTTATACTTATATTAACAAGGATAGTTTTACCTTATTCCAAAAAATGTTGTGAAAACTTTTGTCCGACATACATATTTGGGCAACAACATTATGTTGAAAGTTAGTGCAATAAGACGCAAATTGAAAATTAAATTGATATTTTTCAGTGTTAGATATTCCAACACAATACAAAATTGTATGTATTACATGAAACAGTATCTTTTTATCTATTATAATGGTTTTAACATTGTGCCTAATTCTGTAACTCTGGTTAAATTGGTTAACCTACTCCCTAATCATGTTACTCTCTGGTTAAATTGGATCCATCCCTGTCATCTCGGGTGTGTTGACCCATTAATTCCCGGTGTTCCACTGAGTAGCCTTTTAAAAGGGATTTCTGAGCAGAACTCGTATTTGTTTAATTTGGACATGATTTTTACGTCCGGGTTAGTCTAAACATATTTTTGTTTTATAAAAAAAATTGTCGAGGCAACAAAATCGATTTCTTAGTCGATTACCTAACTCGAGTACCTATCAATGAAATCATCATTGTCGTCGAACGAAATAGTGGTTTGGCTCAGAAAGTCCCATCCTCATGTAATACTACTGCGGTTTTTATTATATTTTTACACACAAAAGTTTACATAGATACATGTCGAGATCTTTTCAAAGTCTAAACTTTTGCTATTATATAACTTTCATCATCATCACAAAACAAGTACAAGTTAATTTTGCCACTAATAAGAGACCCAGGTTCTAGCATCTTGATAAAATTTCCATGTGAGACTATTGATTTATTGACATGGTTTTTTTTTTTAGCTCATCATCAACTGTTATCTGAGTATATTAATTCTGAGATATCGGATTGTAAAGATTTTCAATAACATGAGAAAGCGAATCTGTAACCCAAGCATGCTTACTAAAATAATCTGAATTCTCCTTGCGAATCAGAAAAAACTTTATCTTGTTTCTGCTTTTGAAATACGTACTATATTCCTCATTGTCAAGCATAATTGTCTTATTTTTGCTTCAGAAATTAATTCTTTTCTCATCTTTAATGTAGTTCCCTCTACTGCTGTTTCTTACATATTTCATATTTCACACACAATTTACTGAATATACTTTTTTTGTAATTCAGAACTCTGCTTGGTATCATATCAACAAGTAAATCGTCTGCGAGCACACAATTTACTGAATGCATTGCAGAACTCTATTCGGTATCTTATCGATAAGCAAATCGTTTGATGCGCAATTCCTGTATCAGATCTAACATAATAAACGTGTCACCTCTGAGATAAGCTTAAAATTGATTAAGAATTTGCTATTACTATTTTACAAAAAGTATTTTTGTTCTTGTATTTTGGGTCGATCTTTTGTTTATTGCTGATAATACAATACAGGCTCCTGATATTATCAACAGTAATGGGTTTTCTGTTCGTCATGCTGATGCTATTCAACTTGTTGAAAGTAACATTAGAATGTAGTTTAGCATGCCTATTATCTTTCTGTAATATGTTCTGGCGTGTCTGACGCAGTAAAGTTTTTTTTTTTTTTTTTTATCAGAGTGTTTAGAGTATTTGATGAGCTCATCGCTGTCGTAGTCCTAAAGACCTGATAAAATATAACTGATATGAATTTCTTTTTAATCGTTATGAAACTGTTTCAGTAATTATTTCAATTGACATAGTATTATCAGTAGCAGCTTTACCAACCAGAGCACTAAATTTACTACTAACAAGATCAGTAAGAATATCTCCGTACTTATCATATACTTTAGATGAACTATCATTATATCTGCTATAACTAATAACATAACTATGCAAGTTTAAAATTTTTAAGTACTAGATACTGCCTGAGATTTGATATGCTGTTGCAAAACTCAAAAGACCTTTAATATCCGCTTCTTCTAAATTTATGTCATTGACGGATAGGTTTAGGTATCCAGCATTCAACTCTGATTTTTCTGTATTTTGATTCTGTCAGCAACTTTCTAGCTTCTTCTTTATATTTTTAACGCAATTCTTTTTAGATCTATTATATATTTCATAACCTTCAACAATATTATGTTCTACAGCTGTAATATCATCGAGCTCCTGATAAAATATCATCACTTGACTTAATTTTATACTCAATTTCTGATATTGCGTTTAGTGCAGCATTAATGTGTTATAAGTTATACTCTTTGTTATAACCGATTACCGACGAGAGAGAGAGAGAGAGAGAGAGAGAGAGAGAGAGAGAGAGAGAGAGAGAGAGAGAGAGAGAGAGAGAGAGAGAGAGAGAGAGAGAGAGAGAGAGAGAGAGAGAGAGAGAGAGTTTATTAGAACTAGATATGATGTAGTTAGCAGGTTAGCATCAACATGATTATTTACTATTTCCGACGTCTTTTTATCCGGTTGGACAACCGAGTACATGAAATATTCGACTTTTAGCAAATATGTCTCTTAGCTTACGATTCTTAAGAAACTTATTTTTTTTTGTTGTTTTAGCTTGTTTGCCAAGTTCACCTTATCTTTTTGTAGTCGCTCTTGCTAAAAATTTTTTTTACCACCTCGAGATATTTTTTTACAAGATTTGATTTGTTGATCGTCAACATATTTTCTTTACTTAGCTCTGCAACGTATTTGACAGTAACTTTTCAACCGTTAATCGCTGTTCCAATCAATACCCTATAGAGTGTAATCCATGTTGTATTATTGTTGGATCCTTATAATCGCCAATTATTAATTCCTCCCAGAAAAGCATTTAGTTTACCTCGTCATTGAAAATTTCAATATTGCTTCGGCTTCTGGTCACTATATTTTGACCCAAACGTGTAATTCAATTCCAAAGGAAAATTAATGAAGAATATAATTATGTTGCATTTTGGACCGGCTTACTGATAAATGGTTCAAACCTTCTATACAACTGGATTTTACACCTAAAATCATTGACGAATGTGTGATTTAAGCATGTACAAAGGAATATCTAATGTTAGCGAATCCACAAACGAAGTATACATGATGCTGCAATCATGGCAATCTGCATACAAATATTTCACAAGCAATGATTTCTTTTTGTTGTAATAATATACTATTATTGATTGTGACTTTACAATATATTTTATAGATAATGTTTCCTTTGCGTAGCATTTTTTTTATATTGAACTGGTACTATATTTTGAATAGCTTGTGCAATAATACAATTAAGTTTGTGGTGACTGAGTGATAATATATTGTACGATAGGATTATTATTATTGCAATTTATATTACATAAATTGCGAAAAACTCACAGATTGATATGTACAGTATCTAAAAGAAGTGAGGAGTATATATAATGTTGGAATCATATTAACCAAATAGTGGAGTGTTTCTAATGTGTAAAAAAGATGAATTAATATTAATTAGTCAGCTGCCTTCATCATTACACTATATGGAAAAATCTATGGTATATTTACATGAATATGAAAAATAACTACAAAAATAAGGGTCCAAGCAACAAACGTAGTGTTCAGAATTTTATGAAAAGAAATTCACATGCAATAACAGAAACTTTTAAGTTCATATACAGTGTCAGACATTTTGCATCATCAGATGTCACTGTACAAGAGGCAGTCATTTATGTGTTGGTATAATAGATTGTACTAGTTATTGTGCAGTGATTTGGCCAAATAGTGCATTGAAGAATATTATATTCGAAAACAAAAATTTATCTGACGCCAATCCTTGGCTGATGCAGCCTGGTGAAAATAGTTTCTTTGTGACTATCTACCTTGGAAATTTCTAGTCCAGATGAAAAGTACTTTATAGCGATTGTCATTTGATGGCGTCATGACTCAATCACTGTAAAGATGCATAACCTGGAAAAATGTGAACTCTCTGGCAGAAAATGCCACTATGAATACTGTAAATTGCAATGTTAAATGTTGGTCTTTGTGCTTGGTCATATTTTAATGTTGTTGTGATAGGTTTTGTATGTGTTCCTGCATGGTTTTAGTTGTAAGGAATTGGGGTGGGGTGCTTCCAATATATATCTAGATTATGGCACCCAACCAGGCTCAATTATGGTTCAGAAGATGGGTTAGAGAACAGTTGCTATATAGTTCTATGCCCCCCCCAGTCAGCAATGCTGACGGTCAAATAATAAAAGGTACAAAGAGTTAAATTAAATAACAGCGATTTAATTAACAAATAGTCAATCACTCGAATTTCTCAAATGTCCTCTTTCGCTCGACCCTTTGAGCCTATCTCATCATAATTTCTAGTGTGACTTTCGCCATGACCTTGATTTTTACCCATCTCCTGATTCCTCTTTGTCTCTCCTAATCCTCTTTAGGTTCCTTCTCTTACTCCTTCTCTTCTCACTCCTCCCAGACTACTTTCCTCCTTCTCTAGTTCCCTCGTCTATCTGTCGACTCTAATTTGCCGACTCTGACTGTACCGAGTCTCTCTCTCTCTCTCTCTCTCTCTCTCTCTCTCTCTCTCTCTCTCTCTCTCTCTCTCTCTCTCTCTCTCTCTCTCTCTCTCTCTCTCTCTCTCTCTCTCTCTCTTAGAGACTCTACCTCTAACTGGAAGTTGTCTCCCGAAAGCTTCCTGCAAAACACAAAGATGGTACACTATTATTTCTAGGCACTCATACTACACATTTAGCTATTCATCAGACAAGGCTATCAAATTTGATTGGTCACGCATCCATTCACACCAAAATGAACTCTTGCATGGTAAAACACAACATAATCACAATATAATAAACAACATCATAAAAGCACGATATCAATTACTCGTATACATACAACGATAACCAATTCACATCAGTACATATTCATAATGCGATTATATTGACAATCACAATAATTAGACGCATATCTTTACATCACAACTCATACCAAATTATACAAATATTAAAATATCTATGCTCTGATATATTCAAACATATATTTTAACTAGTGAACGCTGACATACGCATTCCTAAAGGTACTGGTTACTACGGAGTAACCTATCAACGACTCATTATATTAATTCTGCTAAACTAGCAATCTACATAATTATCTATGTAACTCAAATTCATGTCTCAAAAAAGCTCATAAATGAAACACTACAAAGAAATTATATGTACTAAAACAATCCCAGTAATTGAGTAAATATAATATCAATACTCAAAATTACGACGCTGTAATGTTTTGCAAAAATAGCACAAATAAATATCTTCGAGAGCTTATTTTATTATTCACAATTCTTTGTCCTACGTCTCTCGTTAATTCACGAGTGGTGTCTCATGGAGTATAATTCATGACAGTGATGTCTCCTCACAAGAGGGTGTTTCAGGTATATTAACTAATTCTTAAACAGAGGCCAGCTAATCTCTCGAATCTAGGATTTAGGCCCACCCCTGGCTGAATTCCAATTGGATATTGTGGGAATGACCCAATCAACTGAACTGTCAGGGTTTCTCGCTGTCTTTCTATGTGGCATGTAAAACAAGCCCCATTTACCCCTTGGGCTACCTTTTGATCTCTGACCAATGTATAACACATGGGTGAAAATTACCAGGTTGGACCCAAGAGTCGAGTTTTATGGCAACTTACATATTCGCTTGATACTGGCCAGCGGAGATTGCTCACACTTTAAACGCGTTGAAAACAACCCCACGTTTATACATCCAGCTACCAAGCTTGAAGGAATGTGATAGTTGTAACGGAGTAATGTTGCATAATTAATGCTGCGGACCATGCGGATCTGTTCACAAGTATTATCATGATTGTCGGAGATGATTTGCCAATAAATAATAGTACCTATTGTTGTAGGAATACATGATGAAAAACGTGAAGATGATAAAGAAGTAAATAAAATCTCAGCTAGAATTGACACGATTGTAGTTTCTGATCCTGGTAAAGTAAACGTGTTTCAAAAATAAGAAAAGAAGACTCACCTGCATTATTAAGTCGTACATTTGAACCACGTCTGACTGTATGAGAGTTGTATGGAACAGCAGTATGATTACATATCAACATTCATTTGTTGCCCAGCAGATGAAAATTGCACACATAGTTGAGGCTTGGAGGCATCGAAGCAACTATCGCCACTAAAACTGCTGTGTAAGTTCGCCAACAAAACATTCCAAAATTTAAAATGTATCTTAAAATGTAAAGACTCTGAGGTAATTAAGAAAGAAATTGGTAAAAGTTTTGCAAAGATGTTGTCTACAAATGAAGACATTAGTTATGTAGGATCAACTCCTACTCTCAAATGCAGACAAATATGAGCCAAAATATATCACAATACAAATGAAATATACATAACTCATCCCCCATAAAGAAAAAGAAAGATGTATTCAGTGAAACGTGAAACTTTCTTTTATGCAAAAAATAGATTAATAATTAAAATTACATAAATGTCTAATGAATAACACAAAATATACATTATGCAATATCGTATTAGTATACACATGACAATACCTCTGCAAAAAACTTTTCTCTTGGATGAGCATAATGTCAATGCTGTATTCCTGTATCAATCAACATTTTAACTCTTATTTTTTTCATTACCTTTATGAAAGCAAGTCAGTTGTACACACTGAATACAATAAATAGAGAAGGAGCTAAACCAATGTACATTTTTAAAGGATTGCATAGCCAGCATTAAAGCCAAACATTCCTTCTCGATTGTGGAATAATTTCTCTGGTGCTTGTCTAATTAATTTTTTTAAAAGAAAATTAAAACATTGAATAGTAAACACCATTTTTGTCTTCTTGAATCAATACTCCACCAACACCTATAGCACTTGCATCAACCAACACCTATAGCACTTGCATCAACACAAGTTTCATGCCGAATGACATTACTTTATGCATGTAAAAGAAACACAAGAGGTGGTTGGAGACAATTGGGCTTGTCCAAGAAGAGCAACCACCTGAGAATGCAAAGTTAAAATAAACAGTGCACACAATTAAACAAGCAGCACGGCAGCAAAGCTTTTACCAACCAAAAAGTTTGCTGCTAAAATACTTAATGCTGACGAATTAGACCAGGATAAGTTGAAGCATGAAATATATGTGAATACGTGTCTGGGTTACATCAAAGAGAATGACCCCGTATGGATATACAAGGAGTGGGATGGACATAAAAGAAAAAGCAGTAAGATCCAATGTGGACCACGTTTGAGAGGTTTGTTATACACTATTGAACAAAGGTGATGGTTATGCTGAATTATACTCTATTATAATCTATGTGCTCAAGGAGAATATGCCTCGCAAGGAAGAAAAGGAAACATGAAAAGATCTCAGTGGTCATGGACGTCAATGTAGGGTAACATAAGGACCAAAAGGTTCTTGGACTGCTTGGAAACAATATTGGCATCAGTTCATGCAAGCACCTTAAGTCCTTAACGAGGACGTATCATTTTTTCGGTGATTTCTCACCAATGATATTATGGAATTGGAAACGTTTTGTTTGTTGATGCACTAACTCACTGAAGACATCGAATCAATTTTCATTAGAACAAATCATGTTTTACATCAAATCTATGTTGCAATACACCATGTTATGGTACAAAATTTAAAAAACAAAAACAAGTATCACTTGATGATTACTATAAACGAAAAGGGAATTGTGAATTTCACTAAACCGTAATTGTATTGATGTCATTGCACACGTATTACAGTTCTCCTATTATTGGAACCTGGCAAAAAGTGGAATTTTCCACTTGCATGAATGACATGAAAATGATCAAAGAAAAGATCTGATTGAGGAGTATGATAAAATCTGGCAATGATTGTACAATGTCCTTAGTCAACTGTTATCTTGAGGCTGGCATCACATAATTGTCTAAGAGAAAATTTTTAGGTTTGCTCGAAGATATTTAGACAATATCAAAATTATCTTGACGATTCAGATCTAACCTGTGGTGCCATCAGCGGCAGTTATGAAAGCGAAGCTTCCGTGAACGTATTTGCTCAGGGTCTCATACTGTATGGGTTTTCGCCAACATCTGAACCATGTGATCTGCTATCAATTACTCTTGCTTTGTCTGTGTATCCTCCATGTTGTAATGACCGGTTGACCGTGTCATTGACCTTTTTGACCTCACTCATGTGTTATTTTTTTATGAGTTTATATATTAGGCATGTGCATGTGACATTAAATTTGTTCATCAAAAACTGGACCCTGCACCCTAATCCATGGCAGCAAACTATTTGTTCGTAACTTCTCTGTCAATCCAATCACAGCTTTAGACATTGCTGAAGCAATCACCACAGATTGCTAGGGTGGGTGCAAAGAAAATTTTCAGTGAAAAAATACATTTTCTTTTTTATCCTGCCATTTGTAATGAGAAGAAAAGAGGCATCTATGTGAGTTCTTTAAAAATAACACTTGACGATGTTTGAACAATCATTGAAATACTTCTACACTTAATTATGTACAAGTTTAAAAAAAAAAAACATTTGATTTCATTTGGGTGCAACTATTGCTTGCATTGTCTTATTAGTGATAACAACATTTACTGATTGTGACATTATTATCATAGCATTATAACAATGATGGGCAAAGGCGCAGTTTCAAAAATGGCCATTATTTAATTGATTTTTTTTGGGGGGTGGTGGTGGTGGTGGTGGCCTGCATGCAATAAAAAGGGTCAACAAAACTGATGCAAAGTGATTAACAAATAAACAATCAGTCGTTAGAATGAGACTGGCCACTTAAGTTTGTGGGGAAGAGGTAAGATCTGAGATTTTCTGTCGAGGCTGGGAATGTTATTATTGGCAAACATTTTTTTAAAGCAATTTTTGGTGTTATAAATTTGAGTAAGAATATTTATTTTTTTTAAAAAGAAAATCAACAAACAACTGAGCTCACATTTTTTTTTTGCAGGACACCCCTCACCGTCAAATATGCATAATGAATAAAATTTCCTCAAGTCCTATTTTTCTTACAAGCATAAGTTCCTTAAGTTTTCCATTCCACGCACGGCGTGGTATCTCAGTGGGTGGAACGCCCGACTCATAATCCAAAGGTCGTGCGTTCAATACGCCAGGCGAGCCCGGTCAACTAACTCGTGTCCTCCTTGGAAAAGGCACGTAGTTCCTGTTTCCTTGTCATGATATATCCAAATGTGCGTTAAAAAAAACAACACAGGTGTTTGTATCATTACTTACAATTTACATACCATACATGTATTTATTATTGTATATGTATCACAGGTAAATTGTAAGCAACGGCGATTAAAATACCACCAATCACGTACATTTATCTCAACAAGTCAGTGCAAAGAACATTGGTTTAATTATTGCAGAATCAGTGTCGAAATAAAGCTGTTTAATTTGTGTTCAAAGTGTATTTTTAAACTACTGAACTACTTATGTTTTAATATCACGGAAAGAAATAGTTCAGTAGGGGAGGCAATGCAAAAACGGAAGTTGAAATTTACG
Source organism: Potamilus streckersoni (assembly GCA_016746295.1). NCBI lineage: Eukaryota > Metazoa > Mollusca > Bivalvia > Unionida > Unionidae > Potamilus > Potamilus streckersoni. The sequence continues at coordinate 662,738 of JAEAOA010002319.1, forward strand.
TCATTGAGTCGGGTTCTCCTTAATTTTGCACTGACATAACAGAATAGAAGTTTATCCAGAGAGCGAATGTATGACGCAATTTGATACTCGCAGTGCTTGACAGCGATCTGTTTATTGAGACGGTCATTTATTCTTAATTTGCCCTAAAAGATTATTCCAAAAGGAAAACATGGCAATATCCAAAAGAAGGTAAGCCTTAGTATGTCCGTGTTTCCTTATTTTAGCAAAGTAAATTAAGCAGAGGAGAATTAGGATATTAACAACGTCGGCAAACAAGATGTCTTGAATCTAGGTCTCGGTCAAAGTTGTCCTTAAATTTGTTCCCAATTTTTATTTAATGAAGCATGATCTTCACTTTCATTGCATATTCATGTTGTTTCCTTTAAAACTATAAATGGTTGCTATTATGCTCAACACACTATGAGTAGGACAAAATGGGTGGTGAAGACGAGAAGAAAGGAGTTCTTTTGTGTTTTTTATATATGCAATTCAACTTCAGCATCACTTTTTTATACTTTACATTAGACATGGGGTATTTAACGTTTGGGTATTAGAATTAGGAAGAGCTCCTGTTCATTATTCTAATAGCTAAATAGGTATGCTGCTATTTTTATAAGTTAATAAATCAATGTTCACCTTGACCTTATTCATGACTGCTGTTTATGGTAATATTTCAGACTTGTATATTCTGCTTATGTCTGGTATAAGTGACCAAATCAGGGAAAATAATTTATCCCAAAAGAAAAAGAATCACTTTTCCAGGCTGTGTTTATAATTCATAGTGAAGGAGGTATTTGGATAACTTCATTGTAATGTAACAATGGCTACATGATGTAGATGGAAGTAAATTTCAAACCATTTGAAGATAATTGCCGAAAATAAAGGACCATTAGGAAGGCTAATCCTTCCAAAAATTCATCAGCATGTAGTACCACAAAATAAAAGATAAAAGATAACAATGTTGCTAATTTGTAAAAGGTCTATAAAAATTAAAATAATAAATGTCTGTATATATAAAACTTTTAAGTATTAAGGAATAAGGTATCAAGGAATAACTTACACAATCAAATAACAGGGTTTTATTGTTAATACAATTCAGCTTTGTTTTGGTTTGTATGCATAGCTTCTTTTTGGTTCATATCGTTCAGTACAAAATATGGATATGGGTAAAATATGGATATGGGGATAGTAAACTTTTCTGTAATGTATGAACATGTGGGGGGATTCCCTAGTCTGGTTAGCAGAAAGACCATAGGCTTACCCTACATTTGATTTAATCCACTTGTTTATCAGTGTATATATATATATATATATATATATATATATATATATATATATATATATATATATATATATATATATATATAACTATTAAATGAAATTTACTGCAGCAATCATTGATCATAAGATCATAATAGGTTTTTATACCAAGACATGCAATTCAAGCACTTCAAAGCCAAAACACCAACCCACATTGAATAAAAGTTTCCATGGTAGAACCATGATAAGTTGTATCATTTTTGTTGTTGATAATGACAAAAACAACTTTTAAATTGTTCTGTCTTCAGTTGTTTATGCACAAAATCTTTTATTGCCAAAGGAAATGTAAAGTTCAATAATAAACCTGACAACAACATGCATCTCCTTCTCCTTTTTCTGCATCATGGGTTTATGATGATGATGATGTCCAGATACAGAACATCAGTATATATATATGACTTAAATTATAGACCCAACATCAAAACATTAGTACCAGGTATACGATTAGTACTGCTTATTCAATGGCATAAACTGATATAAGCTCAAGCTCAAATTCCTTCATCACCATGGTGGTTCTGCCAACCAGAACTCTGCCAACCATAATTGTGATGTCATACAGGAAATTTCCAGAGTTCCTTGTGGAGTAACCCTGACAGAGATGGAATATAGCATGGCTGAGCAATCTTTTTAGTATACAGTTCTGGACAGGTTAAATTATTGCTTAAGCTTGTGAAACTTTCAATGAAGTTTTTTTCAGGACAAGTATTTTTTATCATGTGTAAAAGTTGAACTGCTGCAGATTTTTTTTTACTTTATGTTTGTGGATAATCTGTAATCTGTCTCAGACAAGGCAGTTGTTTCTGCAAACAAATTGTCTTTATGAATATGTTATCAGCATTCCTATTGCTGTTCACCAGTCCTCAAAAGAATACTTGCCAACATGTGTACATGATTATAGCTAAAGTTGTATACACTGAGTGCAGATGCTTTTATGTAAGAAGAATTCTCATGAGCTTTTGAAATTGAAAGTTCTTGACCCAAAGTCATAGAAAATGAGGGTTTAGAACAACCAAACACCCCTGTCATGTTCATGGTGAAAAAAATCAGGATTCCATACAAGGTCATAAAATCATTACATTTAAGGTAAATTGATACAACTTTTATTGAATAAAACCCAATAATTAAGGGAATTACTATCATTGGGTTTAATTTAAACACAAAAAACTCTTGGGGATGCCAACTAAAGTAAATAGAAAGCATCTTAAGTATGTCACCATTACACTTTTCTTACTCCTACAGTACTGATCCCTAGAAAGTATTATCACTAATATGTACATCTGAAAGCCAGCTTGAAATTTCCATCTAAATGCCAGTATATACATTTTTAAGGCATTTAACAGACATGGCCTTAGTGTATTAGATGACATTTGTATTTCTTTGATGACATTGTATTTCCTTGATTACATATATTGACTCCAAGAAAAATTAGTGATGATAAGCCATGTACATCTGAAGTTAAGCCTGAATTGTCCATGTAAATATCAATCTTTATGTCAAAAGGGCATTTGAAATGCACTGCCTTACTGAATTTAATGGCATTTGCTTACATGCCAACCATTATGCTTTTGGCATAAACATTATGCTTTCATTTACTAAATTATGCCTTATACGTAAATGTATTTGGATTGTGCTTTTTTGGTCTTTTTGCCTCCTAAAAATATTAATAATTTATTTTCTCATTTTTATTAACATCCCACTAATTGTATAGAACATATTCTAGAAAAGACTGCTTTTGTGTAACTATGACATAAAAGTACACTTGTCTGTTGACTAGCTGTGACTTTCCTAACAGTGTTATGTTCTATTTATAGCAGCTGTCCTATTTCCATTGTTCTATTTAAAAAACACAGGGGTAAATAGATCATTTTGTACATATGCACATTGAATTTATGTTATATATAGATTACTCATTTTCTTCTCAGATTACTCTTTTTGTCCACTTGGATTACACTTTTTCCTCACCATTTGTGGTTCCTAGATTTTGAAAGTGTAAAAAAGGAGTTCTTTCCATTATACTTGGCATTAAGAATTTGTACCTGCTCAGTAGCTTGGATGATAATCTAATGAATTTATGAGTTTCTAGTAAGGGTTTCCACAATTAGGTCATTTAAATATTCAGGGTTTTTGTGGAAAGATTGATCAAGTGAAGTTACTGCTAACCTTTTCAAATAATATCCAGAAAATCAGGGCAACATTTTTAAGATTGATCAAGTGAAGTTACTGCTAACCTTTTCAAATAATATCCAGAAAATCAGGGCAACATTTTTTGTAAATCAATGGCTATGACAAACTTTATCAGTGGGAAAGCAAGTGGTGGTGGGCTCCTTGTATATGTTAGAACTGTTACTACAAGTATTTCTAAAAGACGGGAAGCTCTAGAAATACAGGAAATAGAATCCATTGGTCTACAGATCACTCCAGAAAAAGCTAAGCCCTATTTAGTAGGTTTTGTGTACAGACCCTCATCATCGCATGCTGATTGTTGTGAATATTTTGAACTTTAAGTAGATAAAATTTCAAATGAAGAGAAAAAATTTAACATTCTATGTGATATAGAGAGATCTTCTCAATAATCAAATAAAAGTGAATTGAATTTTATTGCTTCATTAGGTATGGAGCAAGTAATAAAGGAATCCACCAGGGTAACATCTACCTCTAAAATGCTTATATATCATATATGTATATGAATACAAAGGAAAATATTTTGGATGCAATGGTTCCAAAGTTTGCTATAAATGATCACTTTTCAAATTTTCTATCAAATAAAGTCGATGGTAAATAAAAAAGAATATCCATGAATACTTATAGATATTTTCAAAACTTTGATACTGTTAAATTCCTTGAAGATGTGAAACCGATTCCATGGAATACAGTCCAAATCTTTGAAGATGTTGATGATATTTTTAATACTTGGACTGATCTGTTCATCAGTATTGTAAACAAAAATACTCCTCTAAAAACACACAGGACAGAGAGACCACCAGTCACGCTAGATCTACCCAGAAATTTTAGAAGCAATAAAGCAAAGAGAACAACTAAAATCAGTAGGAAATCTAAGTGAATACAGTAGTCCCCCTCTTATACGGCCACCCCTTCTGCATCGGGAAAGTGGCCTTATAAGGCGGGTGGCCTTTCCAGAGGGGGACTAAATTTTTTGTGAGAAGTATATATACGTAGTAAGAAAGCTTCATTTTTCAAAGCATTTAATATCTTCGTTTAAAAGCAACATTAAATATTGAATGGTTCTTGTGCTATAATAGTTAACTTATTTCAACTGAATATGCATTAATAGTTCTTATTCTTGGTGTAAGCATGATATGTGAGCGGGTGTTGTCATGCACATTGCAGAACCATTCAAAAACGTCATTTGAATTTTGGTACATACGCAATTCTCTTTCCATTTTTCACACTGCTGCTAAATAACTTATCGGTTTTGATGTTATTTATTCGAGTCTTTTCAACATAAAATTTTTTTATTTGAGTCTTTTTCTACCTAAATTTGTTTGATCAGTCCCCTCCCCACCTCACCCGATATCGTAGACTATAATAACCAACGTTTTCTGAAATAATCATCTTCGTTTACGTGATGACATGTTAATGTTTGGTAATGAGTTATTCCGATGTTGCTAACTATGTGATTTAATTATGCAGATGACACATTTGTTTAGCGGACGAAATGCTTTCTTCGTAAAAAAAAAAAATAGCGACAAGTTGTGTTGTCACATGATTTTTCGGTCTTTGTCTAGTACCCTGTTTCTATTTTTAGCCAATGCTGACCGTGTGATCTTGACTTTACATCCAGTTATAATCAGCAATGTTGCAACTACAAGACTGACAAAACAATTTTTTTTGGCATTTAAATAAGATGCCGTATATTTTTAAAGGCAGCGATTGTCACGTGATTCATTAGTTGCAGTCTGGTACCCTATTGGTTTTTTTTTTTACTATAAGTGCGAAATATGGCAGGGATATGTACAAAGATTTGATCTGAACAATAGCACATCACGGCCCATTAGGATTTATAAACTTTACAATTGTAGGGTAATAGCCACTAATTATGTAAGATAACAAGCTCTACATCTTGCAAATGGAAGCCATAAAGGCTATCAAACCATTTTCCCTACAGACTTTGGTATTGTACTTTAATATTGCCACTTAGATATTACTACTATTAATAAGTGTAATCTTAACAATTATCAGTGGATAAACACCAGGAAGGATATACAAATTACCTTTAGGTATAGATTAAAATTTGAGTCTTTCTCAGCTTTATGGAATAAACGTGGCTTCTCCTGAGGTGTAAAGGATATAATATTAACCTTAGTGGTACATGTAGAACCCCTTTTTGAAGAACGAAAACCAGACGTGGGAAACAGAAATCAGATCACTTAATACAATTAGAAAAAAAATGATTCTAGATACATATTACCAAAAAAAAAATGCGCCCGCTTGTAAGGGATAAATTTTATGTTTTTGAAAAAATATGCTGGCCGCTGGTCGAGTTAGCAGGGTGGCCTTTCGTGAGGGGTAGTTTTGAACACAAATTTGTCGGTGCCTTCAGATTCTGGCTGTAAGGAGCGGGTGGCCGCTGGTGAGGGGGGCCGTTCAAGAGGGGGACTACTGTATAGAGTTTGGAGGAATAAAGTTAATAAAATGATACGTCAAGGGCAAACAAGAAACAAGTGCACTAACATGAAAGCTATCTAGAAATTGTTTATGGAGTTTAGGCAAATGCAAGAGTAAAACTGAAATTTTATCTTGCAATCATAAAGCCATTTATACCAATAAATCCAACTGCCATCTCAAATATTTTTAATGACTTTGTTTAAATTGCTGAAAAACTTAAAAGAACCCAGAACTTTATTTGATCATCTAGAACTGAAACATTTTCGTGCTATAAAACTACCGAACAATATAAAATTTGAAATTCCTGAAATGAGTCCAGAATTTGTGTTGAAATATATTTAAAAAAATGGATGATTGTAAAGCTACAGGACTGATTGGACCAAGGCTACTAAAGGTATATGCATGTATATGTGTTGAAATATATTTTAAAAAATGGATGATTGTAATGCTACAGGACTCATATAATTGGACCAAGGCTACTAAAGGTATATGCATGTATATGTGTTGAAATATATTTTAAAAAATGGATGATTGTAATGCTACAGGACTCATATAATTGGACCAAGGCTACTAAAGGTATATGCATGTATATGTGTTGAAATATATTTTAAAAAATGGATGATTGTAATGCTACAGGACTCATATAATTGGACCAAGGCTACTAAAGATATATGCACCTGCAATTGTGGGGAATATAGCTTTCCTTTGCAATGAGAGTATTAGGTCTAATAAATTTCCACAAACATAGAAAACTGCTAAGGTTACGCCATTGCATAAAGCAGGAACAAAAGATGATGGTCCTTGTCTCTCCAGATTGCTAGAAAAACATGTACATGATTCTTTTTGAACACATGTGATCTTATTCATGGTAATCAATCTGGCTTTTGACAGAATAATTCCTGTGAAACAGCATTTGTATCTTTGACTGATAAATGGTTGAAAACATTAGATCAAGGAGAAATGATGGGCATTATTATGGTTGATTTTTGTAAAGATTTTGATTTTGTAGACCATGAAATTTTGCTTGAAAAACTAAAAATCTATCAATGTAGTGAAAACTCCCAAAACTGGTTTACTTCTTGCTTAACCAATTGAGTGCAGAAAGTATATTTAAATGGTCAACTTTTTGAAAGTATAAATATTAATTGTAGAGTACCACAAGGCTCTATCCTTGAACCTCTGTTATTCATTCTTCCACTAAAATTGATGCAGATGATACTACATTGTCTGATGGGTTAAACCAAAATGGCACTTGAAACTAACTTACAAGATGCTCTCATCAGACTTAAGGTATAGTGCAAGGAGAAGAGTACAATCATAAATACAGATAAATACAGAAGCCCTACTAGTTAAAATGTAACAAAAAAGAGCAGGCTAGAAAGTGACAAACTCTAGGTTCTGTTTGACAATGTGAGCCTTAATATGACCTCTCAGGATATAATTTTTGGTGTATTTGTAGATAATAATCCTACTTGGTCTATTCACATTAAAATGTTTCAAAAAAGGCTAATTCTTGTCTTTGGCTACTGAGGAAAAGCAAAACATACATTCCTCTTCTAGATCAATTTTTAGATAATTTCCAGGATGCAATGAATAATATAAAGTTTTTTTTACATTACATGAAAGAATATTTCTTAGAAAGGCCATATTGATGTATAAAGTATTGAGAAAAAAAGCCATTCCTTTATAACCAAGCAATATCTTTCACCAAAGAGATGTTGATGGTACTCCAAATTTAAGGTCCATAAAAAGCAAAAATTGCATTATATCAAGGCCAAAAAAGGAATTGTTCAAACAATTTTCAATATTAATTAGGGTCCACTCTTGTGAATCAATATTTCCAGTGATATTAGGCAGGCTCCTAACACTTCTTTTCATAATCAATGTCTCAAATTGATGAAATCTGTAGACAGTTTAACAGTTTTAGTACAATAAATGCCACCTGCTTTTATATAATTTTGCATCTTTTCCATAGTTCAGTTTTTCAATGTAGGATGATATTTTATATATGTTTATGTTATGTATTCACAGATGCCAGTGCATGTGTTCCAGGCTTGATACTTTGACTTTTAAATTAATTATTTAGTGTCAAGCCAGATTCTTCACTGTATATATTGTACATGATAGAAAGCCTCAAAGTAGATTAGTTCTTAAATTGAGTGACCTTCTCTAAATAAAGTCTTTATTATTATTATTATTATTATTATTATTATTATTATTATTATTATTATTATTATTATTATTAGTCTCACAAATAAGCAATTGTCCATTGCTGGTCCATGATTGCACAAACACCTTTGACTCAAAAAGACCTGTAATGGCCTACCTTTGATATGTAGTGATACTTTTGATGTTCGACTTACAAAGTATCCATTTTACATTTTACGTTAATTTCCTCCAGTTTTCATCTGATGTACAATGTACCACCCTAATGGTTAGTTGGCATTACATACTAAGGGAGGCAGCTTATGAAATCCAATAGATGTCGCTAAGACAAAGTGCCAGCTGTTTGAGCTGCAAAAGTTGTAGATAGGGCTATTACATCGGAACCTTGGCTAGCAAAAGCTGCTCCATCCATCCATTCCATAGTTTTATCTTGGTATTAAAGTTTTAGATCAAGCTTAGTATTAATGTTTCTTTTTTTTTTTTTTGCTTGACAGGCTTGACAATAAAGGGTCTTTTGTTAAGGAATGTCTGTTAAAATAATTGCTGATCCATAGTTCAGCAGGTAAATTCTATCAAACATTTTACTTAAAGCTGAATATAAACTCTAATAAAACTATTTTACCAGCACTTTTACTAATGTACAAGGTGTAAACATGCACACTGTCAGCATGCCTATGTCAGTCTCTGAACCATTGGAATAACTTCACTAAATATAGAGCAAGCAAAAAAGCCCAGTAATCAATTGGACGATTACAGAGCTGTGGATTTCTTCAGTAGATTAAGGCTGCTTGCTTTACAGGGGGAACCTAATTACCTTCTTTTTTTGTTTGGTGTGCTGTGATTTAGTTCATTCATAGACTTCCAGTACAGGATCTGCTAAAGGAGTTAATTGTCACTTTTTGGTGGGAGTCCATATTTCATGTTGTTAAAGAGCCTGCTCAGTATTAGAGCATTTACTTGAATTTGGTCTTCATATCTACTTTTTTGGTTCACAAAGCATAATTGGTTCAATCCAGGATTTAACAGATACTATACAGTCTACTGAAGGAATTTTACTGACATTACTAATTGACATAGTGTGCTCATTAAGAGTTATTTGTTTTCATTTTTTATGAACTTGTGACAGAAACAAGATGCCATACAAGTAAGTTTCTTATTTCTTTTACTGTTTGGAGATTTTGATGTTAAAATTGTTGATTTCTGTAATAATAAGGTAGAAGAACATTATTCTTGTTTTAGCCAAGGTACATTTCAGTGTTCTTTTCCCACCATAAGATATTCAGATTTTACATATATATACATGGCTGCATATCTCATTACAGAAATCCCCAAAAATATAAGATCTGCAAACTTTTAAGTTCTATGAATGGTAAGAATTGTTGCTTGTTTTAAAACATTTTTTAAAATAGTTAACTAAGTATAAACCCTGTTTGTCACTCCTTATAAATACGTTGTCCTTGTGTAATTGTGAATCATATAACATATATCCTGTGTGTCACTGGTCACTTCTGATTGGTTACTAAAAAAGGTCAAGGAAGCATTTTTAATACAGAGGCTAGCTTTGGAGGGATAGTGTACTAGATGTAAATGGCAAAACCAGTAAAATCTCTGACACTTTCCATTATTTTATAGTAATGCCTCTAATAACAGAGTGCTTCAGTGGTGTAAGTGGTTAGAGCATCTGCAATGGATGCAGAATGTTGCAGGTTTTTGAACCTTGAGGGAGTTATACCAATGACTTATAAAAAAAAAATGGTACTAGCAGCTGCTTCTTGGTGCTCAGCATTAAGAGGTTAATAACAGAGTGATAATATTTTTTTCAGTAGAAAGTGAAAGTAAATTAACAGATTCTCAGACTGATTGTGTATCAGTGATACTAAAAATGATGAGCTCACCATAACAGTGGTGGCACTGAGTCTGACAGTTCATCCATTGTCTAGATAAAACAATACTCAATCAATTCTGATGTGGAAAAAAATTGATCATTCTTAAAACGAATTAAAAAAGATGAGATACTTTACAGTTATTGTGTAATAACTGGCAAAAAAATTCCTTCATACCTGGAAAGCCTAATTTCATGGCATTATTGTTTGACATATACATTAAATTACTAGCTAATGAACAGGTAATTTAGGATTTGAAATTTAGTAAAAAGTTGGAAACTAGATAAGTGAGTAACACTTTTTAAAATCTATAGAATGGACAGAGTAGTGACATAATTTCTAGCTCATAATTTGACTCTTGTAATTGTTACACAAGACTTTGATTTCAGATTTAGTGATAGGCTCTAATATACAGATCACATGATCTCTAGTGTTGTAATATACAGAGCTCATGATGTACATTTGCTGTTAAATAATAATATGCAGAACACATGCTACTTTGATCCTTTTCTGCAGTACTGTAATATATAAAACACATGTATTTAGTGTCAGAATTTAATATACAGAAAACATGATGTGCAGTAAATTTTATATTGTAATATACAGAACACATATTTAGCTTTAAACATTAAATGTACAGAACATGTGTGTAGTTAATTGTTATTCTGTAAATACAGTATACAGAATAAATGAGATATATTTAATGTTAAACTGTAATATACAGAACACATGCTACATATTTAGTGTTATATCATAATATATAGAACACATGCTACATATTTAGTGTTATATCATAATATACAGAACACATGCAACATATTTAGTGTTATATCATAATATACAGAACACATGCAACATATTTAGTGTTATATCATAATATACAGAACACATGCTACATATTTAGTGTTATATCACAATATACAGAACACATGCTACATATTTAGTGTTATATCATAATATACAGAACACATGCAACATATTTAGTGTTATATCATAATATACAGAACACATGCTACATATTTAGTGTTATATCACAATATACAGAACACATGCTACATATTTAGTGTTATATCATAATATACAGATCACATGCTACATATTTAGTGTTATATCATAATATACAGAACACATGCTACATATTTAGTGTTATATCACAATATACAGAACACATGCTACATATTTAGTGTTATATCATAATATACAGAACATATGCTACATATTTAGTGTTATATCATAATATACAGAACATATGCTATGGATTTAACACTTGTTATACATGCTATTGCTCACTTTGAATTAGTTGAAATGGTATTTTTTAAAAACTGAATGCTGTCCCCTTGTTTAGATTCAGTGGGGGCAAGTGCCCACATTTCCTGGATGTACCAGTATATCATATACTTGCATTTAAGTTGGGTCCAGCTAAAAATTTCATTGACTCAGATCTGCTGTTGCAAAATTTGAAGGCATATCAGAGTCTATGCAGTTTGTTAAGAGTAATGATTAAAAAAGTACATGGACCCTTATCGACCAACATATTATGTGATGACAGATTAGGGTCTTTTGTTTGTAGCTGGACCCAGCTTATAAAAACAAGAATATACACAAATTATTTTTGATCATGGAAAGGGAACATGTGCCATTAGTAAAGTGAAATACTGTATTCAGTTTACTGTCTCAACATAATTCAGGTAATCAGCTCTTTCATTAATTTTTTTAAAATTGCTTGTTACACACACACATTCACACACACACACACACATATGTATGTATGTATGTATGTATGTATGTATGTATGTATGTATGTATGTATGTATGTATGTATGTATGTATGTATGTATGTATGTATGTATGTATGTATGTATGTATGTATGTATGTATGTATGTATGTATGTATGTATGTATGTATGTATGTATATATATATGTATATATATATATATATATATATATATATATATATATATATATATATATATATATATATATATATATATATATATATATATTGCATATTTGAAAAAAAAAAAGAGTCCAAACCCCATTTTCTTGCACTTTTTTTAGGTTGCAGAGTCTTGATGTTATGATATGGAGGTAAATCATCCTATTTTATTCTCTTGTTGGAAAAATGTAATTTTTTTATTATTAATACTCTGCAAAAGTCAGAAAGTTCTTCTTTCTAAATTTTACATGTCCCATTGTTCTAGCTGAGACAAATTTGGAAAGTTTGTTGACAAATATACTAGCCTGATATAGCTTCAGATCTGGAATAATTTTGTTTTAAATGAAAAATGTTCTATTTCTGAAAAATATGTTATACATAGAAAATTTTGTGTGAAACACACGTACATGCCAAGTATCCCAAATTGTCCAGGAGTCTTTCGATTTTCGAACCTAACTTTTGATCTACTGATTTGCAGACAAGTTCTTTTGGAAATAAAAAAAAATGCCAAGCATAGGTATTTCCAGTTAAAACAAAATTGAATACACTGTTCATGACTACCATAGTCTGTCAATCAAGTTATTACAATCAGAATGTTCTCTGCCTCAAGAAATAAACCTTGGATGTAATTCGTCCTCATTGAGAATTATATTCTGAACTACTTTTGCTCACATGGAGCAATATGGCAGTGGAAGGAGACCCATCACAATCAGAATATCATTGGCCTTTGCTGTTGTACAGTACATAGTGTACTCCACCCGAGGCGAATCTCCAAAAAAAAAAAATGATGCATATTCCTACAGTTACTTCCAAGGTTATTTAAAAAATTCTGGTGCCATGTCAAAAGGTCTCTAATGGATTCAATGCAAAAGATGCCTTTGAAAAAAAGAAATATGTTTGCAAGATCAACATTGCTTGGATAGGTGAATTTAAATGTGTGAAGCACAGTGAAAAGGGAGGAAGCTTTACATCCTGTACAGCTTGTAACACACATTTTAACATTTCTGGTGGGGGTAAAATGATCTTGCAAAGCACTTGGAATGTCTGCAGCACATTGTAAACGAGAAATCATCACAATGTGCCAAAAGTAACGCAAATGTGTGCACCAGTATCAGTAGACAGTGTCACTAAAGCAGAGGTTCTGTTTGCTAACTTTGTGGAAGAGCATAATTTATTATTCTTGGTTGCTGATCATTTTAGTGAGCTTTGTAAAGTTTTGTCTACTGGCATGCAAATTGCTCAGTAATTTTGCTGCAAAAGATCTAATGTGACAAACATTTTTAACAATGCGCTGTGTCCAATGTATGACAATCAAGTAACTTTACTATGCAAGGAAAACCCTTTCTCAGTGATGATGGATGAGTCTAATGATAGTGATGATGAAAAGTGTGTAGCAATTCTTGTAAAGGTGTTTGAAAATGACAGTGACAACCAAATTCCTGGCTATGCCCATTTGCAATATTGGAACTGGTGAAGACCTTTTCAACTGTCTTCAGAAAGTCTAAACAGACAGACAGACAGATTTCATGGAAGAACATGAATGGGTTTAACAGTGACAAATACAAATGTAATGGTTGGGAAGAAATATTCCGTCCTCGGCAGAGTTCATGAACAGCAACCAAATGTAATTGACTTGGGCATATCAGCCATAGTACGGTTTGAAGAAATTGGCTGTCCCAGTTGAACTTCTGATCGACACCTCCTATAACTTTACTTACAATTCCAAGCATAGAGAGGTGTATAAAGAATTCTTAGAGTTTACCAACACTGAGGAGTATAAATTGGTCAAGCATTGTAGCACAAGATGGTTGTCACTCCAGACATGCGTTGCACGCTTCCTTCAACTATGGCCAGCTCTTCAGTCATATTTTCAGGTCCATGAAGATGCTAAGAAGATGGCGAGTAGAGTGAACAGATCTGTGGGAAACTTTAAAAATCTAGAGATGAAATTGACATACTCTCTCTTTTATAACATCATGTAACCACTAAATGACTTTAACACCATGTTACAGGCTGGTGATACTATGGTGGGATACCTCTTAAGTGGAGATGGAATGAATTCTACAGAAACTAATGGGAAAGTTTGTGAAGATGAGTGTTATGACTGTATCAGCCAGCCTAATGGAGGTCAACTTTATGTCTCCAGAAATCCATCGTGACATCTCTTTGTTAGCAGTGGGTGTGGAAGTCAGGCATTTCATATTACAATAATCCAGACAACAGTTCTCCAACCCAGCTGAGCTCATTATTTAAGAGTGAGTTTCTTTTATGAAGAAGTTACAGCAAAGATGCAAGCTAAGTCTCTATTTAATGACCAAACACTTAATGCCCTTGGTTACCTAAATCTTGAGAGAAGATTGGGGATTTGAATAGAAGCTGTGCTTCAGCTAAGTGACAGGCTGGTTACAGCAACTGAGAAATCAGTGTCAACTTGAAAAGTTCAGGGACTTCCAGCTCTCCCCAGCTTCAGACATGCCTAGTTTCACTCAGGGAGAAACACCATTGGACTTCTGGGTAGACATGAGCAGAGTTTACACACCCTTGAAGAAACCCAGATTCCCAAATCTAGTGAAGCACTCCATGGCAGCACTCAGCTCGCCACATAGTACTGCAGACCCTGAGCGCTGTTTCAGCATGTTGAGGAAGATTCAGGCAGACCACCATGAAATTTATGTGGAAAAACTGTTGTTACTAATATCATGTAAGATAAATGCAGAGTGTACTTGTTTTCAGCTCAGACCTTCAAATGATTTGTGTATCACTGCAAAAGGAGCTTCTCTACAAGACTGAAAGACAACCAACACATGTTGAAAAGAAAAACTAAGTTTGAGTGAGGTTCCAATGTGTAATCATTTTTTGAACCATATTGATTCTTATAAAGATTCTTAAATTATTTTTTGTGAGATTAATAAACTTACATATAACAAAATTAACAAAGTTTGGTAACTATTATTCATTATAGTTATTTTACTTAGTTGTGGTATGATCTGCACTTAAACTTATGAGAAAAATAGTCTTTATGCTAATCTCCCTGATTTGGACCCAGTTTCCTTGATTTTGAAACTCAAATCTTTGATTTGTTTCCAAAAAACTTGGCATGTATGATCACTTAACTGATATTCTGAAATGTAATAGACAGTGTAGAGTAGAATCCAATTGGTTTGAAGACACAGTTGGTTCTGACAACTTTGATCATGCCTGCTTATGTTTAAGCCCCAACAGAGTATTGGTTTTGTTGACTGACCTGCAGATCTGTGAAACCAATTTACTTCAGGTCTCTAAGATATCTGAGCTGTCAGTATTCCACTGAATAGATCAGTTTGCAAGGATGAGAAGACATTTTTTTTCGGTTTAACAAAGAAACTTTTATGGTGACATCTTCATGGGAGAAGAATGTTTATTCATATAAGCAAGCATGATATCATACAGCATTTAGCAGTGTCAACTCTCTGTTCAAGCTTTTGTGAAAACCAATGTTAAAAATTTTTGAAAGTCATTGTTAAAATTATTGTGAAAGCCCATAGCTTCAAGACAAAACTGCATTTTGTGTGACTATTGTGTATGAAATGTTGTACTTGTAAATATATCCATGAATTCAAGAAACTGATCTAGTGGAGTCGTATTATAATGGGCTGTATTAGAATGAGTAAAACACTATCATATCACAGCTTCCAATTTGTTTTTTTTATTCCCTTGCACTGCTCACAATGTTAGCCAAGGTGATTTAGCTGTGGTAAATTTCAGAAACATAACCAACAGATCATAATTAATGTACTTTTTTCCCTAGTGTACATACATTCATCAAGTTTTCATTCATTCTTGATGTATCATGATTGGTGTCTTGATAGTGGTCACAATTTTTCCTTGTGTTGTTTGGGGAGGTAACTTGGTACAAACATTTTAATTTGCATGTAATTGCTCATATAAAATCAAAATAGTCATCTTCCTCCTTCTGATAAAATGTTAATAAGACATTGGTTCCCATGCATGAGGTTACTACTCTGTTATGGTGACTTTGTGCTTGTTTTAGGTCATGTCATTTAACCATTATCTCATATAATAATAAATAATAATAGTAATAAATATTTTATGGGGGTAAAACAATTATTAAAAAAATTATTCTCACTCATGAACCTTACATGCACATATGTAAAATACAGCTGGGGTACAAACTGCTATCAAAAAATATCATTGATTGGTGTACAAAAGAGCAACTAAGTGTGGATTCAGCACACAGAGCATTGTGTACACCATTATGCATGATTTAAAACTTTTTCACACACATGTATCCACAACAGTAAGTGCATACACACACATTATACTTTATATATAATATCCATGTACAAATATACCACAAAGTTGGCCATAACTGCCATGGTGTAGACTGTCTTGATATGGGCTTGCAAAGAGAGTCTGATACACAGGTTATCATCATCAGATCTATTAATTCCAAATTATATTGCACTGATCAAATTTTAAAATTTCATTTAAATCATCTAGATGCAGATAAATATACACTATATATGTACATCAAAGTGCCAAAGACCTCTGATCAGGTAGTGTGGGGAGAAATAGTTACAAATGTTACTTGTTGTGATTGCAGAAGGTTAGTCTACTGTGATAAGAGTTATTTTACTAACATTAAAATGGCCTGATTTGGTACCAATAAACTAAAGGACTTACACATAGTCGCATTTTGGGATGGTCAGAAGGAGATGATACTTGTCAGATATCTCTGACCTTCCTTTTCTCTGGCTGTCATGAGTGTAGAAAGGTTATAAACATTGTGGCAATAAAGTCATCTGTCATTCCTTTTGTTGCCTGCTCCATTGCACCTTGGTTGAGTTTCTATTTTGTGTCAGATAAAATATGAAGGGAGATGCATTTGTGTTCTGTGAACACATTTCTGGAGGTTTTTTTTTTGTTACAGAACCTGCATATCATTAGGCAACTTGGTGTGTATTTTGAGTATGTTTTCCGCTGTAGTAGTATACTTAGGAATTAATGACTGGGGGAACAGTATTTGTGGATTTTTACATGTTGCAGTAACCACTTATGTGGTGTAATTATACCTTTCTTTTCCTTCATTTAGGTGACTGTGGCCATAAGTAATTCACATGTATTCCACTCAGATAATCATGTACTCTGTGCTGGATGGAGATGTAAAGTTGATCTTGAAATGTCAAGTTTTAAATGATAAAAATAGGATGTTATGACCTGTTTTTTTTTTTTTTTACTGGCATGGTTCAGACAGGCGAGTCTTATAAAATTTATCAAAGAAAGAAGGTTCAGCATTTGGGTTTGTGATCATTTGCATTGCACACAATAACAGAAATGGTGACAGACATGTAAAAACCAGATTTTCCAGAGGTAAAAGAAGCAGGTATAATTTGATAGGTCTATTTCATCTGCCATTTTTTTAATACATGTATGTCTAAAACATTCTTCTTACCTACTTTAGATGTACATGTATACTGTACACATGCTTGTTCATGAATACAATATCTCTAAGGAGACATATGGTTGTACTGCATTGTAATTTGTAAGAAATCATGTATATTTCATAACAGGAGATAATCTTGATGTATGGACTTTTATTTCACAAGCATTCTACTTGACCATAAGCACATCATATAGAGAGCAATGGAAGAACACATTTATAGGTTACAGGAATGTGTTCCTATTTTAATAGCAAAATGAATGAAGTTATTGAATCAAATTAATTGGCCGTTGTAGGTACATGATCCAAATTGTACAGTGCATAAAATTGAATTGTGGCACAGAAATCAAGAAATGGTGAAGTATATACTATACATCATTACAGATCTACATATACATTGTTGATTCCTTGGATGGCAGAGTGATCTAAGGGCTTGTCTTTACTGATTGCCATCTCACACTTTCAAGTGTTGTCAGTCAGGCCAATGTGGGTATGTGAGTGGGTCATTGGTTCTTCATGTTTTCTTCCACTATCATGTGTCCTGGCTGACATGCATAGCCAGTCATATACTGAAAACAATGATGTTGATCCAACAAACCACACTTTTGTTGTACACTGGGGAGAAGATATCCCTGTTTTCTAAATGAGTTTACATTAAATCAGACCTTAAGATGAATGCACAGTATTATGCAAGTGCCCAGATTTCCCATAGAAATACTGCAAAGACAGTATAATAATTAGTTTATAATATACTAAGTGTGACATAAAAACTTATTAGTGAATAATTTTCTTGTTTTCATTTCTAAATTTTATAATGTGAAAATGTAAGATTTCCCATCTTGCCATGTGATGCTTGATTGTGTGTGCCTACAAGTTGTATCAGCAACAACACAAAGAGTACATTTTGACCTAGAACAAAAAAATAGAAATTGCCTTACATTTCAGACATAGAAAATAATCTTTGATAACAAATCTATTAGATGCCATTCAGGCTATGAAAGTGAGCTGAATTTACAGACGGGCTTGGATGCAGGAGGTTGCAGGTTCAAATCCAAGCAGTCATACCAAAGACATAAAAATGGTACTAACAGCAGCCTTGCTTGGTGCACAGCATTAAGAGATTAATTAGTGATAGGACTAGTTGGCCTGGTGTCAGAATAATGGGACTGGGTGAGAGTCATCTTATATGTTTGCAGCTTGATGCCCAGTGCTAGATATTACTATAAACTGTCACACTTTAGACATCAATACCATATTACTGAAAGATTGTTAAAGTTACATTAAATATCCAAATCTCTCTCTCTCACACACAAACACATACACACGCGCCAAAGAAAGATTGAGTTTATTCTTCTGAACTTTAACCAGATTTTGCATATAATACAAAATAAATATAAGAAAAGAAAATGTTATTTTCCTATGTTAATACCAGATTATATATATATATATATATATATATATATATATATATATATATATATATATATATATATATATATATATATATAATCTTGTGGTACTTGTGTATTGTGTGTGATATGTTTCATCCACCAGTTTCTGTATGCAAATTATGTGCTGATGGTCGTTATTTTTAAATAGCCTTTCAGAACTTTTGTATTCTAACCAAATGTAAATACATATATTCTTTTCGTATGAATTTTCATACAGTCTCAATCTTTGTGATTTTTCTGCCCTCTAATGCCGGTTTGTAACAAATTGGAAAATTCAAAATAGTAACAAGTGATAACAATACCTTTTAATTGCCAACATATTCATTGATACAAACATATTTGAGTCCAACATCATATTAGCAGTTGTTCCCAATTTTAATAGTGCTTATGCATTGTCACTATAGTTTACTCTGTATGGACTGAAAATATATGTCCATTTGATGCGCAGAACATTTCTTGTTCAAGGATGCCATTTTAATATATATATGTGTTGAATTTTGTAGCCAGAGACAAATTGTTTGTTGTTTGTGCTTCACAATGTTCCAGTCTTTCTTCAAGAAATATTTGTGTTAAATTTATCCTCTCAGTATAGATTTTATTTACTTGTAACTCCTTCCTTTCAGAAAATTGTTCTTTAACACACACACACACACACACACACACACACACACACACACACACACACACACAGAGCTAGATCAAGGGATCAGAGGGAGGGGAGAAATGTCCTTCCCTCACCTTATCAGAACTTTCAGATTTCTCTCTTGCAGAACTTCAAGGTAGTAAATTGCAAGATTTTGAAAGAGCACTCCCAGGTCTTGGGAGATTATAAGATCACTCTCTTCAGAGAAAGGTGGGCCCTCCATAAAGAGGGATTGAATGCAGGAGAGGCACCACATACATAACATCCTGTGTAATTTATCATACCTTCCCATGAATGCATTGCACCAAACACTTCTCCTATGTTGAAGGGCTAAATGAATGAGATGAACATGGTTTTCTCATATTTGTTGTGCCTGATCTCGCGAGGTCTTATAGTATGGACATATATATCAGACTGAGCCCCCTCCCCAGCTGCACTACCATATTCAGGAATGTGAGTCTTCCCATAAGACTAGAGAAATGGATCAAATCAGTATCCATAAATATTTGCCATTATCCCTGTGAATCTTTAAGGCATGTGGGACCCGCTGTCTTGAGGGAATTAATCCATTATGTCTCCATGGACTACTGGGCCCTGAACATAGAGTAGAGCTGATACTGTGGGCCTTTTTTGGTTAGGTAGCATCAAGCAGGAAGGCTGGATTAATAGCATAATTTAGATCATCCAGGAAAGACAAGTGGTCTACTGGTCTTCCCACCAAAACTTACAGTACATACATAGGGTCATATTTAACATTGTGAGCTATGGGCAGCTGTGTAGAGTACTCCTGTTTAATTAACCTCTCCTCCAAGTGGTCATAATGATACCTAACCAAACTTCTACTAGAGGATATCCTATCAGTCCCCATGGACTTCAGTGTTGAAGCAGCCCCATATTAATTACTCTCAGATTGATTAAAGGATAAAGTCATCCACACCTATAGTTTAATGAAATTTCAGGAAATTAATCTGTCATTGTTAGTATAAAAGGTCCATGTTAACATTATGAAAATTGATCTGTCATTGTTAGTATCAAAGGTCCATGTTAACATTATGAAAATTGATCTGTCATTGTTAGTATAAAAGGTCCATGTTAACATTATGAAAATTGATCTGTCATTGTTAGTATCAAAGGTCCATGTTAACATTATGAAAATTGATCTGTCATTGTTAGTATAAAAGGCCCATGTTAACATTAAGAAAATTGATCTGTCATTGTTAGTATAAAAGGCCCATGTTAACATGAAAATTGATCTGTCATTGTTAGTATAAAAGGTCCATGTTAACATTATGAAAATTGATCTGTCATTGTTAGTATAAAAGGCCCATGTTAACATTAAGAAAATTGATCTGTCATTGTTAGTATAAAAGGGCCATGTTAACATTATGAAAATTGATCTGTCATTGTTAGCATAAAAGGTTCATGTTAATATTATGAAAATTGATCTGTCATTGTTAGTATAAAAGGTCCATGTTAACATTATGAAAATCGATGATTATTAAGCTTCACTTGTCTGCAGATAGACAATAACTAAAATCTTGGGCATAATTTCCACAACCACAGTAGTTTGTATTCTAGATAAGACTTGAAATATGGTTTCTTGAAGTATGAAAAATCTTTATATATAGTTTGTTATAAAGTTAATTTTTTTTTCCTACTTGTACACAGGAAATACAGCTCATTCTCCATTTCATAGCCAACAGCAATTTGTCATGAACAAAAACAATGCCTAATGCAGTTATAATATCATGCAGGCTATGGGCAGTCATTCCCACAATTTATAAAATACTGCTACTGTGAACTTGTACCATGGGAAAGCCTGGGGGAATGGAAGTCAACCTCTGCCTCTGTTCATATTAATGTTTGGACAGTTTTGACATGAACTATATCTGACTTACGAAAGATTTATGATGTTTTGTCTCTGGTCTCAAACTGCGCATTTTTCATTGCCAGCCTGCTTTGCAAACCTTGAGCAGGGCAGTCAAGTGCTTCAGTTTGAGTGGCAAGTTTTTTGTTTCTAGATGGTAATTCAACTGGTATAAATGGACTTAAACCAAACTGGGTATGTAGGTGTTTTTATGGCATTGGAACCATAGTAGTACATTTCTGATAGGCAAATAAACTGTTTTGGGGCTTCTAAGCTTTCTCTTAGCTGTACTGATTCACCATGCTGTACATCTTGATAGACTTATTACACAGGAATTGTTGTTGACCCTATAATTTCATTTCTCAGGTCTTTTGGTGACTTCTTTTACATAAAAATGACTGTGAAGGGAAATTTAAGAAATATTAAAGATCATTATATAATACATTTGGCTTTAACATCATTGTTGAAGACATTCATTGCTTCTATGTTTATTAATGGTAAAATGGACCCTGGAACTATTATTCTAAATGATGCAGCTGAATGCAATAAATCAAACTCATGCAAAGTCTCATTACTTACTAGAAATGTGCTGATAGAAAACATATATCCAGAGAGTGCACTAACAAATATTTAAACATCATCATGCCACAAACTAAAAGGTACTTGCAACTTTATGTTCTTACCACATTACACAATTTTTTAACAACACTACAGTTTGTTTAAGGCTTTTCTTTGCATTTTCAGAAGTTCGGAGAAGCGGAAAGAAAAGTCGAGAGATGCAGCAAGAAGTAGGAGAGGAAAGGAGTCAGAGATCTTCTCAGAACTTGCAGAACAAATTCCCATTCCATCCAGTATTCGAAGTCAGCTTGACAAGGCCTCAGTCATGAGACTAGCTATTGGCTTTCTCCGCTTAAATACTATCTTGGAAGGACAGCATATCAAAGGTAATACATTATGTTTTTTATCTTACCTGTACTTGAATGGGCAGCATTTCGAAGGTAATGCATTATTTTCTTATTTTACCTGTAATGTGATTCATTTGCAATATATACTTAAGTGTGAAATATAGAGATTTATTGGTAAAATAATTTTCATATTTTTCTTTTCATTTCTATATTTTCACTTGTGAAAAATATATCCCAAGGCCTTTCATTGCATTTTAAGTTGGTGGGTAAGTTGCCATGGTAGGCGGGTGGTTTAGCAAAACTCCCCCGATGGGGATACAAGGTTGTTTTCTTTGTTTTTTGTAAGTAGCCATGTGTAAAGTAAATGTAGCCAGGTAAATGAACCAGCTTGTGGCAGAGAATGAAGGCCCTGTATATTGACATGTTAAAGTGTAAGATTTTCCATTGTGCTATGTGATGCTTGTTTGTGTATGCCCACAAAAAATGTAGATGCAGTAATAAAAACAAGTAATTTATGAGCTAGAAGAAATATACCTTACATTTCAGACACGGAAATTAATCTTTGATAAAGAAATTTGACATGTCATTCACATCTCTCAGGAGTTCGTTCCCCTTCCTTGATAACAGTAAGAAACCTGCTGTGATGCATTATTAAATTGGATGAGCATTGTGTTCAGATAGGGTCAGATAGTTTCCAAATTGGCAAATGTTGTAAGTGCTTATTAACAGTTAGAATGTATTTTTGAAGTTAATTATTTAGATTTGTCGTGACATTTAAGCATAAATATGAACTTCTTTAAAACATTATACTTTCTTGTGTTGCATCGTTTTAAGGCCATATATTCATTCTGTAAAAGCACTTTTACAAACTTTATGGGAGTAATAGCATTTTAATATCACAGAACTATAATGTTTTTTTTTTCATTTTTCTCTATCCATAAAAAAGATTTATAGGAATGAAAAAAGGAAAGGGATGTGTAAAATTTAATCTTGGTTTCAATATCTCTGCTTTTGTTTCACATACAATTAAAGGACAAACACCTCCACCACCATTGACTTTTTTTAATCCATTGACTTTTTATATTATTTATATACCTTCATTTTTTTCTTACTTTACCAATAATTTTTAACAACAATAATTCAGAGTTTACTGTAATGTGTAAGTTTGGTTAGATTGCAATACATATATTGACATATAAAAGATGATTAAATTATATTGGAAATGTTCACTCAATGAAGACCCTGTGAGTAATATGTCACTGATATATGATACATTGTGAGGGTCAGTCATATTACTGATTTGTCTTGTACCTTGGAGATATTTTTCCGTGGAATTCATTCCTAAGTACTTTTGGGTCACATATAACATGAGTTGTGCAGACTGCCACATGATTTTAAAGAACATGAATGCATTATTTTTTAAAACATTGTTAATACTTTGAACAATTTCTTTGGAAGATTAAATTTCTATTACATGTAAATTCCTTGACTGTACTTTATGGGTGCAGGGTACATGTAATAAAGTAGCCCATAGACTTTGGACTTTACAGGTGAAAACCATGGTGATATTAACAAATGGTTTCTGTGCAGTAAGTTCAAGACCATGTATTTTGACCATCAGTGAGACCATCCTTGTAATATCAACCATCCACTGCTTAGGACTGTTAAACATGTGGTAGGCATATCATTTACCATTCATCCTACACAGTGCTGGATTAAGAGGAAGTGAGGCCCTAAGCTATAGAGGCCATATTTGGTATAAAATATATTTGAGGGGCTCCTTCAGACCGAGTTCAGGCTTTGAGGCCCTAAGCTGTAGCTTGTTTAGCTTATGCCAAAATCCAGTTTGTTGTTGTTGGGCTTAACGCCATTTTTCAGCACACGATAGGCTATTTATGGCGGCCAGTATTAATAATGGAGGAAGAAACCGGGAAATCACCGGAAAGAACCACCGACCCACGAGAAGCTACTGGCAAGCTTTCTCACATATCTACAGCTGAATCCTAGACTCGAACACCAAAATCCAGTATTGATCCTACACTTGTTGCACCTTTGGATGGGGCTATAGATGGGGAGGGGCATGTTGGGATTGAGAGTTTGTAGCATGGGGAAGATGGTGGAGTTACATATGAGGAAAGCATAGATGAGGCAGCATTAGTTAAAGTATTATTTGTGTATCTTGCAGACAATGACAGGCTGAGAGAAGAACTTGGCATGGAAAGAGCAAAGTTGAACTCCCTGTGTTCCAAAGCCTTAGACGGATTTGTTTTTATAATCTCCAAAGAAGGGGATATTGTTTTTATCTCAGAGGCAGTCAGCAGGATACTTGGTATACAGCAGGTAGGGATACACAAACACACACAGAGACACAGAGGGGTCACGATAGACTTAAATTTTAGGGAGAAGTGACTTCATCTTTTGGTTAGTACAGGGAAAAGTGAGAGCAAAGCAAGTAACAAATATATATATATATATATATATATATATATATATATATATATATATATATATATATATATATATATATATATATATATATATACATACACACACACACACACACACAAACACACATACACACAGATCTTGGAAATGCTTAATTATGCATATTTGGATGCAAATTTTTTTTGGGATGCAAAAAATCACCTACATAAGAGTCCTCCGTATGCAAGTTTTTGTTGCAAGGAAGAAACTTTTGCGGCAAAATAAATGCTCTAATTACTATGAAAACTAAAGCAATGATTTTATTTTATTTGTTGCTGACTTCTTTGATGAAAGGTTGCCAGCTTGCTTTGGTGAGGGTGCATGTGTTATTGAAGGCACCGATATAGGCTCTCTTTAATACCCACTTGTTATTGCTGCAGCAATATCAAATGAATTGTAGAACATTGACACAATTTTAAAAAAAATAATCCTAGTATATATCGGCGCTTCAGAGGTAATCAGTTTTCATTGAAGTTTCAGCAAAACTATAGTCTTCTGTTATTTTTTTTAAAATTGCTGTCATGTGATCGACTAGTCATTTCACGTTTCAGCCTTCAGAGGTGGTTGATTGTAGCTAGTCAGTTACATGGCTTTTTGATTATATTACAGCATACAGAATCAATGTCAGATATGATCGCCATAATCGAATTATGACATAAAAATTAACTGTTATGGTGTTTGGTAAATATGAAATAAGGATTTGTTTATGTAACAATTGATTCCAATGCATTTGTATATCCAAGTTTGTGGCTTCCTGTCATTGTGCCTTTGAATTTCTCCACTCCAAACTCACGACTGTATATACCGTTTTTAAAATTGTTTTGATACGTGTCACCAATTTTATGGCAAGGAGTTGTTGGTTGCTAAAAATGCAACTCAGAGAGTTCTTTGAGAAGTGTGTGTTTGGAGCACTGGTAGGGTTCCTGCACCGTCCTGATTTTTGAGGAGGTCCTTGAATTGAATTGGAATTTGAATTAAATGAACATATGGGAACTGAATTGGCTTGTTTAAAATCATAAAATGTATTTGAATTTGATATTAAAAAACTGAATTTAAATATTTTGATAGAGAAAATACATTATTTTCCACTGCAACTTTACAATGAACGGTTTTGCAATAGACTTCATATTATGTTGGTAACCATGGTTGAACCTGATAACTAGGAAATATTTGGATATGTGCCTTCATCTGCAGTATTTTGATTTTAATCAGCTCTGAACTAATCTCTAACATGTTAATTAACTACCATAACTATTTTAGCTCACAGCTCAATTGATGTAGGAAAATGTCACACTGGTATCATTTTATATGTTGTTTATGTAATTACAGGAGACTTCATACAAACTGATTGGCAAACAATTAAATGGACAGAAGAAATAAGTGACCTTGTATAGTTCTTAAAAGTCAAATTTTCAAATATTTTAATGCATGTTGCTGATTCAGAGGTGACTACATGATAATTGTTAAGTAAATGGATATACAATAAGTGTTCATCACAAATCCTTGAGTTGTGAACATAAATAAATCGTTATAGTCTTGCTTTAATTCTCTTTCTCTCTCACTTAAAACTGTAGCTATTTTCAAACATTTTCCATTTATCCCTTATCTGTCTATACAGACGTACAGTCTGCCTTTGCTCTTCCAACTATATCTGCATTTTAACTCTTTCTAATTTCTGTATCTGTCTGCATTTATTTTTTATGTTTATAGTTTAGATAACCTTAACTCTCAGCATAGGGTTGTAAGGAACCTACAGATACAAAGTAAAAAAGTTTCAATAAATATGACATGATTTTCTTAAAAGATGCAGTATTTTATCTTATTGTTTTATACATGTTGGGATAGTACGTGTTAGGCAAGCTAAGATTTCCAAGTGCACATTCAATTTTCCAGTCATCCTGCCAAGGGATAGTTGACTTATATATAATTGTAAATTCCTGCTATGTGGGTTGAAAATAAAAGCATGAATTTTAGCATTATATTTTGTTTCTTTTAAAAACATTAATGTTTGCCAAAATTAAAGTACACTGAAGTAAACAAATATATTTAGTTTATATAAACCAACACTATTACTGTACATTTCATGGGTGTTTTATTTATTTCCCACACCCACTGGGATATATATGCCTGAATTCAGAACATAATTTTTTATCATTGTCACTTTACTACTGTTTACTGTTTATATATATGTTTGGCAGTTATAGACCCTATGTTAAAAATAAGTTTTTGTTTTAATGGCTTTTTATAAGATACTGTTGGCTATATCATGAAGAGGACAAATTGATTGGCTCTGAGGCAACCAATCCTGACTGACCTGAGTGGGTATCAATCCCATTGGTTTACAAGTAAATTAGAGCTGCAAGTGGAAGTTTGAGACATAAATTGACTCTATTAACACTCATTTTGTTCCTAATTAGTAGAAGAATGAAACAAAAGTCCTGTTTCCCTTTTTCCTCATTTGTGTTTCAGAGACCCCCTTAATTTTTATTTTGACCCCAGTTTTTGATACCAAAGTTTGGTTTCTTTTTTTACCCTCTCAGACCCCCAGTTTTGACATCAAAAGGATTTTTTACTCTCAGTATTGCACCCCTCCTAAATAAGTAGATGTTTGAGATATAATTGAATCTATTAACTTTAAAAAGTGCAAGTTTGGGACATAATTTACTCTATTTACCCTAAATAAGTGCAGGTTTTAGATACAAAAATTGACCCTATTAATAATTTTGTTCCTTATTAATACTCATTATTCAACCTGGATTTGACTAAATCTTTTCACTTTAAATTGGAGCCTTTATGAAATATGCTGCTGAATGATGTAAATTAGTGTGAATATTGAAAAATGGTTGACATGTCACTGTCAATAAGTGGATTTAACAAATAAGTCAATATGACAATCCCCAGTTGTAAAAACAAAAAGCCTACTTGCTTACTACATAGATTTTACAGTTAACATGATAAAATAATGTCAACTGTTAAATTCAAAATTTTTTGGTTTTGCTTTGTTTCTAATGTTAGGAGTGAGATCTGTCTTACTTTTTTAAGGGATGATTGTTGGATATTATTCTCTGAACATTTTCTTTATCCAAAACAGTCTTTAAAAGGAAACCTGTGCAAAGTGTAGGTTTGATTGCATTGACATTGATTGAATCATATTTTAATTGAAAATCTGTGTAAAGCTGTTTACACTTTTTTTTCTCTCTCTGCAGATTGACATCATGGGACAGAATCTTTTGGAGTTTGTTCATCCTTGTGATCATGATGATATCCAAGATTTGCTTTCACATAAATCATTCAGTTTGAAACCAAGCCAGTCAGAAAATCGCAGCTTCTTTGTTCGTTTCAAATGTACTCTTACCAGTAGAGGACGCAGTGTGAACTTGAAATCAGCCTCATACAAGGTTAGTTGCATTTGAGAGGCTGTCCATTTCCTGCCTCACTTCCTGCTCTGAATGTTTTGTTTTTCATCTAAATGTGAGGTTACCATGGTAACTAGCTCATAAGTAAGGGTACCTTGGTCACTGACTGGCAAGTCTTTTAGTAATGGAAGGCTAGATCAGATTGTCAATTAATCATAATGAATGGCACTTGCTAAAAGTAATCATAACTGATTCTGAAATGCATATACAGTAACTCCTAAGTAAAAAAATATTGCCCAGTAAATTCAGGGCTGGGGGTGGGGTTGAAATTCATAGTGTGCATAGGTGCAGTTTCTGAGACTAAAAATTATTAAATGAAAGATAGTGTATATTAAAAAGAAGATTAAAAAACACATTCCTAATGTCAGTATTTAGCTGTTACACATGTTGTTGAATAGAGGTATAATTATAACATTTTTATGATACTGTATATACTTGATTATAAGTCAGGCTCTGCATAGAACTATATCTGCCATCACATAATGTTTCAGCATATCTGGGTCTGTCCTTTTTTTAGGTAGTACTATAAAATTAATAAATTTTATTAATTAAAAATTAAATTAAACATAGAAATTAAACATAGACCATAATCTGCTGGTGCATTATACAAGGGCAAATTAGAGTCTATGTCATTTGCAGTTGGAATCAAAATACTGTAGAAACGGGGGATGGGGGGACTTGCTTGGAATCAAGCAACTTCAATAAAGACAAACTTAGCAGCTAGCATGAATGTCATCAGTGACATAAATCTTCTAATCCCAGTTAAGCATTATGTAATGTTATTAGTGTAAAGATGTCATAGGGAAATTATAATAAATGTGAACCTGAACTGCTTTGTTGTAAGATCATATATGCAACCCCCACCCCCATCATGGCTTAAGCTAATTATTATTAATAAGAGTGCCAATCTTAAAATAAGAAGAGTAATCTACATGCCATAATTACAGAAATCCTCACGAAAAACATACCTTTATTTTCTCTACTTGGATCTTCAGGTAGTTAAAATTCTCGTCACAAATCAGCTAAATCCATGTGGAGTTGACACAAATCAGCTAAATCCATGTGGAGTTGACACAAATCTGCAAAATCCATGTGCAATACAGACACAAAACAAAATGATAATTACACACTACATTCACCTTAACAAGTTTACATCACATGTTTGACTTTGCTGAAAGGGGCCTCAGTGCTTGAGTGGTCTAAAAAGCTCATTGTTTCAGATCATTGTCATCTCACCTCTGTCTGCATGGGTTTGAGTCTCAAGCTCAGCTAACATGGGTATGTGAGAAAGCCTGCCAGTAGCATCTGGTGGGTCGGTGGTTCTTCATCAAGTACACAAATTTTTCTGAATGCTGTATTACATCACTGTCAAATTCCTTTTTCAAAATATATAAGGCACTATTGATTTGTCTTTTTCCTAATGCAACATATTCTTCAGTTTAACAAAATCCTTCTCTAATATTTTTAAGTCATCAAAATTCCATGAGTCACCACGATAAAGTTGGCCTGTTTCACTTAATTTTTAATACCATGTTTTCAATATAGACTAGTCTGTGCAAGAAGGTGCATCAGGCATATTCTACATCCTTATGCTTGCAAGGGGACAGACAATAAAAAAAATCCTTATTGTTTTGGCTTGTTTATATACCTTATTACATTTTTTAATTTTTTGTTTTGTCATTAGGTAATCAAATGTACAGGTAAAATGGTAATGCCCCGTCTGGAAGGAGAAAAGAAAATATTTGAAGAAAAGGAGGAATATGCAGAATCCAATCCATATCTTATTGCAGTGGGAGAACCCATTCCTCACCCATCCAACATTGAAATCCCGCTGGACTGTAAGACCTTCCTCAGTCGACACAGTATGGACATGAAGTTCACAGATTGTGATGAAAGGTAATTACCATATTGCACATGTACGTAAGGTTTAATTAATGCCTATAAATGTTATGACTTGCCAATTTTTAAATCTTGTAAACTTTATTACTACAGTACATCATTATAACTGCACACACACAAACACACTATAAAATATTCTGTAATATAAGCTCCCTCAGATGACAAGTTTTTGAGTAAAGAAATGAAAATTGCATTCCACTTTAAATTGCCTGTACTTTAATTACTGTACATCAGGGATACACAAATGCTTTATGATAAATGCATGTTGAGGTATGGATTTTTATTATAGTCATCACGTCACAAAAAAGTGACTTTAAAGCCTGTCTTTACAAAGTTGTGGTTCATAAGCTGTTGAAGCCCTAATGATGGTGGCATTGGCATTAGCACTTCTGTACATCCTCAATAAATATCAACTGTTCATTCTTCCTAGGTCCTAGGCAACAGGTTTGAGTGGGTTTCTTATCACCTCCCCAAATGAGGTGCAAAATTGGAAGAAATATGTTCATTAGCCATGCATTCTTTGTCAGTTTTTTTTCATTTTAGCACAAGTCTTTAGCACACTATATAACTCTTGGAGGGGATACATTTTGGTAAGTAATCACAAATGTAAGTCATTGTGACCAGATTAGATTCATGAAACTTGGTGAGAGATTGCATCTTGAGGAGTCCTATACTCTCATCACAGAAGTAGGTGTCTGTGAACTATTCTTCAGGCTTCAATGGCATCTTTTCATTGCTGTGTTCTAAATTTATTTCCATGCACTATTCACGATAGAGACATTGAACTTTTTGATTATGTGCCTCTGTGTTAGTACGACACCCATACCACAGATGAATGTCACTGTGAGCTACCTTGCACATTTTACTGGCTTGGTTAAGTTTTCACATTTAGTTCTTGACCAAATTTGATTTTAGAACCCTGATGATATACACTGCTATTATTCAATTCCTGAAAGTTGGTGAGATATGTCTTGGTAAGTACCATGCCCTCATCATAAAAGTAGGTTGCTTTAACCAGTAGTTTATACTAGGTTTATATTAAAGGTCTGTTCATGCTTGAATCATCAGACAGGATGGTTGTATGTATCTCTTACCACAGAAAATGTCACTTTATTGTACATTTCACATTTTAGTGCCTTTGGTTGTTTTTGGAGTTGAAGTCAAAACCATTTTTTTTGGAGGAGGGGCACCTTATGTACTTACATATAATAAGATTCACAAAATTTGATCAGAGGATTTATCTGCATGAGTACTTCAACTTCATCACAGAAATGGGTCACTGTGACCTGTAGAACATACTTGGTTTCAATTTCAAGCACTATTTATATTAGCCATTAGACTAGATGATTATATTCATCCCTGTTAGTACTTCAACCTTATGGCTAAAAAGATCATTGTGACTCATATTTTCACATTTCACTGGTATTAGTTCAGTGTGCCATTTTTACCGTTATTGCTGTACTCCTTAAACTAGGTGCCATTATACATCTATTAGTACTACACATGCACCCAAAAAGGTTACAGTGACATTTATTTCAATTATACTGGCTTAGGTTAAGTAGTTGCATTTAGCTGATAACCACATATTTTTGGCATGCTCTGTGTATATTATCTTGTATAAAATCCCGAAAAGTAGGGCTGGCTGCATCTTTATGAGTAATCCCCCACATAAAAGCCATAATGTTTTGCTTAACTGACTTGGGTTACATAGTGTTTAGTCTTCATTTTTATGGATTTACCATGCTGTCATCATAAACTTATGCCTTTGTTATTGCATTAGTCTTGCAACAAAAGAGGCTCATTGTGGTCTATATTTCATCATTTGCTGGATTTATTTAGATTTTGGAATATAGTTCATGACCATGAGGTCATCGCATGTTACATGCATACTGACCTAGTTATGATTATGAAGCTAGGTGAGTGGGGTGACAATCTCTTTGACACAGTTGTCAAAATAAGTCTCTGTAGTTGATGTTTGTTGACTTAATTTGGATTTTGTGTTAAATGTTCATTTCTTTGGTGCCTTTTATGTTACATATCTAGTGGCAAAGCTTGATAATTGGATGCATTCAGTTTACTCCAGCACCCTTAAAACCAATGACTGTCATATTTGTTCTATGCTTTGCTAACACAAGTTAAGTATTTGTGTTTTAATCACATTGATTTGACTGTGTTATACCTATACATACATTTAACCCTATACAGAAGGCCCTTTGTAACCAAATCAGTGGGTTATTTGTGTGAACACCCAGGTGTAGCTATGAGACAACTAGCAGACCTATTAGGTGACCCTCTCTCCCTCTACATGCCAACCCCATCCCCATGTCCAAAAGTTAAAGGCATTAGCATATTTTTGTCTCCCTTTCAGACCAACATTGTGGATATTATTTTTTTAAAAGCAGAAATAATTTGGATATTTACTTTATATGTTATGTTGTCTTGGAAGAACTGTTACAAATAAAGTGGAATGATTAAACTTGCACTATAGGTAACACCCTGTAAAAGACATTGCATTGATATTAGAGAGCTTGCTGATACGCATACCAAATATTAACACTGAAACATACAATATGCTAACTTTACTAATGATACAGTGAGCAGGGAATCTTTGAGTGGGATACCAGCATCTTGGCAATATATTTATCAGAGGGCCAGTAAACATAAAATACAGTCACCCAACAAATGAGAAATATTCAGTGGACTACAGATGCCATATTTTATGTCAGCCAGATGACTTTTGCAAGCTTTGTTCGGTTTAGACTAATCAGACATTATTTTTCCTTAATGGTTGCTTATGTGTTTTGCAGAGACAAATCTGGTTTTACAATTCTTTAAATTCTAATTGAAGTATACTTACAACTTGGTCACTTAGAAGAGATGATTTTAATATTTGTTCCATCATTGCCTACACTTTATATGAGAGAGAGAGTGAATAAGAAGCACCTCAGATGACATTAAATTTGTTAACTTTTGCGATACAAATTTGACACACATAGAATATAATTAAGTTCTGTACAGTAAGGGATGAATGGAAATATTAAGTGATATTAACATTTCTAAGTCACATGTTTCCTTCCATTTCAGAATCCAAGATCTGATTGGATATGATCATGAAGAGCTGATTGGTCAGTCTCTGTACAGCTACCAGCATGCACTGGACAGCCATATTGTGGAAAAAGCATTCAAAGATTGTAAGTGGTATTCTTATAACAGTTTTCAGACATCAGAACAAAACAGATTTGAAGTTTTCTACTTGCTCAGAACAGATTTTCCTAAAAGTATGCACATACTTTTAATCCCCGCTGCTTGCATTTTTTCCCATCAAAACAAAATTAAGAGGGGATAGTTTGTTTGCATGCTTCTTGATTTTTCTCATTTGTTCATTCTTCTTTTCTATTATACCCTAAATATCCTCTTGAAGCCAAGTCAGGAATATTGGTAAGTAGTTGAGACATTATAATGACATTCAACATGACTACCATAGTGGCCATCTTGAGGATCTTGTTGTGACTCCTTATCCTCTATTAACTCTTTACCTTCTGCAGGTACTTACTGCCCTGCCTACTAAGCATGATAAGCAGCAGCTTGTCTTTTAGCTGCTGTTTGTAGGCTGAACCCAGAGCATCATAATGAGTATGAGCTTCTCCAGTTAGTGTATATGGTGTCTACATTCTCTATATCTTGTCCCATTCAAACTATGTAATTTAATGAAATATAATATTTTAAGCACTTACAAAAGTTTTGTACCACTCATTTACCACCAAGTAGATATAGTCCTCAGGAATCAATGTTTATATTTACATATTCATAATAACAAATATACCTCAAGATATCTGTTGTGTTTATATTAGACTGCTTTTCTCGCCACTATTTGGCACAATTGGAATATTTCTTCTGGAAAAAACTCTAAAATAAAATCTATCCACCTCTCATTTTCACCTAAATTAAATGTTGGCCCTGAATCTACTGTAAAATTGTCCACATGTAATGGTCCCACATGTCTCGACCAGTAAAGATCATCGCATGTTTCATCCTCAGCTTTAGATGAATCTAAAATATCAGGTGTCAAAACAGGACTTGGACTGATGTCTGATCTTTTGTCTTTAATCGGATCATGAAAGGCAATGTCATTTGCAATGGCATCAATTTCAGATCCTTCAAAACTTTCATTGGAATTTTTGTCAGAATATGTGAATGTTGCCATTTTGTTTCACTATGACAATTGACCTCGTTTTCAAAAGAAATTCCCACTTATATGCTTTAAAGCTACTAATAGAACACTTTCATCATTGTATGTAAGGATTCTTATCATTGGCTAAATATTTGTAAAAAGACTGGATCTTTGTGATTTCATCCAATGCAAAGCTTTAATATGAAACGTTTATAGCATCTCAGGGGTTTCCCAACCCTTA
Source organism: Potamilus streckersoni (assembly GCA_016746295.1). NCBI lineage: Eukaryota > Metazoa > Mollusca > Bivalvia > Unionida > Unionidae > Potamilus > Potamilus streckersoni. The sequence continues at coordinate 697,187 of JAEAOA010002319.1, forward strand.
ACCGGAAATGCATGTACGAACCAGCGGGGACAGCTTGTATATGCATCTCTGAGGTTACAAGGCTATTTTTAGTATTGCATATGTGTTAGCAGAAAGTAAAGAGTTAAAAGTACTATCGCCATGGGGTTTTTTACCAGAAGAATTTGTGTGATGCCTTGTTCTTAAATGAAAAGGGTGCAGCTCTCAGTATGCTCACCACACTAGTCTTAATGAATATCTTGTTATTTGAATGGAAAGTTCAATCAACATGGGCTTTTTACTGAAAGACTTAAATGAAAATGGTGCTTCTCAGACATCCAATATGGGCAACACTGTTGCCATCATGTAAATGATATATAGTTGGCTACAATGGAAAATTGTGCCTATCTGACTTGCAGTATGTCTGCTAAACTTGAATAACTTGCTATGGCTACTTCTACAAGACTGGTCATATCACTATTTTTTCTTCCTCATGAAAACATCCCATTATGTCTTGTTTGACTTAAATAGAAATTATGCCAATTTGTTATCCAATATGGCCACCATGGCAGTCCCATCTTGGTATTAATACTTCCCCAAAATTGAAAATTATGTCAATATATTTCATCAATATGAGGTTTTCTCTAGAAGATTCTTGTGAAATTGGTACCAATCTGACATCTACAGCTGCTAATTTGAAAATATTATTTTTAAAGAATATTAGAGATGGTGTGAGCACTCAGCAGCTGAAGGATTGTAATGGTCTTATATAACATATTTCATGAGATACAGAAATATATCAAAGGGAGAAAAAAGATATCACTAGTGGTGATGTCACTTTATTGCCACTGCAGTGATATCATATTTCTGGAGCAATTTTCTGTTTCAGTTTAGAAAGTTGATTTGTCTTTATATATATATATATATATATATATATATATATATATATATATATATATATATATATATTTGTCAGATCGGTACTTTTGGTCGAATCATATCAAAGACTTACAAAAATGGTACTAACAGCTGCCTCGCTTAGCACTCAGCATTAAGAGGTTAGTGTTAGGAATGGTTGGCCTAGTGTCAGGATAATGTGACTGGGTTGGACATCATGCTACATGTCTGCAGTATGATACCCCATTGCTGGACATCACTATAAACTGCCACACTGCAGACATTGTAGCGATATGACTGAAAATTGTTTAAAACTATGTTAAAAATCATAATCGCATCACATTTTCTCCCCCTAAAGTTGATAGATCTAAAAATGTATCAAGACTCTTGATCCTATGATATGCATTTCTGAGAAGGTACTATCAGAAGTGCCTAAAATTGAATCTAAACAACAGAAACTTGGCTTTAAGTGTGAACTTTTCTATATTTAGTTTACAAATGTATCATGCAAATTATCCTTAACTGAATTTGCATGACCTGTTGCTTCTTTCTATTCTCTGTGAACATATAGTATCATGCACATCTTACAATGACACCATTTTAAGAAATAATCTTATTAAGTAATTAAATTGTTTAATGATTTTAACTGTCATCACATGTCTGAAAAAAGAGAAATGAATCATTACAATCATAATCATGTCTGAAAATGAAAGACCTGAATCATCACAATCATAATCCTGTCTGAAAATGAAAGACCTGAATCATCACAATCATAATCCTGTCTGAAAATGAAAGACCTGAATCATCACAATCATAATCCTGTCTGAAAATGAAAGACATGAATCATCACAATCATAATCCTGTCTGAAAATGAAAGATCTGAATCATCACAATCATAATCATGTCTGAAAATGAAAGACATGAATCATCACATTCATAATCCTGTCTGAAAATGAAAGACCTGAATCATCACAATCATAATCATGTCTGAAAATGAGAGACATGAATCATCACAATCATAATCCTGTCTGAAAATGAAAGACATGAATCATCACAATCTTAATCCTGTCTGAAAATGAAAGACATGAATCATCACAATCATAATCCTGTCTGAAAATGAGAGAAATGAATCATCACAATCTTAATCCTGTCTGAAAATGAAAGACATGAATCATCACAATCTTAATCCTGTCTGAAAATGAGAGAAAAGAATCATCACATTCATAATCATGTTTGAAAATGAAAGACATGAATCATCACAATCATAATCATGTTTGAAAATGAAAGACATGAATCATCACAATCATAATCCTGTCTGAAAATGAAAGACATGAATCATCACAATCATAATCCTGTCTGAAAATGAGAGAAAAGAATCATCACGTTCATAATCATGTTTGAAAATGAAAGACATGAATCATCACAATCATAATCATGTTTGAAAATGAAAGACATGAATCATCACAATCATAATCCTGTCTGAAAATGAAAGACATGAATCATCACAATCATAATCCTGTCTAAAAATGAGAGAAATGAATCATCACAATCATAATCATGTTTGAAAATGAAAGACATGAATCATCACAATCATAATCTGTCTGAAAATGAAAGACCTGAATCATCACAATCATAATCATGTCTGAAAATGAAAGACCTGAATCATCACAATCATAATCCTGTCTGAAAATGAAAGACCTGAATCATCACAATCATAATCCTGTCTGAAAATGAAAGACATGAATCATCACAATCATAATCCTGTCTGAAAATGAAAGACCTGAATCATCACAATCATAATCCTGTCTGAAAATGAAAGACCTGAATCATCACAATCATAATCCTGTCTGAAAATGAAAGACATGAATCATCACAATCATAATCCTGTCTGAAAATGAAAGACATGAATCATCACAATCATAATCCTGTCTGAAAATGAAAGACCTGAATCATCACAATCATAATCCTGTCTGAAAATGAAAGACATGAATCATCACAAGCATAATCCTGTCTGAAAATGAAAGACCTGAATCATCACAATCATAATTGTGTCTGAAAATGAAAGACAGATGTGGCATTGATTTGTGTTAATTGCAAACCAGACAAGTGAAATGGAAATTTTGGTAAATCATCTCATCTCTGACCACTACAGACTGCAGGCCTGCCAACTCACCAAAATTCACATTTGATGAAAATAAAAAAAATTAGAAACCATATTCCTTAGAAGGTTAACTCTGCCTTTTAAAATGTGTTGTTTAGTGATGATTACACTTTAAAGGCTGTTGGACATTTTGTCTTGATTGATGGACCCCAGCAATATTCACTGTAACAATCCATGCAAGAAATGTGTTAATGGATATCAGTCTCATTTTGTATGAAAACTGTCTTTAATAGGATAAAGTACCAAAGACTTACAAAAATGGCACTAGCAGCTGCGTCGCTTGACGATCAGCATTAAGAGGTTAGTGTTAGGACTGGTAGGCCTGGTGTCAGGATAATGTGACTGGGTGGGACATCATGCTACATGTCTGCTGCATGATGCCCCAGTGCTAGACATCACTATAAACTGCCACACTGCAGACATCGTAGTGATATGACTGAAATTTTTTTTTAAAAGCTACGTTAAAATCATAAACACAAAGGACAAAGTACACAATTTGAATCATATTGTTAAGAGATGCTGTCCTAAAATTATTGTAAAATTTTTAACTACTACTTATTAATGTAGTAATACAGCTGTTAATCACATTAACACAGAAACCGCTATATCCAAATCAAAGTTTTTTGGCTTAAAAAATATATAATGAAACGAAAATCTACATTTTTTGGCTTAAAAAATATATAATGAAACGAAAATCTACATTTTTTTTAGATGTAAGGAAATATTTCACTCATGAATTGGAAATATTTTTTATGTTGTCATGAGAACCATGTTTCCATTTCATTTGTGAAATATTTCCTTAAATCTACTAAAATGTACATGTTCTCAATATGTTGAATTCCAGGAAATTCTTTCCATCCAGTAGAGCATCAGCCTCTTTGACACTTGCCATAAGGTGAATTGTATTACTGTTTGTCCATCTGTCCTTCATCTCATCTGTTGCCAGTTTTTTTCATGGCTCCGATGGCCTAAGTGGTTAGTGAATATGACTTTGTGAGAGGTCATGGGTTTGATCCCTGGTCAAGTCATATCAAAGATTTATAATAATGGTACTTGCCGATGCCTCACTTGGTGCTCAGTATTAAGAGGTTGATGTTAGAGCTGGTGGACTGGGTGTCAGGATAATATGACTGGGTGAGACATGATGCTATATATGCCCCAGTGTTAGACATTACTATACACTGCCATGAATTAGTAATATGGCTGGAAAATTGGAAAATTGTTAAAGTTAGATTAAAATCCATATCATTCACACCACTATAGTCCACCATCTACAAAACTCTGTAGATACTTAACTTTTGGTAAGGAAGAACCCTGTCAGTTGAATAGTCATGGTCACTACTGATGGACGAAAAATGATTTCCATTAAAAAGAGAAAAAGTACAAGGAGTTTGGAATATTTGATTGGTCAAGGGTCCAAATCACTGTGACTGTATTAAGTAAAGTGGTTTCTACACGAAAATTCAGTTATCTGCATGGAGGACTTGTTAAACAGTGGTCAGGTTACCCGGCTGTACATTTTCCGAGGTTTCCTAGGAAACCTCGGACAAATTTTCCTAGGAAAAACCTCGGAGTATTGGTTATTTACTTTCCAAGGTTACAGTGACTATTTACAGACAAAAACTTTTGATATATGTCCAAGGTTTTTATACTCAGATGTCCGAGGTTTCCTAGGACATGGTCCGAGGTTTCCTAGGACTTCGTTCGAGGTTTCATAGGACATTGTCCGAGGTGTCATAGGACTTTGTCCTAGGTTTTTATACTCAAATGTCCGAGGTTTCCTAGGACATCGTCCGAGGTGTCCTAGGACATCGTCCGAGGTTTCCTAGGACTTTGTCCGAGGCTTCCTAGGACATCGTCCGAGGTGTCCTAGGACTTTGAGGTTTCTTAGGACATCATCCGAGGTTTCCTAGGACATTGTCCGAGGTTTCCTAGGACTTCGTCCAAGGTTTCCTAGGACTTTGTCCAAGGTTTCCTAGGACTTCGTCCGAGGTTTCCTAGGACACCTCTGGCAAAAAAAATGCATCAGATCAACAATTTATAATGAAGCAAATGATTATTACATTATTATATTTTTAATTTTGTTCGTCACAAATTAAATTTATAAAAATATCCAGAATGCCCATCATGTTCCTTTAGTGCCAAATTTTACATAATGATCTGAAATATTCATCCATTTCAATGCATACTAATCACAGAGGTATAAGTATTTATTCCTATTATAAGTGGCAAAACAGCGTGATTTAGGCATACAAAGTTTAAGCTATTTATTACATGCCAGAATTACAGTTTGTATGAAACATATTTTCACTACTTTCATGGTTCTGCAGCTGGTCAAAATTCTTATCACAATGGGCAAAATCCACATGGATTTGAACCAGAATGCAAATGCAACATATACTGAAAAAAATATTTATATTCAGCATTCACTTCAATTAGCACACTTCCTTAACTTTTACTGAATGATTGTGGACTTGAAGTTTGTAATGATCATGGTCAGGTGCTCAGAGTCCTGTATTTTATGACTCTTATATTCCTTTTCTTTTCCATTAAAAAAATTATACAGACGTTGTAATTATGACATCCAAGGCAAGAAATAATAATGACAATAATTTATTTAGATAAGGTAACTCAGTTACAGAGCTAGTCTACTGTGAGGTTTTTTGTCTGTTATGTAAAATATATACAGTATATACAACATGCGAAGAATCTGGCTTGACACTAAATAAGTGATTTTAAAAATCAAGTATTAAGCCTGGAACATATGCACAGACATGTGAACACATAAACATATAACATATTATCCTTCATTGAAAACTTCAACTGTAAAAAAGATGCAAAATTACAGAAAAGCATCCATTTGAGACATTAATAGTGAAAAGAATAAATGTTAGGATCCTGTCTTATGTCACTGTTGTACTGCAGACTTGATGTTTGATTAATGTACAAAATGATGCTGTTGTGGTGTCTTGAATTAGTCCTTGTTCTATAAACCAACGTTTATCATATAATTGCTCATTTTACAGTGAATTATAACACATCTAGAATATTTTGATGATATACACAATAATACCACTCATGATATTGAAGGAGGATTCTACTTATGGGCCAAACAAATTCTGCAAAGATATGGCTATCTTTGATAGACATGGGTATCTGGCAACAATATCAACAATTCTCACCAGTGATCTATACATTGTCCCTTCTTAAAACCTGGAAGTTAATCAGTTTGGAGTTATATAATTTCGAAATCATCCTGGTTCAATTCCTTATCACATTTAGTACGTTAGTTGCTATTGTAAAGCTCTTTAAAGCAAATGCTAGTCCTGAATATCCCAAAACTAAAATTGCAAGCTTATTTTTAAGGTTGCAGCAAGCTTGTTTTGTAAGTTTGCAGCAAGCTTAGATTTGAAACCGATGCTAGCTTGCACAAGCTTACCCATTGCAAGCTTGTGCAAGCTAGTAATAGAAAAGCTTGTGACAAACTCACTGATTAGAAGATTGTACAACATTGCAAACAAAGCTGACCTAAGTTGCATCAGAAGAACTGATATGGCATCTATTGAATTATTCTATACATGGTCACATACCTCCATTTTTTTAGCTCTTGATGTGCAAAAAGTATGTAATATCAAATATTAAAATAAAAATATTAATATGTGGTGAACATCAATTAAAATGAGATCTTACTGTCACAATAAAAAAGATTGAAGTCATCAAATCATTTAATAATCTTTAATCAGATGAAAATAATAGCATATGAATGGGATCTATGTGTGTAAACTCCTTATACTTTTGTTATGTATTGCTTTGGAAATGTTACTCTAATTTACTTCCATGTAGAAATCCATTTGGGGGGAGGATGGTGTCAAATAGATTCCCTCTCATCTGTCACGATGATAAACTATTAGGTGAAAACAAGAATGTCATTAGAATTACTCTGAATCACTTCAATCTGCTAAACAAAATCCTCTGAATAAAATTCTGCATCCACATCAGCTTCTTGTGTGATTCAGGTATCATCCTCAGAAATGGATTACATCGAACATGAACTATGTAATCAGGAAAAAGAAAACAAGTATTTACCTCGGCAAAAGCATTTCAATTTTAGTTCATTATTCCAAAATCACTTATCAAGTCCAGGAATCATCAGAGTTATTCAAGATCATCCTTTAATGAGCCCTAAATTTTAGTTTTACTATTCATTTTGAAAGGTCTACAGCACGTCAGATAAATGGCACTTGTGAGTTTTGAACAAAAATCCTTACAAACTGCTTATGTACCTTAAGACATTTTGAAATAAAATGACTTCCATCTTCTTTGAGGATGAAAAGAATTAAATATAACAACCTCTGAACAATTTTTGATTAAATATGCGAGAGGAAAAATACCCTAAGAATAAATGAAATAAGATTCCTAACCGTGCGTTTGACTTTATCATATCATAACCCTATTGTCGATAACTGATAACACTTCATTGATTTAACAAGTGTAGCAATAAATAATAATGATCTGCAGCGTTGTCATCTCAGTCATTGGGTGAAGCAACATTACAAAGTCATATTTTGACATATTTAAATCATAAACGTGCAAGAATGCTACCGGCAAACTAAGTCACGAAAACTAGCAAAATACAACACAATTTTGAATTTACTAACCAATATTGTAACTCCATGATTTCAGATTATCTCTCTGATTATAGGATCGGTTACTGCACATATAATGGTTCAGCGGGCAATGAAATTTACTTAATTAACTAGGTAAATTGTGAAAGTTCAACCTTGAAAATTGCACCATATTGAACGGGATGCTACAATGGTTTTATTGTCTTCGTTTTACTCAAACATGTTACTCAAACATGTGGATATGTGAGAGAGCTTGCCAGTAGCTTCTCGTGGGTCGGTGGTTCTTTCCGGTGATTTCCCGGTTTCTTCCTCGACCATTAATACTGGCCGCCATGTATAGCCTTTCCTGTGCTGAAAAATGGCGTTAAACCCCACAACAACAACAACAACAACAAACATGTTACGTGTATATTTACAGTTTGTAAACCAGTCTGCTTAAAAAAAAAAAAAAAAATTAAACAGGGATGTAACCGCCTTTTATGACTCGATACCAATTAAAATTTGTCGCGGAAAGCCACACTTCACCTTGCATGCTTTTATTTGAATTCTTTTTAAACAAGCAAAATTCACAAAGCTCATTTATTCATATAATGCAGGAAGAATGGGATGCACCTCTCTCTCAAAGAAAAACAAAAACTATATATTTGTAAATTTTATTTAGTAATTAAAAAACTGACAACTATTTTCTTCTGGCAGCAGATTGTCATTAAAACAAATATATAAGAGTACTTTCATAAACTTAATGCCAAAAGTTAATATTACAAGATTTACTGAGACTATATTTGATGGTGCATACATTATTGGTAAATAGATTTACAAGTACTTGTTATCAAATATCTTGCTGTATCAAGTTAGTCTGCAATTAACTTTGCAATCAGCTCTATGTCTTACTGTTTTACAGGATTTTACTAAATGGAATCTTTATCCACTCTTCCATTACCTCACAAAATGACTGCATAGCTAATTGAGTGTTCAATCACATAAAGAATTTCCTTTATGCCAAAAAGCTCACTATATTCTCTAACATGTATAATATTTGTAAAAATTGAAAGTGAAAATGACATTTGTAGAAAAAGTAATATTTTATTTTTTGAAATGGTCAAGAAATGATTCAATTTATTTTTGACATATATTAATAATGTTCATAGTTCAAATATAGAGAAATGTTGGAATAATATATTTTATTTATGTACCAGCTAAGCACAAGTAATACAAGTTCTTGGCATTTTGCAATACTGAAAAGATGATATAAATAAAAACTAGATTACCAGTAACATCTTTTAATTTGACAGTGTAGTTTCTTATACTGAGTATATGATCTAGTCACTACATATATTCAACATTTCAAGAAGTACTGATCTCATGCAGAACTTACCTTAAATTTTACAACTGATTATTGCAAGCATGTGCAAGCTTACATCAAGTACTTCAGATTTTGCATGCTTGCAGACTCTGAAAAATTTCAATTTGCAAGCTTGCAGACTTTGAAAAATTCCTCTTGTAAACTTGTGCAATCACCATTACTAGCTTGCACAAGTTCACTTAGCTTTTCATCAGCTCGCAGCAAGCTTGCTGCAAGCTTGTCATAAGCATGCATTTTGGTATCTGATATTATTATCTACATGTAAATGAAATAGGAAACCAAAATCTGTGTTCCTATTTGGCATTGCCTGAACTAAGATTGCGAAATGTTTATCTCAAATCAATCAATAAACAATGATTCAAAGTTATTATTTTATTCAAATTGTAGACTTGGTAATTGTTTTGGATGACAAATATTATTAATTTTAATAAACTGAAAACAAATGTTCTGAATAAATATCAGAATTCTCTAAGTGCACAAAAAAACACACCAAATCCATATCCTAGCTGAAAATTTTTGCTAAGTCCACATTTTTGAGTCATGTCCGAGCTAATAAATGACTAAGTTTTTATTTCCTAGGTCTTTCCGAGCTAAAAATTAACTAAGTTCTGATGTCCAAGGTTTTTTCAAGGTATTTCCTAGGTGTATTTTTAATGTACGAGATGATGTCCGAGGTTTTCCTAGGAAAACCTTGGAAAAACCTCGGACGTCCGAGCTTTTCCTAGGAAAACCTTGGAAAAACCTCGGAGGTCTGAGGTTTTTTGGTCAAATTTTCAAGCAAACCTCGGAAAATGTACAGCCAGGTTATAATGTGCTGTTCAAAGAACTTGGGTTTTGTGTTTTTTAATATTTTCCTTCATTGCAATTCATAATATTGAATGCAAATAAATCCACATTAAAATTTCTTTATTCAATTGAGTAAGATTTTTGTAGAATGCCATCTGCACTTTTCCCATATTCATTGTAATGAATATTCATAATTTCTCTTGAATTACTTGTTTATGATGGACTACCTGTCAAAGATAGGTTTAATGTAATATAGTAAAAAAGTTTTTCTAATTTGATTGATATTTACATAACTTATTCTTGTGCCAGCCAGTATGAAACAGTCATTATTCACCTCTGATGTATTTTTATTATTCAAAAGGTTTAAATAGCAACCAGAATCAGATTTCCAAAAATAAACATTTAATGATATGGAAAATAGAGTCACTTCATAGAGATAATTTTAAACTTACCTCATTCTATTGTCTTTATATGGACAGAGTCAGAGATGTCAATTTTAGCTTTGACAAAGTTCTTACTATTGTTGTAGCAAGCCATAAAATATGTATGGCCCACTTTATTAAACTTTTTTAAAGTGCATTTAATTTTGTTTGGAAAGTGGACTGGATAATGGAGGAAAGTCTCTGTTAACAATGATTCATTTTGGCAGTCTCCACTAGAAATATCATCATGGTTGTGATTATGAAGATGTCATTTTAGTATCAGTAGTTATGATTTATCATAATGTTAAATATGAATTCACTGGCTTAAGGTAGTATTAACACTTGTTGCTAAACAGTCTTTCAGTTAAGTGTTCATTTATGTACTGTACATGATGGGTCAGGACTAGATTTGATTTCACAACAGGGAAGATGACAGGTTGGAAACTTGCAAAGATTTGTCTAAAACTTGGTTCCATTCTTTAGACAATGCACCCAGTGAATTTGCCTATCAGATATTATTGTGCCATCAGTAATTTTCTGCATCATTTGCACAAAAGTGCAAGATAGTTTGAACTCATTTAATGGCATCATATTGCTAACAACCTGAATTTTTTATTATACAGTGAAACTAGAACTTGCTGACCAGTGATGTCAACTTTGCTTGATTTCTTTAGGCATGTCATAATTAAATTCTTTCATATATTAAAATCAGGTCACTGTGACACTGTTGTGATAGGGTTGGGCTTTAAAAGGAAGATCACTGACCTGTGTCATTTTCTCTGATTTCGAACCATATTGGCACTGATGTGCCTGAATGTATTCATGAGTAGACTGGTTGAAATAATACTAAGCCCAAGTGAAAATGACCCCATCTTTACAAAAAACCTTTTGGCAGAAGATCTTTAACAGAGGTTAAGTGTTATTAAAGGGAGGTGTTTAGCCTAGTTAATGGCAATAAACTTGATTTTATATTACTTTAGCATTCTTCTTGTGTACAAAATACTGTATCATAATTTTTTTTTACCAATTATCAAATTGCATAAAGTAAAAAAAAAAACAACAGTGACCTGTCTGTAATGCAGGTTAGTTGACAGACACATTTTTCAAAAGAGCTTAAAGTAGGTCACTCTGATCTCATTTGCCCAGGTGTTAAAATATTTGGCAGTAATCATGGATCAAATTTGGGGTTATTTGTGTGAAATAGTCACCCTGCATCTTGCATTTATTCAGGATGACAAGAAACTAGGGATTTTTTGCCTTGATACCAGGGCCTAATTAAGGCTGAAGGGGAGGCAGGCTGAAAGGGGGCACACTTATAGTTGCACACAGTCCTTAAATTGTCATTCAAATGTGTATGTATGTATTAGACCAAATATTAGAGGGTCTAGATCTGTGTATGGTCCATTTATAAATGACATGTGTAAATTTATTCACAACAACCAAAGGACCCTACTTGCTACTTGTTGCCATTATCCTGTCTCCTTCAGTTTATCATTATTGTGTTTTGTTGGTTAAAAATGTTAAATGTTAAAAAATCCCAACTTTGGTGTGAATTAAAATTCCAACATTGGTGCAAATTTTATGCTTTTTTTTGATGCCCTCAATTAAACTTTTGTCAGCTTTTCCACCAAATATTGTCAGGTTAATTTTTCAGGATGTGACTGCAATTCCAAGATATTTCAGCCCAAAAAGCAGACACTTTGTTATTATGGAAGAATTGAGACTGAATGCTCTGAGAGATCATCAATAAATCTCTCAAATATTTTGAGTGGAACTATAGTTGAAAGAGACAGTTCCATTAAAATATAATTCACCTGTTTTTGGAGAAATAAAAGTCATCTATATTTGAGGCTATCATATAATTACAAGTCCAATCTAATTGCAAAGAGCATAGATTCTGATATACTACCACATAATGCACTGGCAGATTAGCTTATAACTTTTGTTCTACTAATTACTCTTTAAAAAGCATATGCCCAGGTATGCAAGTGCATTAAGTGACAGCAGGTTTGTGCAGTTACAGTTAGCTTTTAAAGATGTATATATGATAACCAGGGTATGTTGTTGCAGTTTTTCACCAGCAACTAATGTTTGATTGGTAGAAAATGAAATGCCATTATTACCTCTGAAAATGAATGGAAAGATGAAAATTTTAAAAATATTTTCATAAAGTACTATGGGGTATGTGGTTTCAATGCTTTTTAACTTACACATCCAGTAAAGGAGGGCCCTGGGTGGTCAAATAGTATAAAGCAATCTCCTTTACCAGTCACTGCCATATCATTTCTATGTGTGTTCAAGTAGTAAGCTCAGCTAATGTGGATATTGAGAAGGCTTCCCAAGCAAGGGTTGGTGGTTTTTTTTTTTTTTTTTTGGTTTTCCCAAATTCTTTGTCCACCAGATATACTGGCCACCATGGATAGTCTAGCATGTGATAAAAAAACAGGTGTTGATCCCACAAAACACCACCCCCATCGCAACCAATCAAACATTAGTTGCTGGTGAACTTACTTGGACTTCTTAAAATTTTACCTCCAACTCTTTTTTTTTCTGTTTCTGCATCACTTTGTCTTGATTTGATAGGAAAATAATTTCATTAAAACAATTTTGCCTGACATGAAGTCTGAAGTTTGTTTCAGACATCATTTTCCCATAATATTCAGCCCAGGTTCATTAAGTGTTTTTATTAACTGTAATTATACTATATACTAGAGTCACATTAGAAGTATAAACACTTGTTTTTGCTTTTCCCACACAACCAACATCCTCATTCACTTGTCTGCATTCAGATTTGAAACATTTATTGTTGTCTACTTCTGAAACAACAGACAAGGCATGTTCATCCCCTCTTGAATCAGTTCTGATCAGAAAGAAGAGTCTGTATTATCTATGAAAAGGTGACCTTTGTCCCCAGCTCTCCATATTCAAGGGATTTCATCCAGGTTCTGAAACTTTTGTGGTACTTATCTTCATACAACATGGTGCCAATATCATTATCACTGTTTCTCAGTCAGTGCACTAGATGAATTAAGATCAGAAGGAAATTAGTGATGGATATTTTCAGTGATAGATATAATTTATCATTTATACTTAAAGTCAGATCTAAAGATCCAACTTAAAACTGTACAGACCCAACTCTGCCATTACATAATGTTCCAGCAGATTTAGGTCTTGCATTTTATTAGGACTAAGTAATAGAACATGTGTGTGTGTGTGTGTGTGTGTGTGTGTGTGTGTGTGTGTGTGTGTGTGTTACTAATATCCAAAAAGTTGGAAAAATGGTCAAGTAGAAAAATTATTTTGAAATAACTGGATTTTTTCGAGAGACTGAGTTGGGGACCAGAACATCAGCAAATCCTTGATACATACAAATATTATGATTAAAATGTAATTGATAAATTAAAATATAAACATTTGTTCCTTATTTATCAAAACTGGTTTCAGTAAGTAAATATTCACATTATCACTCTTGTGCAAGAAAATGCTATTGACCCTGATAAGAAGGAAATATGTATTGTGACATCACAGATGGAACAAGAGCATTCCCCAGCTAAATTTGTTGAATTTGTCTTTGGGCAAGTAACTTTGAAACATGATCCAGCTTGAGTATATGTATGTATGTATGTATCTCTCTCTCTCTCTCTCTCTCTCTCTATCTCTCTCTCTCTCTCTCATATATATATATATATATATATATATATATATATATATATATATATATATATATATATATATATATATATATATATATATATAAAGAATACAAATCATATGGAATAACAATCCTTTCAATCTACTGGATCACCAAAAAATCATGTGTGTCAGGGATTAATTAAAATAGATGCAATAAACTGACCACAACAGTACAAAACTAGTAACTAACTAGCCTAAGCACTTTGACTCTTAATGAGTCTTTTTCAAAGGCAAATACAAAACATATACGATAAACAAATAAACACAAAAACAGTTGTGTTTGTAAACCTCTACATTGCTGTCTTCACATGTGCTAAAACTATAAATACAACCAGCTTGTATAGACTAGTTGCGGAAACTGAAAATGTTGTATAATTCCCTAAAAGTCTACAAGCCAAAGCGACATCTATTTTTACTTTCTGTACATATGTAATTATGCACTAGTAGAATTTAACATTTTCTAAATCTTCTTATTATCCTTCAATTTTTACTATAAGAATAACAGGTATAGAATCAAATATCCGGGATATAATCTGCTAATCTTGTTACATATGTACAGAAAGTAAAAATAGATGTCCCTTTTGGCTTGTAGACTTTTAGGGAATTATAAAACATTTTCAGCAACTAGTCTATACAAGCTGGTTGTATTTATAGTTTTAGCACATGTGAAGACAGCCATGTAGAGGTTTACAAACACCATGTTTTTGTGTTTATTTGTTTATCGTATATATGTTTTGTATTTGCCTTTGGAAAAAACTCATTAAGAGTCAAGTGCTTAGGCTAGTGTCAGTTTATTGCATATATATATATATATATATATATATATATATATATATATATATAGAGAGAGAGAGAGAGAGAGAGAGAGAGAGAGAGAGAGAGAGAGAGAGAGAGAGAGAGAGAGAGAGAGAGAGAGAGAGAGATGCTGGTATATTACTTAGTAAATGAAGTAGCTGATTTGTGTTGGTACAGTGGTTCAAATGATTGTGTTGTGAAATACATGTCACCATTTATGCTATATAGATCTTTCATCTCAACATAGTGAAAGGACTTTTGCAAGGGTTGATTAATGTTTTTCAATCACTTCACCTAATTATATATGTAATATGTCAGTAGACAGCCTATTTTTCAGTGGTATGCATTGCTTGATTATTGGCCTTACTGCAAATTTATCCTTGACCTAGGTTCTTTTGTCACTATTATAGTCCTAGTGTTTATCCTGCTGTGGATGGTAGTTTCAATTACCTGATGCATGCAGTTGAAAGCTGTCCTAGATTGGGTTCACTATGGTGTTATAACCTGTAATTGACAACAGGAGAATTAGAAATTTATAAACCTGTTTATGATTTTCTGCACTATTTCATTACCCAGTAACTTTCATATTATTTAATTCATGACATCTTTAATCATTTTGCTTTAGATTGCAGATTAAAATCATTTTTCCATTACTCTTACTGGAAAGGGGTGAGTGGGAATTTCACATGTAATCAAAAAGTACTCATGATCCATTTTTTTTGTCAGGCCAGTAAACATTAAACTCAGTAATGTTGACACAATTTTTTTAAAAAAAAATAATTGTTTACTTTGAAGCATGATTAAATATTGTGACATAGAATCAACTAGTGAAAATTTTCTCTTTTTTTTTTTTTTACAGTAATGCAAATTTTAATATTTTATTGTTATCAAGCATTATTTTCTGAATCATAAACCTTGATTCATTTTCATCAGGGTATTGCACAACATTCTTTCAGAAATTAGCTTATTTCTTCTTTGATATTCAAGTATTCTACATTGAGCATAGTTGTGTCAAATAGATCATTGCCACAGAGAATTTACTAGTCAGCTTGTAGCCTTGGATTTGACACTGCTGGTTCAGAAGTAGCTGCAGAGGCAGAGAAGAAATCTACATTCTGCAGCATTTTATTTTCATAATGTTCTTTCTAATCAATGACAATACAAGTCTTCCTTTGGAAGGTTTTTTTTTTATTCATTCATTTGATTGTACAATATTTTATACAATTTCACAATAATCAGAAGTTGTTAAAAATGTGTGTAATTCTCTCTCTCTCTCTCATATATATATATATATATATATATATATATATATATATATATATATATATATATATATATATATATATATATATATATATATCACCAATCTCCACTGTAATGTTATGAAATTCTTGAATAATTCTTGTAATGCATTCTAACCACCTGGAATACATGACTGTCAGGTTTGTTGCTTGGTACTGCTTTACACTAATAATGAGATACCTTTGGCTTTTGAACATACAACAGTGTAAAAAGAAAAGAACAAAAAAGGCAAAAATAAACATACCCTACCAATCTGAAGTCATTAAAGCATGAAATCTAGATCAACCTACCTACATTATTGTTCTTAGTTTTGTGTCCTTATTTTCTTACCTTTCCAGCTTGGAAATGAAAATAAAGGTAATTCAAGACTGTCTAGATCTTAGGCTGCATGGTAATACAAGATTTTTAATATCTATTGTATTTATTCTGCAATTTGCTAGGGGTCACTTGTATCATATTTTATCAAGCGTCATGTTTAGATTCAAATTTATTCATTTTCCCCAAATATATCTTAGACATTCCTATTTTGTTAACTTGTATTATTTCACATGGTTAGGATGTATTTTTTTTTTCATGGTGGAAAAAAAGTGATCATACAGGACTCTGGTACTAATTCAGTTACCATAGTAAATTTCTGCAAACTCTGATATTAAGAATTCAATAACTTAAAATTTCTGAGTGCCCATGATCAAACTTATATTTATCAGTATAGATGACACCTGGATGTCAGGTTCTGAGTAGTTTCTTGGACCTGCATATGTTTGAAACATGTGCTTTCAATTCATTTCCAAAGAGTCAGGTGCTAGTTTCAGTAATGAGTGTTTCAAACTCAAGACTGTTAAAAGACTGAAATTCCCTTGATATAAAAATGTCTCCATTTTTTTTTCACTTACAACTAGGATAAGATTTCAAAAGATTCTTTTTCCTAAAACATAACTTAAATTATTAACTGGTCATGGCCAACCAAACCCATATATACTTTATTAAATGTTCACCCACTTCCAGGGTGGTTCCCATTTTTCCATACCATTAGTACTGTGTGTCTTACAGCATGATGTAATTTATATTAGAAGACATAATGGTTTAATTTTGTGGGATTTCATGCCATTTGTTTTAGCACACCACATGGCAGCCAGTAATATTTAGTTATTTATGACTGGATCCACTGAAGAGTCACTAACCTGCTTGAAGCATCTGGTGAGCTTTGTTAAAAATCCACATTGGTCAGGTTTTGACTTGAAGCATCTGGTGAGCTTTGTTAAAAATCCACATTGGTCAGGTTTAGACTTGAAGCATCATGCTCTCAATAGTCTTCTGGTCCAGACTTCTCCTTCAATCACTTTGAATTTTCCAAAAAATGGAGAATGTCCAGTGTTTTTGTCCACTTTTGATCCAGTCTTAAATAATGCCCTCTATGTGGGTGTGTTTGTTACAGAAGAATTGTTGCCCCTATGTGATGGTGTTTGTATATGCCTGGTGATATCATTTCTTCCTCCATATGCTACCTTAAAATCCAATTTGCATGAAAGACACAATGCAAAGTCAGGACCTTTGCTACTAGCCTGCTCACACTTAAATTTTGGTATCCAAGTGCTGTTAAACTTGTATAATTTCTTAGCTGATGGCTTCTTAGCATTGGGAGAAAGCAGACATTTCGGCATTTCGACAAGAATCAAAAATAAAATAATATACAACCTGCCTAAAAAATTATTTTAAACCATAGTGAACAATACAAAAACAATTAAAAGACATAGAATAAAAATACCTAAGTGTTTCTGCCCATATAATATTTTGGTCAGTCGCCGTTTTATCTTCCTTCCAGGACAGATCAGCCGAATTTTAGTCAAAGACTTATGGTCATCAAGGATTACCTTTGATCCTTTTATTACTTATAACACCTCAAGCAACATCCCACATTTGGCCTTAAACTCTCCAAATTACAACAATAATGTAATCAATTAGCTGCTTCTGCCTACACATGCTAACAATTGTACTTCTACTACAATAATGCATGGTGGCACCAGGTATATCATGGGTCTATTATTTCCAACTCCCAGTAGACTGGTTCTGGCTGCTTTTCTAATGTGTAGATAAAGCGCGTTAAAAAAAATGGATTGAAAAAAAAACCTTGCATGTAATTTTCAAAAACAGCAGATTTCGACTGCTAAATTATATTTGTGGTAGACAGTCTTTAAAACGGTATTTTTTCCCCTACCACCGGTAGAGTCACAGGTATGCAGAAGTGCTATGCTATGTACCATGGATTCCACATCAGCTTTATAAAAGAAGACTCACAGAAGTGCTTTACATCACGGATCCCATGACAGTGATATGAGTTCCATACTATTCGCTATTATTTGCTCTTAAACATTTAATATTTGCAAAAGTGAGTTTTAATAACAAACCTACTGATAACTAAAAAATTTATAAAACTGACACAATACAGTATAAAAAATTCTAAACTGTTTAATAAAACCCAAACATGATCAAATTTCAAGTGTTCATGAATTTTTAAATTTACTTAATTATCTCTTGTTTCCAGTTTGTATTGTGCAAATAAAGATACAGGTGACAGTACAATATTGTATCATCACACACTATATAATCATGTAATCTATGCATTGAGAATAATGTCTCTTAAGACACATTTTTTGAAAAATGCATAAAAATGCATGAGTATTAAAAACTGGTACAATATGCATCAGCTCATTGGATATGCAGATTGGTGGATTATTAGTTGTATCAGCAATGTGCAATATCATCCACTGAACAAGTTGAAGTGATCTCATAATAATGTGTGGTTTAACATCCTGTAAAATGCCAGTGTCAATGAGAACAACACTTTGACATTTTCAGCTTGTTAAATGTAAACGTGCTGCACTTCATGAACTAAATCACCCTGTGGTAAGGTAAGGAAGATGCCTGTCGATTTTGGAATGAAAAGTTCAAATGCCAGGGTTATTTTGACTCTGAAGAAAAAAAGTTTTGATCTAGGATAAGTACAAAGCAATGGTCATGATACTAAGAAAACTGTTTTTGAACAGTAAATTTAATTCAGAAACATACCATGGCTATACAGGTTACCCTTTCCAAATAAAGTCTTTCCTCCTCACCACCACCACTATCATCATCATTTTTTCTCATCATTGCATGTTCCAGATAATTTCTACGCATTTGTATTCTGGATTAAATGCATCAGATTGGCTAGAAGGGTTAGAAATTTATTATGCTTCTATATTATTCCTTGTGATAATTTAGATGTTAGCTGTATAAAAAACAGAAATAATCAGATTGTCAGTTAGGCCCTTCACCTCAAAGGATTTTAATGAAGCCTTATCCAGTTATGCATGGACAATGTATGTCATAGCCAGTCTCTCAAGATGAAGATCATAATTGTGGGCAAGGCAATATGCTTTTTGTTTGATGTTTAATGTTGAAGGTGTTTTGTTGATCCACTAATCTATCAGGTATAGGTGGTGTGTCACATACCTGAACCACTTCCCCATGCCTCAACATTAGATTGTCATGTTTAGAGCTGTGTACATATGTATGTATGCTCATACATTCATACATACATACTTGTTCAGAAAATTGACATAATATAAACACTTCATGTTACCATTCACTATTGACCAGTTCCTTAAAACATGCTATAATAGGCAGCCCTTCAAGGTTAAATTTAAATCAAAAGAATTTATTTTTCTGAGTTACATCTTTGTCCAGAGTACAGTGATTGAACCATTGAAGTTTATTTTAAAGATGCTTCAGTCAAATTTTTATCATTTATTGATGGTGTAACTTTTCCTTATAGTCGAGGTGACAGCAACTGAAAATATGACTTGTATCATGGTGTGAAGTGTTAGGTTTGAACCATTGAAGATATTTTAATACATTTTAACAAGTCAATATGTATCTTTACTATGTATGTATGTATATATATATGTATGTATCTTTACTATAAAAATTGTCATGGCAAGGGAAGATATGAATCAGTTGCATCTATCCATGTATAGGCATAACTCCATTGACAATAATTTAATGACCTTAACCTTTTATTCATATCTTAACTTGGCTGTGTCATGTATTCATAGTCATACCCATTGACTAAAGGTCTGAGCTGTACAAAAGAGATATTGTAAGTCATTGATCTGTCTTCATACTCAGGCTGTCATTGTGGTCTTTTGATGAAACTTTATCTGGGTCCACACATTGTCATACAGTATTTTAATCCTTTGCCTAGTGGTGGTGAATTGGTAGTTAAAAGGTGCCATTTGCACTACTCACTAGATTGGTATATCATGTGCCATTTGCACTACTCACTAGATTGGTATATCATGTGCCATTTGCACTACTCACTAGACAGGCATATCATGTGCCATTTGCACTACTCACTAGATTGGTATATAATGTGCCATTTGCACTACTCACTAGATTGGTATATCATGTGCCATTTGCACTACTCACTAGATTGGTATATCATGTGCCATTTGCACTACTCACTAGATTGGTATATAATGTGCCATTTGCACTACTCACTAGACAGGCATATCATGTGCCATTTGCACTACTCACTAGATTGGTATATCATGTGCCATTTGCACTACTCACTAGATTGGCATATCATGTGCCATTTGCACTACTCACTAGATTGGTATATCATGTGCCATTTGCACTACTCACTAGATTGGTATATCATGTGCCATTTGCACTACTCACTAGATTGGTATATCATGTGCCATTTGCACTACTCACTAGATTGGTATATCATGTGCCATTTGCACTACTCACTAGATTGGTATATCATGTGCCATTTGCACTACTCACTAGACTGGCATATCATGTGTCATTTGCACTACTCACTAGATTGGTATATCGTGTGCCATTTGCACTACTCACTAGACTGGCATATCATGTGCTAATTGCACTACTCACTAGACTGGCATATCATGTGCTATTTGCACTAATCACTAGACTGGTATATCATGTGCTATTTGCACTACTCACTAGACTGGCATATCATGTGCTATTTGCACTAATCACTAGATTGGTATATCATGTGCCATTTGCACTACTCACTAGATTGGCATGTCATGTGCCATTTGCACTACTCACTAGATTGGTATATCATGTGCCATTTGCACTACTCACTAGATTGGTATATCATGTGCCATTTGCACTACTCACTAGACTGGCATATCATGTGTCATTTGCACTACTCACTAGATTGGTATATCATGTGCCATTTGCACTACTCACTAGACTGGCATATCATGTGCTATTTGCACTACTCACTAGACTGGCATATCATGTGCTATTTGCACTAATCACTAGATTGGTATATCATGTGCCATTTGCACTACTCACTAGATTGGCATGTCATGTGCCATTTGCACTACTCACTAGATTGGTATATCATGTGCCATTTGCACTACTCACTAGATTGGCATATCATGTGCCATTTGCACTACTCACTAGATTGGTATATCTTGTGCCATTTGCACTACTCACTAGATTGGTATATAGTGTGCCATTTGCACTACTTACTAGACAGGCATATCATGTGCCATTTGCACTACTCACTAGACTGGAATATCATGTGCTATTTGCACTAATCACTAGATTGGTATATCATGTGCCATTTGCACTACTCACTAGATTGGCATGTCATGTGCCATTTGCACTACTCACTAGATTGGTATATCATGTGCCATTTGCACTACTCACTAGATTGGCATATCACGTGCCATTTGCACTACTCACTAGATTGGTATATCTTGTGCCATTTGCACTACTCACTAGATTGGTATATAATGTGCCATTTGCACTACTCACTAGACAGGCATATCATGTGCCATTTGCACTACTCACTAGACTGGAATATCATGTGCCATTTTGCACTACTCACTAGATTGGTATATCATGAGCTGTTTGCACTACTCACTAGACTGGCATATCATGTGCTAATTGAACTACTCACTAGACTGGCATATCATGTGCTATTTGCACTAATCACTAGACTGGCATATCATGTGCCAATTGCACAAAATCACTAGATGGGTATATCATGTGCCATTTGCACTACACACTAGACAGGTATATCATGTGCCATTTGCACTACACACTAGACAGGAACATCATATGCCAGTTGCGATACTCACTAGACTGGTTTACCATGTGTCATTAGACTGGCATTTTATGTCATTTGCACTACTCACTAGGTGAGCACATCATGTGCAATTTGTACTACTCACTAGACTTGCATCTCATATGCCATTTGTACTACTCACTATGTGAGCATATCATGTGCAATTTGTACTACTCACTAGACTGTATCATGTGCCATTTACACTACTCTGGTTATAAAAAATGTTAATCATTGTACATAAGAAAGCAGCATTAGTGAGTACATTCTGTTATTCAGCTAAAAATTTTAAAGGTTTTGAAAAATAGTTTTTCATTTTATTCAGCAAAATTTACTTTCTCAAAAAGTGTATGGTAAAAATGAGAGCAATATTTCATGAGAGAATTGCATGATAATTTCCTGAGGGAACTTACTAAGTGGATGATGAAGAAGTTCAGGATATTGCATAGACTTGTAATGTTGATCATACATCTGGGTGTGAGCCATGAGTCAGGTCATGTGCATTCTTACAGTATGACAGTGCATAGTAAGACAGCTGTGCCTATTGGGAATGTCAGTGTTTTTGTGATGATACAATATTGTACTGTCACTTGTATCTTTATTTGCACAATACAAACTGGAAACAAGAGATAATTAAGTAAATTTAAAAATTCATGAACACTTGAAATTTGATCATGATGTTTGGGTTTTATTAAACAGTTTAGAATTTTTTATACTGTATTGTGTCAGTTTTATAAATTTTTTAGTTATCAGTAGGTTTGTTATTAAAACTCGCTTTTGCAAATATTAAATGTTTAAGAGCAAATAACAGCAAATAGTATGGAACTCATATCACTGTCATGGGATCCGTGATGTAAAGCACTTCTGTGAGTCTTCTTTTATAAAGCTGATGTGGAATCCATGGTACATAGCATAGCACTTCCGCATACCTGTGACTCTACCGGCGGTAGGGAAAAAATACCGTTTTAAAGACTGTCTACCACAAATATAATTTAGCAGTTGAAATCTGCTGTTTTTGAAAATTACATGCAAGGTTTTTTTTCAATCCATTTTTTTTAACGCGCTTTATCTACACATTAGATAAAGCAGCCAGAACCAGTCTACTGGGAGTTGGAAATAATAGACCCATGATATACATGGTGCCACCATGCATTATTGTAGTAGAAGTACAATTGTTAGCATGTGTAGGCAGAAGCAGCTAATTGATTACATTATTGTTGTAATTTGGAGAGTTTAAGGCCAAATGTGGGATGTTGCTTGAGGTGTTATAAGTAATAAAAGGATCAAAGGTAATTCTTGATGACCATAAGTCTTTGACTAAAATGCTGCTGATCTGTCCTGGAAGGAAGATAAAACGGCGACCGACCAAAACATTATATGGGCAGAAACACTTAGGTATTTTTATTCTATGTCTTTTAATTGTTTTTGTATTGTTCACTATGGTTTAAAATAATTTTTAGGCAGGTTGTATATTATTTTTTTTTTTATTCTTGTCAAAATGCTGAAATGTCTGCTTTCTCCCAATGCTAAGAAGCCATCAGCTAAGAAATTATACAAATTTAACAGCACTTGGATACCAAAATTTAAGTGTGAGCAGGCTAGTAGCAAAGGTCCTGACTTTGGATTGTGTCTTTCATGCAAATTGGATTTTAAGGTAGCATATGGAGGAAGAAATGATATCACCAGGAATATACAGACACCATCACATAGGAGCAATGATTCTTCTATAACAAACACACCCACATAGAGGGCATTATTTAAGACTGGATCAAAAGTGGACAAAAACACTGGACATTCTCCATTTTTTGGAAAATCCAAAGTGATTGAAGGAGAAGTCTGGACCAGAAGACTATTGAGAGCATGCTAAGTGTGAAGGTTACAATCACAGTGAATGTTACTAGTGGTCACCAGATGATTTTCTGAATGAAACTAAAAATGCCCATGGACTATATAAAAAAATCTTTGCTTGTAACATTTTCCATAAGATTCTGAATCTGAATCTTGCAAAATTGTTTTTTTTTTATATATGAAGAGAATACATATTTTGTGACAAATTGAACTTGTTTTGTTTTCAATTCCCTTAAAATACATAAAATTTGTGCAGATAAAAGATCTGCCTTTTTAGAAACCAATCTCCTGATCAAATTTTGTAAATCTACTGGTTTGAAATCCTGGTTCTGTAAACAGGTATATTTCAGTAAGATTTCTTTTTTAATGTTATGGTGGAATCCATGATAAATAGCACTAAAGTGAGATTTCTTTTTTAATGTTATGGTGGAATCCATGATAAATAGCACTAAAATGAGATTTCTTTTTTAATGTTATGGTGGAATCCATGATAAATAGCACTAAAGTGAGATTTCTTTTTTAATGTTATGGTGGAATCCATGATAAATAGCACTAAAGTGAGATTTCTTTTTTAATGTTATGGTGGAATCCATGATAAATAGCACTAAAGTGAGATTTCTTTTTTAATGTTATGGTGGAATCCATGATAAATAGCACTAAAGTGAGATTTCTTTTTTAATGTTATGGTGGAATCCATGATAAATAGCACTAAAGTGAGATTTCTTTTTTAATGTTATGGTGGAATCCATGATAAATAGCACTAAAGTGAGATTTCTTTTTTAATGTTATGGTGGAATCCATGATAAATAGCACTAAAGTGAGATTTCTTTTTTAATGTTATGGGATCCATGATGTATAGCACTTATGTGAGATTTCTTTTAATGTTGTGATGGGATACATAGTGTATAGGACTTAAGTGAGATTTCTTCTTTAATATTGTTGTGGAATCCATGGTACATAGCACTTCAATGAGGTTGCTTTTATAATGTTGTGGTGGAATCCATGGTAAATAGCATTTCAGTGAGGATTCTTTTTTTAATGTTGTGTTGGGGCCCCGATGGCCAAGTGGTCTAAAGCGATCTCCGCTCGCTCTCCGTTACAGATCACTGCCATCTCGCCTCTGTTTGGATTTGAGTCTAAGATTCAGCAAATGTGGATATGTCAGAAAGCTTGCCAGTAGCTTCTCGTAGGTCAGTGGTTCTTTTCGAAGATTTCCAGGTTTCTTCCCCACCATTAAAACTGGCTGCCATGTATAGCCTATCGTGTGCTGAAAAATGGCAATAATCCCCCAAAAAACAACATTAATGTTGTGGGATCCATGATGTATAGCACTTCAGTGAGATTTCTTTTTTAATGTTGTGGTGGAATACATGGTGTATAGGAAGTCAGTGTGATTTTTTAAAAAACAATTTTGTTGTGGGATCCATGATCTATAGCACTTCAGTGAGACTTTTATAATGCTGTCATGGGATTGGCACCATTTCAGTTATTTACAGACTGTTAGCCACTGCTATCTTTGCTTTTGTATAATGTACTGGCAGATTTGATGGGGCAAAGTGTTCATTATTTTTACCGCTATGATTTTAAGCAAACAGGAAACTTCTGATCAGCCAGTTCATAACTAATTGGCAGCTCTAGGTCTGTGTTTGCAGTTAGATTCATATTCTATGTGTGTGAATATGATACATAGTTCATTGACCACTTTCTGCAGGAAATATCAGCAGTGAACAACTGCAAATAAATACATATCAGTTTTAGTGGAATGGGGTTAGGTTAATGTAATAGTAAATCTTAGAGTTACATGATAAATGGGGCTCTCAATGCCTTCAAAAGGGTGGGACTGTTTAGCAGAGGCATCAGATTGCACATTTTGCAGACATGCATATCAGCCTTAAAAAATCTGTGTTAGAAACTGCTGAGTTCAGTCAGTATCTTTGTACATATAGTCATGCACGTTGTTGGAGAATTTCAGTCTACCTTACTTTTTGTGAAAGAGGGTGTATTCAAAATTTTATCTGCCATTAATTCATGAAGATAGCTTAAACATATGAATGGCAGTAGTTGGAACATTAATCGGATCATGTTGCATTTGTGTCATTTTGGAGAATAAGTCATGAAGGATTTACCATTATATATAAGGAACTATTTTACTTTTTTTTCAAATATTCAGAATTTGTTCTTAATTATGTTCAGCAGATGTATTTAATTATACTATCATAATAACACTTATCATCTAGGTGTATCAAATAAAATTTGCTGGTTACTCAAAGAAAATAGACAGACTAAAGACAATGACCATCATTCCTGTCCATGTTGAAATAGCAAGTCTTGGCAGTCTTGATAGACTAACAGATAGATCTCTGTTTTTTTCCCTGGCATTTCTGGTAGCTGCCTGTCTGAAGAAAAAAAAGGCAGAGATCTACTTGTTGGTACACTGGTTTTTAGGGGTGGATTCCCATTACCGTTATATAAAATGTTAAATGTGCAGAAGAAGCATTTTATACACTTTGGTTTGAGTTTCAAAAATTCTTAAACTTGTTTTTAAAACCTAGCAGAATATCAGTAATGATACAAAAGCACATCAGCATAAGCTACACATCTCCTGGGAAGTCAGTAGATTGTTGAGTTTGCAGTCCAGGTGTCATTAGTCCAGTACCTGCCCACCCATCTCCTGGGAAGTCAGTAGATTGTTGAGTTTGCAGTCCAGGTGTCATTAGTCCAGTACCTGCCCACCCATCTCCTGGGAAGTCAGTAGATTGTTGAGTTTGCAGTCCAGGTGTCATTAGTCCAGTACCTGCCCACCCATCTCCTAGAAAGTCAGTAGATTGTTGAGTTTGCAGTCCATGTGTCATTAGTCCAGTACCTGCCCACCCATCTCCTGGGAAGTCAGTAGATTGTTGAGTTTGCAGTCCAGGTGTCATTAGTCCAGTACCTGCCCACCCATCTCCTGGGAAGTCAGTAGATTGTTGAGTTTGCTGTCCAGGTGTCATTAGTCCAGTACCTGCCAACCCATCTCCTGGGAAGTCAGTAGATTGTTGAGTTTGCAGTCCAGGTGTCATTAGTCCAGTACCTGCCCACCCATCTCCTGGGAAGTCAGTAGATTGTTGAGTTTGCAGTCTAGGTGTCATTAGTCCAGTACCTGCCCACCCATCTCCTGGGAAGTCAGTAGATTGTTGAGTTTGCAGTCCAGGTGTCATTAGTTTAGTCCAGTACATGCCCACCCATCTCCTGGGAAGTCAGTAGATTGTCGAGTTTGCAGTCCAGGTGTCATTAGTCCAGTACCTGCCCACCCATCTCCTGGGAAGTCAGTAGATTGTTGAGTTTGCAGTCCAGGTGTCATTAGTTCAGTACCTGCCCACCCATCTCCTGGGAAGTCAGTAGATTGTTGAGTTTGCAGTCCAGGTGTCATTAGTCCAGTACCTGCCCACCCATCTCCTAGAAAGTCAGTAGATTGTTGAGTTTGCAGTCCAGGTGTCATTAGTCCAGTACCTGCCCACCCATCTCCTGGGAAGTCAGTAGATTGTTGAGTTTGCAGTCCAGGTGTCATTAGTCCAGTACCTGCCCACCCATCTCCTGGGAAGTCAGTAGATTGTTGAGTTTGCAGTCCAGGTGTCATTAGTCCAGTACCTGCCCACCCATCTCCTAGAAAGTCAGTAGATTGTTGAGTTTGCAGTCCATGTGTCATTAGTCCAGTACCTGCCCACCCATCTCCTGGGAAGTCAGTAGATTGTTGAGTTTGCAGTCCAGGTGTCATTAGTCCAGTACCTGCCCACCCATCTCCTGGGAAGTCAGTAGATTGTTGAGTTTGCTGTCCAGGTGTCATTAGTCCAGTACCTGCCAACCCATCTCCTGGGAAGTCAGTAGATTGTTGAGTTTGCAGTCCAGGTGTCATTAGTCCAGTACCTGCCCACCCATCTCCTGGGAAGTCAGTAGATTGTTGAGTTTGCAGTCTAGGTGTCATTAGTCCAGTACCTGCCCACCCATCTCCTGGGAAGTCAGTAGATTGTTGAGTTTGCAGTCCAGGTGTCATTAGTTTAGTCCAGTACATGCCCACCCATCTCCTGGGAAGTCAGTAGATTGTTGAGTTTGCAGTCCAGGTGTCATTAGTCCAGTACCTGCCCACCCATCTCCTGGGAAGTCAGTAGATTGTTGAGTTTGCAGTCCAGGTGTCATTAGTCCAGTACATGCCCACCCATCTCCTGGGAAGTCAGTAGATTGTTGAGTTTGCAGTCCAGGTGTCATTAGTCC
This sequence comes from Potamilus streckersoni, assembly GCA_016746295.1. NCBI lineage: Eukaryota > Metazoa > Mollusca > Bivalvia > Unionida > Unionidae > Potamilus > Potamilus streckersoni. Next base: position 725,427 of record JAEAOA010002319.1, read on the forward strand.
AGTTCCTGCCCACCCATCTCCTGGGAAGTCAGTAGATTGTTGAGTTTGCAGTCCAGGTGTCATTAGTTCAGTACCTGCCCACCCATCTCCTGGGAAGTCAGTAGATTATTGAGTTTGCAGTCCAGGTGTCATTAGTCCAGTACCTGCCCACCCATCTCCTGGGAAGTCAGTAGATTGTTGAGTTTGCAGTCCAGGTGTCATTAGTCCAGTACCTGCCCACCCATCTCCTGGGAAGTCAGTAGATTGTTGGGTTTGCAATCCAGGTGTCATTAGTCCAGTACCTGCCCACCCATCTCCTGGGAAGTCAGTAGATTGTTGGGTTTGCAATCCAGGTGTCATTAGTCCAGTACCTGCCCATGCCAGTTTTTGTCATTTGTTTCCCAGTGAAAGGCACCTAGCTCTCATTTCTTATGCATGATAAAGCCAATAGTGTTGACAGTGCTGCCAATAGGAACAAAAACATGAAGTAAACTTCCAATCTTTTGTTTACTAACGACTTTTGGAGGCTGGATGGTTGATGTATGTCACATATAATATAACATTACTTTTAGCCATTATTCTTTTTAAATCCTTGTCCAGATATACAGTGAATGTTATTCTGTTTGGAACCCCTTGCTGTAGCTCCAGGATCTGGCTCATTGTGCCTTACTCCATTTTCTAAGAGGCAATTATTGCAGGCAGGAGCTTCAGTGGCTCTGTGGTCTGTGTGCCAGACTAGTGATTGAAAAGGCATTGGTTTGAAACCTAATATTGGATTAGCATAGGTAGGCTACACTGTGGATACTTTCTTGGGCAATACAATTTCCTTGGCACTAAATAACCTTCTTAATCATTTATAATTTCCCATAAATATCTTAAAAATTTTCAGCAATATCACAACTACCTTCATCAGCCACTATTGATAGATGACTTTTAATAGTCACATGATACCAGTGTGCCAGACTTCTGATTGACACCAGTCTTGTTGTATCAAGTGACCATTATGTCACATGTTCAACAATAGTTGCTGCTGATGGCAATGTGATATTACCAAATTTGTGAATTCTTGAGATATTTATCCTCAGAGTCTCGGAAATTGTTAATGATCATAAATTATCCAGAGCAAGGAAGCAACCATTTCTTTTGTAACCTACTTGAGCTTTTGTGTTGTGAAATACTATACTGTTTGAACTCTTGGACAGGTGTCCTTCATTGTAGAGGTTTAATATGTAGAGAAAATAACAAGAGGGGTTGATCATGTTAGGATTGGAGAGTGACCTTAATATGGATATGTCTGCTTGGACAGGTTTCATCTTGATGTATTGTTTGGTGTGTTTGAAGTGGAGGAAACATGTTTGGGAGGAAACCACTGAGCTTGGATGACAGGTCATTCCTACATATGCCAAAATATAGGATCCAACTTTTTGGAACTGATGCAAAACTAGCCCACCAGTCCTGTGCCATCCAGGCATTTTATTCTTTTTTTTTTAGAATTCATTCCACACAGCATCACAAATGATATCCAGGCCTGTTTTTTTTTTTTCATTCAGTTTTCTTGTCATCTCAAAAAGTAGCTACTTGTGAGCATGTCATGCTAAGCACTGAGCCAGCCAGCCATGGCTCTAGAATGTTTTATTAGGAGTTCTATGACTTTACTTTTTTATTTGAGAGTAAGACTTATATCATCTCATCATACTGTATCTATCAAGTAGTATCTAGGTCAAGACAAGAAATCCATAAGTAATTACCCTCATGACAAGTGTCCTTTATGAGGAGGTGCATGCTAAGGCAGTTACTCTGTGCTCTGTTAAGGAACAGATATTACTTGGTGTCAAAGGCCCAACAAGACATAGTATGATACACATGTATATTTGTTTCCACAAGAGGTCACTTTATATAGGTATAACCTAGTTATGTGACATTACCACTATGTCCTTAGATGCTAGTATAGAGCATAGTGGCCTTGCTGAGGCATTCTATTGATATTTTATCTTTATTAACATAAAAATGGTCTACATACTAGACAACAGATTGTATGTTATTAGAATGATTGCATGTCCAACATCCATGTTACCCACCATATTCCATAATGCTAAGGTGATCTAAAATTAGCACCTTTGAGCAAGACTAGTGCTACAATAGCAGTAAACATGTTGTTGCAGTTTTCAGGGTCAAGTACAGTTTACAGCTCTCAGACAAGGACACTTAACAATAAGATACCTACAGCTTTGTAATGCTACATTTTTCCAAAAATAGAGGTAGATATGACAGCTCAACCAGTATTTTTCCATAAGATTTCATTTGTATTAAAAACACAACATTCCAGTAAGACTTTCTTAGTAACAATTTAAAAATATCAACATTTATTAAATGGACAGATTTCATTTATACAGTCTGTAAATGAATTGACTCTGCATTTGAAAATGAAACAGTATATAAATTTCCACAATAATAAAGACCCTTTCAAAAGTTATATGTTACCAGAAAAAAGTTTTATTTACCTAGTATTACTTAGAAGTCTTAATAGATGTACACTGTGTTTCTTTTTTCTATTTAACTTTTTCAACCAATCTTTGATTATATTGATTAATCCTAACACTCTAATGACATTGATAAAACAACTAATTTTAAGAAAGGTAGCTGTAATATTGTACTTTGTAAATTATTCATACCTTCCACATTATGTTCTGTCACATAATTTATACCCCATAACATTTCATGGTTCATACAGCCTTGAAAAATCCTTCAATTTGATTGCCCTATAAATACTTTTAATTTAAAACTGTAGGTTTTGTTCATAAAAGTCCTTGAACTTCTTGAAAACCTTTTCAATGTTTCCCTGACTCCATGAATTTATCTTAGGGAATGCAAAACATTAAAATCAAATAAAATATCACTTGTTTTTTTATTTACATGTTTTCTACTACCAGTGAATAGGCGCTACATACAATGGTATAAGTGTTTTGATCCTGACACAGCACATTTTCTGGTATATTAGTATTGTTACAGGTATTTTCAGCCTGTTTGTCAGTGAAAAAAAGTTGTATGGAGAACAGTCATTTGCAGTAAGGAAAAATACTCTTTCTTTAAATATTTACAATTATTTGAAAACATTTTGAAAAGTTCCTTGAACACAACTCTTTGGGAGTGTATGCATTCAGCATTACTCAAAACAATTTTTCAGAATTACATATAACTGTGTCAAAATGAATAGATCTTAGTCCAGCACTGTGTCATGTTTCCTTGCAAAAAAGGCTTTTTAAATTTGACAAGATTTTGAAGATTGTTTTACATTAAGCAAGCATGCGCTTTGATTGCCTAGGGAAGTAAAATAAGTCCAGTGCACCTGCCTACATCTTGTAAAAGATGACAAATGGAGGCAGGAGCCATGCTAGCTCAGTATTTAGCATGCTTGACACATGACCTTTATAGATTTTGTTCGAAACCTGTTGGATTGACCTGAGTTGGCTACAGAAGTACATCTATGGGCAGGGCACTTCACTCCAGCTGCAGCTGGACTAAAATACCAACATCTTTTACTCTGCTGTTCTGTAAAACACCAAACCAAATCAGCAAGTATTACCAAACATATAATTTTGTTTGGAATCCAGCAAATTGAAGAGAATCAGCCATTGAAATTAAATCAGTTGAATGATATGGGTCTGTAGGAGGGAGGTAGCTTGAACTGAAAAAAATCTGAATTAAATATAAATGGTAAATAAATGTACTAAAACTGCAGTTTTCTCTTTCAACACTATACAGTAAAATAATTTAAAAATAATAGTAGCTCAGAAAGTATATAAAAAAATAGAAGGGCAAATATCAGAGCCATAGGAAATTTAGCTTGCTAGGTGCATAACTGCCAGTTTGTTTTGACACTTCTTGTTACTAAAGATAGGTCAAAGCATATTTTCTCATAATTAATAATTATTACAAAAAAATTTATTTTAAATATAAAATAACCCCTAAAAAATAGGTAGTATGAAATATACATAACTATTATCAACTACACAAAAATCTTTATTATTAGTAGTATCAGCAGTGGCTTAGCTATCGGTATGAACTATATTAGACTTTCCTTTTTTACTATAAATAACATTTGGTATCTAAATATTTTGACTTGTACATCATGGATCAGCAAATTTTTTAGTGGTAGCTGAATGAAATATTAAAGTAATTAAATATGCACATATAATTTTACGACAAAGGCATTTATCCTGTTGCAAAGATGTCAATACTAATAGTGAGGGATGTTCACAATAAAACCATAAGATGAAACAATGATTGCAGTATTTCAGCCAAAACAATGTAGTCCATCTTTGCTTTACTTAGTATATGAATTTAGTATCATATTAAGCTATATATATTATTATTCTGACAAAACTTATTGTTGACCTTATTGATATATCAACAGAGACTTGATGGTGTCATCATGTCCAAATGTTGAAGGGACAAGTCAAACTTTACCTACTTTGGTGTAAGATACAGTGGTGGTTGTGGTCTATTTTAATAAGGGTGTTGTAAAAGATAACTATATTAGTAACATATATTTGATTCATTAACATTTAATAGTGGTCAGATATTAGACTGAATTAAAGTTTATTGGTGATCAACTCTTATAACTTGAAAATTTTACAATATATACTTATGTTGTCTGTTTCAGTGTTCTCTAAGGGGCAAACTTGGACAGGCCAGTATCGTTTCCTAGCCAAGAATGGAGGGTATGCCTGGGTCATGACGCAGGGTACAGTCATCTGTAACAGTCGCATGCAGAAACCACAGTGTGTTGTCTGTGTTCATTTTGTTCTCAGGTAAACTTATTTAACAGATGCTATGATTTCATTTGATTTCAAGGAGTACTAGTTTTGATGGACTTTTTAGCTATTGCTGTAAACCATGAATTTAAATGATTGAAATGGCTTTGCAATATAAGCTGTTTTTCTGTTAAAGCAAAAAAGATCCGTTGAAAATGGCATCTTGGCAATGTCATAAAAATGATGCCTAAGCAAATGATTAGATAATGAGAAATGATTGAAATGAATTTGAAATTAATTTAATTTAATTTTGTTTTATTCTCACTTTTGTGGGCAGTGATTTGATGTTCAATGAAAATTACTGTAGTATTTACACACCTTCCCATTTGTTTCTATCACCATTCCTATTTTAAAAATGATAAGCATAATGAATGTAAAAAAATGCAAATAATATCTTTGTTCTTTCATTCATTAATTTATAATTTCTGACCTGATTGTAACCAGGTGTTTCCTATCACTGTAAATTTATTGGTGTTTTAAACCAAATGGCAGTTCTCAATGTAAACAATCAGACTGTTCACTGTCCTTATATGGTCTCTAAAACAGTCCATTTAATCAAAAACTGTATGCAGTATTTGCACTGTGTAGTTTTAATATTTCTAAAATTAATTGAACAAATTAAAGGGTGAACTCTTGCATGCATAATTTTTAATTTTGTAACTACAAAATTTACAGAATTATTGAGATTATCAAAGATGATGAACTGCATCACATTTGTTGCTTGAAAACAGACTCACCCATTGCAAACACATTACTAAAGAAACTCATGTATGATTTGAAATGCCTACAAAGTTTACAGTGATTAGGACCCCCTGGTATCAGGTTAGAAATTATAAATTGATGAATGAAATGACAAAGTTGTGTGCATTTTTATATCCTTGATGCCTTTTGTTATTAAATCATTAACGGGGTATGTACAAAGAGTAGAGCATTCGAGAATACGGTATGTTTATCATAGATTGTCAGAGCTTTATGCCATGGCCTGTTGTTCATTACCTGTCTTTCATTCATCCATTAGCACAAGTGATATAGCTACTCATAGCTACTTGGAGAATTACCACAAAATTTTACATGCATACATTTATTAAAAGACCTCATTGGTCCTGAAAATGGTGCCATTCTGACATTTAGTATGGCTACTATGGTTGCCATGTTAAAAATCTTGTTGTCACTATTACTACTAAAGTGAGGGTCATATCAACATGGGGTTTTCACCAAAAGAATTTGTTTGATACCTAGTTGGATCTGAATAAATATATAGAGGTGCTCAGACATCCAGTATGACCACAATGTTTACTCTCTTGAGACTTGTTTTTACCTATACTCCTTGATCAGATACTTATATTGATCTGGAGTTTTACTGGTGTCTGGATATTGCTGAATAAAATTTGTTGTAGCTCAGCCAGCCAGTATGACTGCAACAGCTGATAATTTGACAATCTTGTTATTACTACTCCATCTTAATGGATGGTAATTTTGATACGATTTTCACCAAAAGACTTCTTATGATGTCTAGATGACCTTATGAAAATGGTTTAGATCTGACATCCAAGATGGTGGCTGTTCTGTTATGAAAATATTGTTTGCCATTACTCCTTAATTGATGGTCTTATCAGCATGAGATTTTCACTAAAAGGCTTGTGATATTGTTCAGTGGCCATCTTAAAAATTCTCATAATGAATTGCCTCATTGACATGGGCTTTTCACTGGAATACTTATAATGCTGTCTAATTTGTCCTAAATGAAAATTGTGTACCATGGATATTTAATACAGACACCCTAGTGGCCATCTGGAAATCATTTGTCTCTTCTCTTGAATGCATGGGCATACTGAATTATGTATTTTAATGAATGGCTTCTTATGACATATAGCTGGTTAGAAATGAAACTAGTGCATCTCAGACATCTGATTATGGCTGCCATTCAGAAAATCTTGTTATCTTTACTGCTTCTGAAGATGGTTTTTGCTTAAGGACTTTTTGTGTGTCTGATTGGTCTTAATAATATGTTCTTTGATAATACTTACCTCTTACATTACAAATAATCCCTCCAACCCTTCCCTGAAATGCAAGCACTGTTTATGTTTGTTTGTTTTTTCAAGTAAAAATTCATTACATCTGTGTACAACAGTAGCAACCTGGTGGGTAGAAAGGGGAGTTAACCTGTAAGAGTTGCATTTCTTTTTCCATGTACTGAATAGTCAGAAAGCATTTTATTCGTCTCCTGGATTCAGTGATGGCAGAGAAAATTATCCTAATATAATGTGATCAGGTAAATATTATTGGGGAAACATGCCTTTTCCATCAAAGTCAGTTCTGATTCAAATGAAAAGTATGATAATGTCAAAATATCAATAAATTACTAGATTTTTACAAAAGTGTTGTGTGCAACATTTTGACTTCTGTATCATTGCAAATAAAATATGGATGATTAAATATTGAACTGCAAATTAACTAGATCATATGGAAAACATTTTCTGCATGAGAGTGAAAGAGAAAAATGGTTACATCCATGTATAGTTCCAATTTTTAGGAATAGAACATGTTTTCTGCAATTTGAGTGGATGTAAACAGTTATGTGATACTGAACTGGAATAATTTTTGCACATCAATAAATTCTGCAGACAACTTTTGGTTGCCTGTTTCCATGTCATTTGAAGTGAAGTTTTATCAACATTATGTCAACCCAATACACCTGTATAATAACAATAAAACCCCACACACCCAATCCTGTGATTTCCAGTTGAAATTTACAACCACAGATAAAAATGGACCATTATAAATTAAAACAATGTAATTGCACAGACCTTCCTGCACTCCAACACTCACCCCATTTGCTGATGAAGGCACAAGCCAGTCTTAAGAAATTATTGCATTTCACCTTGACAACATGTTAAAGCAGCAGTTATTAAAGGTTATTGTCTCATGTCAAATAAAGGATCTCACTAAAAATGGACACAGTTTTGCTTTTGAAAGCTCATAATGCATAGAAAGTAAAAACAACATGTCCTTAAGCAAACATAATTTAAAAAAGGAATATCATGGTTTAACCACAACAACCTTTTTTTAAATATAAAATAATGATTAAAACAATATATCACTGGCATGGCCCTCTATGATATTCTATCCCATATTACTGTATAAAGGATTTTGGCCAGCAAAGATCAGGTTATATATTCTATAGCAGTTAAGAGGCTAATGAAAAAGAACCTTCATCTACATAAAAATAAATGTTTGTTTGATTAAATATGCTGATCAGATGTTAGAAAGGAAGTAAATTGGAATTATAAGGATTAAATGATCATGGTTTGGTATTTATTGGTGTAAATATTACCTCATCACTCACAGAGTTAACAAAGTCCTTTGGACTTTAATTACTTTGTGATTGATTAGGTAAAATTTATATATCAATAAATACCCAACCATGATCATTTAATCCTATAATGATGAAGAAAGGGGAGTTGACCTAGAAGAACAAGATTTACTCATTTTTATATCTCAGTTAGTGCATTCTCATTTATCCTAAAATCATTGGTCCCCTTTTTTAAGATAGGGGACACAATGTCCTCTTCCCATGGGATCTTACAATAATAAAACTGCTTAGTCACAAGTGCTGCACTTAAAAGATTAAGTACACAATTTTATTTATTTATCAAGCCTTTGATGTGCATATTGATTATCGCTAGTTAAAGTAGTTGTCTATGTTTCACTTTATTAGTGCTGTTGAGCAGAAGAACATAATTGAGTCACAGGTACAGATAAGGACTATGTCCAGGGTCCAGACCCCAGTGATGTCCCCTGTTTCTCCATCTGCACCTGTTACAGCTAGCCCTATAAAGGACAATCTTCTGACCCCCTTCATCTTCCAGCCACTGGGGTTCAGCACTGAGGATGTCTTCTCCCGCAAAACACAAGATATGGAGGAAGAATTCTACTTCCCACCAGGGACCAAGAAACGTAAGTGTATATCCCTACCCATAATTTTATTTCTTCCATCCCATGGAGGAAGAATTCTACTTCATACCAGGGACCAAGAAACGTAAGTGTATATCCCTACCCATAATTTTATTTCTTCCATCCCATGGAGGAAGAATTCTACTTCCCATCAGGGACCAGGAAACGTAAGTGTATATCCCTACCCATAATATTATTTTTTCCATCCCATGGAGGAAGAATTATTCTTCCCATCAGGGACCAGGAAACGTAATTGTATATACCTACTCATAATTTTATGTCTCATGGAAGATTCAGAGGGACGTTGATGGACTCAGTTAAACCTTTTCTATTCCAAGCTAAAGTAGTGGACTGCTTTTTTAGCAAAACAAACCAGCTATCAAAATCAAATTATCATGGAGAAAAGTTTTTGATCTGCTTTTGGAATCTACCAGTGGCTAATTAAGTCAGAACTTTGGTGTGAACCTGACTCCCCTTTCCCTTTGGGATCTAGTCCATTGCAGTTCAAATAGATGCTGGTAACCATTCACATCTGGATTAGCTGGAGCAGTGAAGACTTCTTGCTTTGGTCAATAGCATAAAAGCAGCGGTATCTGGGGGTCATAAACCTATTGACTAAAATCTGAATTCAAATTTTACTTGTTTTGATAGGTGGGATTTGGTGATTTCACTTAACTCATTAACTGCTGGAGGTTTTTGTCATTTTATGCTTGAAATGCAGGTAGGAAACCCAATTTGGGAGCTAGTTCTGAATACATCCTAGTAGACTGACCTGCAAGACATTTTCGGTTAACCTAATGCATATTTGTGTTAGAAACATCATTTTTTATTGGCTCTTTACCAGAGCATGAGCAGAATGGTAAAAGTTAGACTTGGTTTTTTGTTGTTTTTTTATTTTTGCTTAACGGACCCATCATTTTCGTGTTGGGACTACTCTTTATTCTAAATGCCCATCTTATCATACTTTTTTCAAAGGTTCACCTGTCTGACCTTGACGTTCAGACCAGTCTGTCTTAGATCTGAGGCCATAAAGTCTAAAATCCGGACTCAAAATCAGATTCTGACATTGGGCAAATTTTGGCTAGAAAGAAACTGGTCCAAAAAGTGAATTTTTTCCCTCAGTATTTTGTAGTGCAAGTAGAACATCCATATTATTTGGTACCATTGTAATGCTACATCTGTCAACCTTTCTATAATATCACCTACTTTATTGTTTGGTACATGACCTTGATGCTACAAAGTTCAGAAGTAGGCCCTGTAAATGTGGCATCAGGGGTTAAAGAGTTAATTTGAGCATCAGAATTACATGTCCTGCCTGATTACAATTTCAGCAGTTTAGCTTGGTCTTGAGGAATTATCTGGTTTACATCTAACAGTAATTTCTATTTTCAGCTTCTCAGAGCCCACACAACAAAGCCAGCAAAAACCTGGCATAAACACATTTCAAGTGTATATGAATGATCCCCCATCAAGTAAAGCTGTTATTTTTAAAAACAGAAAAACATAACTTGGCCGTAACCTTTAAACAAATTTTGGTCAGATTTGATAGAAAGTGTCTTGGCATGAAGATCTTTAGGTTTATGCAAATGATGGCTGATCTCCGATAGATATGACCACTGTTTACAAAGATAGAAAAACCTTGTCCATCAGCAGTTACTTTTCAACTTCTTTTCAGATACCTTCTACCATTATTAAATTCAGCTTGCCACAGAGGAGCCATGTCTTTAAAGTTTATGCATTATGTGAAGACATCAGGTATAGTCACCATTATTAAAAAGGAAAAAAGTGAGACAGCTTCTCCAAAACTACGGAATAAACCAGAAAGCATCCTGGCCAAAATATAAAGTTTGTAAAAGTCAAGCCAATTTACCATCATGAGGCTGTTCTTGATACTAAAATGAACTTGAAAATTTCTTCTCAGAAACCACCTAACAGAATTTAAAAACAAATATACAACATCCTGGCATGAAAACCTTTCAGATTTCATCCGCTGATGCTATCAGAGAAAGCTTCATTTTCAAACACTAGATATACATTTAAATGACTCCCAAGCCATTGAAAATATTTTGATCCAATTTTAGTTTAAGCCATCCTTTCAGGAAGATTCAAGTTTATACAATAAAACCACTTTGCAATGAAATATTGTAAGTGTTACCAAAACTATAGTAACAATTGACTTATCCCATGGAATAGAATTGACATCTGACAGAAAGCATCCTGGCATGACAACTTTTGAAGTTTGTATGACCTTACAGTGTCTCCAAAGCCTGATTTTACAGAAATCATCCAGACTTTTCACATTGGTACAAATGATACCAATCTGGCATCCAAATATGACTGCTGGTACCAAAAGAATGAAAAACGGAGAAAAAAATTTTTGTAACATGTCTTCAACAACTCTGATAGTTATTAATGATTTGTTTTCATCAAATTGGCTAAACTTGTTACCACTTGGGAAGGTAGATTTCTGTACTACTTTTGTAAAAATTGCAATATGGGTTTATATTGTGAAGATTTTATGTGGATTCAGTAATAAGTAACATTTGTGCATTCTAATGAGGCAGTTTTACATCATATTGGATGAGCTTGGTTTTTTTCTGGACCCCATATTTCTAATCTTATTTAAATCAGACTTGGAAGGTATATTTGTATCATCTATGTTTCAGTAATGAGCAACAGTCTTGCATATAAAAGATATTGCATGTAATTGACTGAGTTTATCACCACTTTGAAAACCATTATTTTGATCAGGTTTTGCTGGATCTTGGAATATGGGCTTATATTTTCAGGATCTTGGATGAGTTTGATAATTATCAAGATCCATGCATATTAATCATGCACCTGATTGACCAAGGTTGTTGCCAGTATGATTTTGATCAAACAGCAAATATTGGCTTATATCTCGCAAGTTTGATAATGACATATTTCATTATTATGAACTGACTACACAAATAAAACAGTCTTGTGCATGATGGGCCGAGCTTTTTACCACATGACAGGCTTTTTCGGACCTGATATTAATCAGATTTGTTAAATAGGCTAGTACCATCAAAAGACGCTGGATGATTTTTTTATGAGAAAGGCCTGTGCATATTTATGGGGTGATCTTGCATCTGATTGGCTATTTTTTAACCACTCCAGAGACTGTATATAATTTCAATAGGACTTTGATCAAACTTGATAAATTGGGCTATGACATTAAAGTATGGATTAGCTTGATTATGAATGAAATTTGTGCATATCAATGATATCTTGCATCTGATTGGCTGAGCTTTTCTGCACTCTTGCAGCTATATTTCTAATCAGATTTTTATCAAGCTTTATAAATAGTCTTATGTTATCAAGATTTTGGATGGGACTGATTATATGCAAGGTTTTTCAGAAAAATGATAGCAAATTTTACTTCCTGTTTTTCCACTTATGCCCTTTTTGTCTTGGAGATTTTACTATGTAGCTTTTGAAACCAGATTTGGTGTGGGCATTGTATTGAAGACAAAAGAAGTTGAGTTTTCAGTGATTTTCATCAAAAGTTCTTTGCCTTTGGTTTTCCCTTATTTCTAAAATACATTGACATTGCATCTTAAACTAAGATTTTGTCAATCATACCATTGTGTAAGGGGCATCCTTATCATTTGGTTATCTACCTAGTCATAACATGGCAAAATTGAGGAATCTGATATGCATTTAGTATTATTTTATAATTTATCACTTAATGTACCATTCCTAAGAATGGCATTTTAATGCCATTTTAGGAAATACTATTGATAAATTAGTACTTGTGTTAATTGTTTGTCTGCTTTTCTGTTTCAGCCACAAAAGTAGATGAGACAGTGGATCTCAGCCACCTGGCTCCTACAGCAGGTGATGCTTGCATTCCTCTACCTTTCTCCAGCATAAAGAAAGGTTTGTTATATTGGAAATACTTTTGTTGGTTGCCATATTTGATGGTGATCATGCCATAACCAGAAATAAAAAACTACAAAGTTGAAAATAGAATTGAGTTGATCAAGTTATAAAATTTTATAGAGTTGACATTTTATGACCAATCACAAGGTATCTCCAGTGCTTGTATAACTATGACAGGCAGTCACCAAACAAGCCAACCCATTTTCAAGCCTAACTCAAAGTAAATCTAAACCACAATACAGATTAACTTCAGTATTAAGTTATCAATGCTAGGTTTTTGATAAATAGGTTCATGCCTTCCACCTTAAAACTTGGGGAGATGTCAAAATATGAAACTATCCAGTGAGAACTTAGTGTCTGTTCTTGCTATTTTAGGCAGATATAATGTAGGGGAGAAAATATCCATAGGAATGAACTTAAGGCTTGCATGGTAAATAAGATTTAAAAGCAGTTAATCAGCTAAATGAAGTTGACAGAAAATAACAAATGGGTTGACAGTTTTTTGAAAAACTTGAGCAATGTATGATGATGTACCACAACAGAAAATCTTGGACATTTGGTTGAAATGTTTATATAGCAATACTTTAAGGAATCTGTGTTTATTATTTTTAAAAAGGAAAATTACAGGTTTATGTTTATTTTGGAATAATTTATGTTCATAAAGTTTTTTATAGAACTGACTTTGTAAAATTTTTTTCATTAAACATTAGTTGCTTGCCAGTTTGGTCTGAACGAGCCATTAAACCCTATTGTTTCAACTCGGTGGTCTTAAGCTATGTAATGGAAAGAAGTCAGACCAAACGTTTAAGTAAAATTTGCAAACAATTTATTTTCCTAGTATACAAAGTAAAAATTCAAGAAACACAGTATTATGAATAAAATCCCAGTTAATCTTAAAATTTCTATCACAAGTCAAAAAGTCAAAAAGTATTCAATGTTCCAATGAATTCCAATAGTATTGACTGTGCCGATATTCCAATAGTCTTGACTTTGTTGATGTACTAATAGTCTTCATTTGTCAAAGTTATATAATCCAAAATATCTTAGATTGAGTCCTCAGTTATCCCAAAGTAGTGTTTTAGTCTAAAACAATCATTTTGTTTTGTTGTTGTTGTTGTTGGGCTTTATGCCATTTTTCAGCACATGATAGGCTATTCATGGCAGCCAGTATTAATGGTGGAGGAAGAAACCGGGAAATCACCGGAAAGAACCACCAACCCACGAGAAGCTACTGGCAAGCTTTCTCACATATCCACATTCGACGAATCCTAGACTCAAACACACGCAGACAGAGGTGAGATGGCAGTGATCCGTAACGGACATCGCTCTAGGCCACTCGAGGCCCCTCATTTTGTTTTGTTCTTATGTTGCATATGGCCTGAGATTCATTGACCAAAGTATGCTTATTCAGGTTTGAAATGCTAAATGACTTTTCATCTACTCCTAATGAACCAAATTATGTATTTCCTGACATTTATTGCTTATTTTAAAATTTAAAATAAAATATATAATAGTGCTCAATGCATCGTTTGAAAACTGGTCAATATATATGCTGCAAAGATTCTTATCTTTTAAAACAAAAAAACTTTAATTTGATGTGAAATTAATTGTGCATTATGATAATATGATGCTTTGTTTTAATAAGTAAGTAACAGACAATTATTAAAATGCAGCTTTAATGTATATTAGATGAATAAACAAGTTTATTTCATAAAATAAATTATACCATGAAAACAGCAATTCAAAAAGCAACTTCTCTTCAAATAAAAGAAATAAATAGCTACAGATAATTTATGTTTATAATATTAATTTTATTGTTTTGTTAAAAAGTACATATGAAAATAAATTTGGCTATGGAAGTGTGGAAAAAATAATTTTATTGTTAGAATAATCCTTATATATACATGAATGCATACATAATGTCTTTATGTTGTACATTTGCTTCCAGAACATAGCTTCAGGATCATTAATAGATTTCTCTGGAACTTAACAATTTTAATGCAATAATACATGAATGGACAATAGTAAACTAGTGCAAAAATAGGAGAAGTTACCAATAATACATTTACAATATTGTGCTATTCTGAGTGCTTCTCATCGGTGATAAAATTGTATATATTTGAAATAGGTAGAAATGATATTAAAACAGAAAAATTAAATATATTATTTTAGTTTTCAGAGATATTTTTTTAATAACATTTCAGTTAATAATTCATAATAATAGTTCCATAACAAATGTGAAGTCTATTTTTAAAACACAATGTTACAATAGATACAGTTTGTTATATGATGGGTAATTGAAGAAAACAGAACATTTTATTAAGGTGTCCCAAGATTAATAGTGCATGAATAATTGTGTCTCAACTTTTATAGGTCATACTAAAATTATTTCTGCAAATAATTATGTGTATCCCAAAACTCATCATCCTTATTCCATACATCTATCCTGTATATAATTGGAAGATCATAGATGTTAACACTTGATTACCAGGAATGTTGCTAAGACTTTCAAAGACATTTTTTGGCTTCCATTAGACTCCTATGGCACAGACCTGAACCTGATTGATAACTTTATGGATTTGGAGAAAGAGGAAGACATATTTTCCATGAGAACATTAAAAAAAGAACCCCAGCAACAGATGTACCGGCAGGAATGTATGGGATACAGCTCTTCTGATAGTAGCCGAACAGTCTCACCATATGATGTAAGTTTTGTTCCGACTCATCTAGTTTTAACAGATTTACAACCTGTTTTATGTTCACTTACAACTGTAAAGCATATTTCAGACTTGGGTTTTAATTTTTCGAGAGTGTTAAATGCATTCATCATGGTTTCATATAAGACAAAATTGACATTTATTGAGTGATTTCAGATGTTTCTCAGGAATGGGATGGCAAAGAAGAATATTTATTTATGATACCACATGGAGCTTATTCACAATAGAGGATTTGCTTTCTTCTTGGCAACTTAATATTGTATCTTCAAGTTCTCCATCAAATACATTATTGATCACATTACAAAAGGATAACTTTCTTTGCTACCTCTGAATCCGCTGTCCTGTCAAGACAG
This sequence comes from Potamilus streckersoni, assembly GCA_016746295.1. NCBI lineage: Eukaryota > Metazoa > Mollusca > Bivalvia > Unionida > Unionidae > Potamilus > Potamilus streckersoni. Next base: position 741,150 of record JAEAOA010002319.1, read on the forward strand.
AAAAACAGCTCTTTCAGGTTAACTGTCCTATCTCTTCAGTAAGTGAATACTGTTATACCTGCTTTAAACCAATTGTTACTTTTGCTGACCATTTTGTATGATTTCCACCAGACATTGCAGTTAACTTAAATGTAATCATTTATGTATTTTTTGTCCATGGTACTTTTCAGTTTTATAAAATATATATATATATATATATATATATATATATATATATATATATATATATATATATATACACACAAGATTCTTGTGAATTCAGGTGAATTTATTCATATTTTTGCATTCAATATTGCTTTATGCGATTTTGAGGGGTACTATTCAGTTTCACAGGAGACATTTTTGTGTGCTGTACTTATCAACTATTACAGTTCTAAGTTGTTTCAATAATGTGTTTTTCCTTTTTTTAAAGTAATATTTGATGTTTGCTCTTGTATCATCCTCTTCATTACAGAGTTATTAAGTAATTGCAAGAAGAATAAATGATTTTAAGGTCATGTACGTTAGATGTGTTTATGTGTAAATCTGTTTTTTTGTATTACTCCTGGTACATGATTTGGTTTAGATTTTTAAATTTTTATTCATGGCTTTTAAATTGTAGTGATTATTTATTGCTGAATTTGCTGTACACACATAGGATCTTTTTTAGACTTTATAGAACCTAAAATTGCATGAAATCAAGAAATAGATCCTTACATATGTGTTGACAGTTACTGAAATTTTTAGCAAATGGGTTTCCAAGATTTTGCCTTTTTCCCATTGGACAGGTCAGTCAGGTGGTATCTTAGGAGACTTAAGTTAGTTCCTATTGGATGACTTAGATCACATGAATAGGAATTTTGAAATATTAGATTGAAAGATAAGATCTGTCATGTGGGTTTTATTGTGCCATATAGTCATAATAGACTCTTGAAAAAACTGAGCAATCAGATTCATTCCTATTTTGTGTAATTCTTATTTCTTGTGTTCTTATTGTGACATCAAGTATGCAGACACTTTATGTTGCTTTTAGATATTATTTGAGAGGAAAAATATTTGTTAGAATTCTTTATTGTAAAAAGAAAATGCTCATTGGACTAAAATATTGTTCTGCAACTGAATTATTCAAGGGAGTTCAGGACAACACCATTTTGACTACATCACAATTCTTGGCAGACCAGTACTTTTCCAGTCCTGAATTTCACACAACTACTTTATTCTTTTTCTACTTGTATAAAACTTTTTCGTGATTATTTTGGATTAACTTTATAATACAGTAAATTCCTCCCACATTTTCATTTATACCTTATTAATTAAATAATTAAATTATTTGTTAAGTTTACAAGACTTGTTGATTGACTCATTATCAGGTGAGGCCGATTTTCCCTTCATAAACCTTCCATTTTGTCCGTGCCCTTTTTGAGTCTTTTGATGTTAGACATTTAATTGTCATTTTGTCCCAACCCTAGAAGCATGGTCTGTCTGTCTTATTTTAATCAGCTGGATGCAATGTGGGCATAGGCCTTCCCTCTATCAGTTTTTATCATGTTAACAGCCAAATAATGGGGGCACATACTGCAGTAGCCCTTATTGTAAATACTAAGATGAAATACATTAGGTCAACAGTCTGCTTGATTTAGCAAAAGATGTATGCAGACAAGTCATAACAACTTCCACTTCCCTCAAGAAGTAAAGACCATCACTAATCCATCCATGGTTATATAAACTCTTCCTTCTCTCATGGCTCCTTTCAGGCTTGTCCCAATTTAAAATATGTTTGTAACTTCAGTCCAGAAAAGGATCACCTTTTCTGCAGATTCTCCACTTTGAGGGAAAAAAACCCTGAAATCATGTGTTAACAATGATTTGTGTCACATTAGTGAAGTCATACAACTCTCTGTACCCATTCCCCAATACATTAGTGAAGTCATACAACTCTCTGTACCCATTCCCCAATACATCAGTGAAGTCATACAACTCTCTGTACCCATTCCCCAATACATCAGTGAAGTCATAAAACTCTCTGTACCCATTCCCCAATACATCAGTGAAGTCATACAACTCTCTGTACCCATTCCCCAATACATCAGTGAAGTCATATAACTCTCTGTACCCATTCCCCAATACATCAGTGAAGTCATACAACTCTCTGTACCCATTCCCCAATACATCAGTGAAGTCATACAACTCTCTGTACCCATTCCCCAATACATCAGTGAAGTCATACAACTCTCTGTACCCATTCCCCAATAGCAAACTTAAGAAAATTGAGGGATACTGTTCCTTGATCTCAGACATGTTTAGATTTCATGGTCGAGATGATATTGATGGGGAAAGTTAATACTTTGATCCAAGTCTGACCTATCCAAACCATGCTTACTCACAGTGGAATCTCTCCAGATCTATTACACAATATGAATATACAATATGAAAGATGTATTACACAATATGAATATACAATATGAAAGACCATTCCTACTACTGAAGGATGAATACTTTACATAACCCCAGAAGTTTTGGCTGATTAGATAAAGGGAGTTATTAAATCAGTGTACTCAGTGACTTCCATAAGCCTGGCTTTTTATATAATGGCATACCCTGTCTTCCTTGTTAGCTTTCCATTAAGAAGATAACCATGTCTCATTTGGCTAATGGTAGCTGCACAGTTGATTACTCCCCATTCATGAAAGCAGAACCTTTGACCAGACACGAATTTGCCATGTTCACTGGAATCAACTGGGAAATGTTTGATAGGAAAATAGTGCATAATCCCACAGGGATTTCCTGGACATTTATATCAGCAAACTGTTTGTTATACTAAATCAACATCAGTTAATCCTTTTAGTACAGCTGTCACCAAGTGACACAGATTAATAAATGATGTTTATCATTTCCTCCTCCTTTTGTCTGTTTTCCTAATGTAATGTTATCAAGTATATATTCTCTGAGAAACATAATTTACTAATAAATAAATTTGCTTTTTCACATTTGCTGTGAAATGACAGTTTTTGTATTACTTTGTCAAGGCATTGGCATTAGACCTTTGAAAGGTCATTGGTTCTATGACTGAGGAAAACTAAGAAACAACACTGAATAGTGGGTGCTCATAATTAGTAAAGTTTACTTTTCACATGGCTTAGTGAATTATTGAAAAGTCATTATAAGGTAGAAAGTATTTAATAAATGAGTCAAAACTATAGCTTGCCATTAGTCAAAGGCATTTCATTATCACTGTACTTAGATCTGAGTTGTTTGGATTTGACATACACAGAGATGTTCCCTGCCTTGGAATTGTGGGTTTCATGCAACAATGATCATTAGCCACACAACATTTCAAAACTGATATGGGAAAGGTTGCGAAAATTATTTGTAGTTCACACAGCTTGCTGTACTCAATGCATGCTTTTTTCTTTAAACATTAACCAATCAAAATAAAGGTTTTTTTAAAAAAAAAGTTTTGGTCATCCATTTTGCCAGTGATCTCCAAGGCTGAGCAAATATTGTTTTAAACCACTAGTCCAGGACAAGTGGTTTCAGAAAATTCACTAGTCCCACCTTTCCCTTCATTAGTCCCACCTTACTTTTCACTGGTCCCAAAATGGTAATCACTTGCCGAGATTTGATGAAATGTATGTACTTAATTCATAGAAAAAAACAAACAAAATAATATATGACACAATTATTTCTTAAAAGAATTAAATTTTTCAAACACATTGGTTGTTTTTCAACTGGCTTCATCAGGTTCACATTAATATGCTTTAGCTGATGGATTTGAACATTATGTCCATGTATATGTCTGCCACATGCACCAGCACTAAGCCAGCAGTTGAAAGCTGTGTCTGAGTTAAAGTCCTCAAGCTCTGGTCCATTTGCAGAAAGTTCATCTGGGTGAATTTCACGCCTGTGCCAGTTTTGTATATTGTTTGCAGTAACTGCAAAACATCTTTCCTTCCATGTTAATACATTCAAGCCAGGGATAACAATCAACCAAATGCAGCTGAAAATTTCTGTGTCTCCTAGTAGTGTCATATTTGACATTTCTTGCCATCACTGATTGTTGCTTGTCTCTTTGGAGAAATAGGTACCGCACACTCAGTATCCATCTTACGTTTTATCCCTACATTTTCAAACAAATTTACATTCTCCAAATCGCCGTTATTACCTTCCTTACGAAAATAGTTTAGCAAACTCATTTTATCCACAGAGTATCTATCAGCTTGCTTGGTTACTACCTCTAAAGTGATCATTACATCAATTTTCTCTTAATTTCTTACTGAAATCGCTCATTAATTATTGTCTGACGCTACATCCCCTTTTGTTTGTACCCCCTTACCGATTTCAATAAGTAAAACATAATAATGTGATAAAAAGTGCACAGAACTAAGTCAATTGAATCATTGATTTATAATTTCTAACCTGACTGCGACCAGAATGACACTAATACTTGCATACCCTTGCACCTTCATGCTTAACGGACTTTCCATACTAACATGGCGTCATATTCCATACACTATAGGGCAGTTTATTTCTATCGGACAACATAATGATGTAATTCATCCTATTCAGTAACTGCCGGATAATTCCGTAAATTACCATAATGTTCAGTTTGGATTTTTATTTTTTTACACACATTAACATATTAATGAAACTGCTTGTTAAATCCAAGTGAAAGGCATATTTTATTTCCTTTGCTTGATTCAACTGTAAATATTGGATGCAGATGACATATGCATGTACATCTTTAGTCACGCATACACCCCTTTGCTGAAAATGGACTTGCTCAGGAATTGGAATGTCCATCAATTTTATCAAAAACTTCTGTTAAGCATGAAACATGCAGACGACGGTGTTATGGCCATTTAAGTTAGAAAATATTAACCAATGAAAGACTTGACTAAGTTCTTTGCACTTTTTATCAACTTAAAGATTTCTGTTATTGAAATTGGTAGGGGGGGGTGTATAAACAAATGGGTTAATAGACTTGGACTATAATATAATTGTTTCGTTTCAAACACAATATTGCATGTGAAACAGTTATAAATTAAAGAATCATTTCTGTCATATAATCAGTTCATGAAGGAAACTGACACTGATATCGGTCAAATACCTATCAATAATTTAATTACACTGTCTCTCTGGATTAAAATAACAAGGAGTCGTGCGTTCTGATCTAGAATGAGTAAACTCATTGCAACAAAACCATGTCCAACACTGCTATTTGATCATAGTGGCTTTCTTTAATTTGACTGATTTTCGCTTAGCCCAATATGCAGTCAAGTGATAACAGGATGTAAATGTATACACAAATCGGGTTTAGAATCAAGTATTCAGTATGCCCAGAGGGAATGATTGGCCAAATAAAGGTACAAATAGTGATTAAAGCACGAAAATAAGGACTAGCCCGACTTTTTTAAAAAGCACTTGTCCTGGACTAGCAACTTGAAAATTTTACTTGCCCGACTTAAAAATGACTAGTCCGGGACATCGGGCTATGGGATTTGTTCAGCCCTGATCTCATTCAAGCTATACTAAAGTAGATTTAGTGTTTGAATACAAGTATCTATAAGATTGAGATCTGTTGCAGGTTTTTGTAGATACCACCCTTGCTGTGTAATGATATATACAAGTATGGCAGTGGACCAGTCAGCAATTTTTGCAGAAACTATTCAGGAAGTTTGATTTAATTGTCCCCAAGAGGGTTTTAACAGTCTGATCCACTGATTAGCTATAACGATATTTATAGTGTAATGAGCAGCAAGTTTATGAATCTAGAAATGGAATATAACTGATTACTTTATGGTAAGATCATTGGCTTTGGTTGATACTAAAGAGCAAGAAGGAAGTTCTCATATTCAGATGTGAAAATGTCACACAAACAATTGACAGAAATAGCAGGTACCTCATCCACAGGGTACTTGAAAGGGAAGCTGGAGGCAGAGAAAAAAAAATAGGAAGTGAAGTAGTTGAGTATCTAGAACTGATTAAGGAATGAACAGAAATTAGAAATGTTACATATTTTGTGACAAGATTATAAGAAAGATAATCTATTTACTAATGAGAATGCTTCTTCAAATTTTTGAATTTCAACTTTGACATGGCATATAGAATGACAGATAATAACCAAGCACTTTTAAAAGTGTGATGCAGAAAGAATTCAGTCAGCAGTGGTGAAGCTTGACTGAGTTGCAGAAATTGAATGCATGTGAAGCATTGCAGTTGTTAAGAACAGGGGATAATGCAGAACAAGGGAAGAATTCATTGACACTTTTTCAGATTTCATCACAACAAATCTTGATAATAAACTGCAATCTAGCGAATTTATAAGTATTGTGATTGATTCAGTCTAGTGAATTTATTAGTGTTGTGATTCATGCAGTCTATTGAATTTATAAATGTTACGATGAAAGCGCTGACATTTCTTTCAAGAAAAAGCTTGTTGCATATGCAGAAGTGAATAATGATAATTTAAATGCTCAAACACATTTCCTTGTTTAGTGTAAATTTTCTCCTGGTTGACTAAATTTGAATCTTGTTCTCGTACAAATTAAGTTTAAAATGACTTAGTTTAAAATGACTTAACATTAGATAGTCACTTAAATGAACTTTATAGGGATTGTAATTTATCTATTTAGTGCATCAAAACTTAATTAAATATTTCAACAAGATACCTAAACCATAAATAGACTAATTACTTCATCAAAATATCATAAAGTTCACTAAAGGAATCAAGGCACAGAGTAATTCACAAAAGAATATGAAATTAAAACGATTTGCATTGACACTCCTTTGGGTCTCTATTTCATACACATATGGAGAAATGAAACCTTTCAAGGTGTTCTGAAGGAATTGTTCAGCTATTTAAAGAAGTTATCTCAAGGATAGCTGAACTGAAACAAATCCAGAATGTATTGGACTTAAATATTCTGTAATAGAAGTGCACAAAATTTGTCAGCTGATGTTATGCTGTGCATTATAGAAACTTCTGGACTGCTGCTTTGAGAAACACAAAAGGCACAGTAATTTATATATATATATATATATATATATATATATATATATATATATATATATATATATATATATATATATATATATATATATATATATATATATATATATACATACATATACATATATACATACATACACACACACACACACACACACATATGTGACATTTCAGAAGTAGGTTCTGAATGTACCTGTAGCAAAACTTATTTTGGATGGGTTTTATATTGCTCCCTATAAACCTAAGGAATGGACAAGCCATTATCTGAATGTTTTTAAATGAACTTAAGATAGTCTCTGGTGGTAAATGTGTTTCTATAAAGGTTTTAACCTCAGAGCAAAAGAAGGTGAAGCAGAAATGACCAGGAAGAAGTAAAGGAAGAAATTAACCAGTCCAAGTAAGATTTTTTTATAAGCTTATAGCTCAGTTGAAAAGATTTTCAGCAGAACATATAACAATAGTTACAAGTTTTGCAGCTTTGTCATTTCTTTCTAAAGAAGAATTTGCATATCATGGTCTAACTGAAATGGACACTTATTCAACATTTTGGAGAGGACAAGAAAATTGCCAGTGTAACTGGTAAAGCTGTTATTGATGGTTCTGCAGCCTTGGCTGAATACGGCCTTGCAGAATATGTGATCTTGACAACATAAATATCCTGTGGAAAACATGTTGAGTTGTGCAAAATTATGTTAAAATGTCTTGAAGACCGGTTCCCTAATTTTTGCTTTTAATTTGGCCACAATTGCATTGGCTTTCCCCATTACCAGTACAAAGTGCAGATTGTGAGAGAGGATTTAGTTCACCAAGCAGAATTCATACTGGTCTGAGAATTAGGTTAACATCAGTGAATCAGCTGATGAGTATTCTGATACAAGGAGAATGCAGAGATGATTTCCCATTTTTAGAGGCCTTAAAGAAGTGGGATGATAAGAAGCAGAGAAGAATATTTATTAGCTCAGCAAACTAAACTGGGTATGCAGATACTTTGTATATTATTTGTCAAAGAAGTGATATAAAGTCATTAAATGATTGTCTTAAATTAGGTATACATATACATGTACCGTATAATAATCTACCATGGCATTATCTCACTTACACCTTGATCCCCACATCTCTTGAGGTAGGTGATGGTATCCTCCCCTCTTTAAAAAATTCCTGGCAGCATCTCTGCATACCTGAGTACATATGGTATAATCAGTGTATGACAGACATTTAAATTTTTTTTTTTCTTTTGAAGAAATGTGGTGCCACAATAAATCTTTTGCTTGTTTATGGAATCAATTTTTCTTTTATTCATATGTAGTGACAGTTTGCCTATGGAGTGTGTGAAACTCGTCAAAAAAATCCCACAAGTCCTCAGGATCAGTAACCTGTCTGTAACCAACTGGTCCTGCATTTCATCATACCAGAAGACAATGTAGTCAATGACACAATGGTAAATTCAAGTAGACAAGAATATCAGTCTATAGTAATGTTATTTATATAATGAACATGGTATATAAAATAAAATATAAAGTAAAATCTTTTTCATATGTCAACTTCATCAGATTTTCTTAACTTCAGCATAAAATGGCCACCATTTACTGACAGGACAATGAAACTCTCTGTCCAGATCCAAACACAACTCCTTTAGATGCAGGGTGTCATAATCTAAACCAGTGATGAACAGCTTGAATTGGAGTCTGAATAAGAATAAGGATCCATTGATTTTCATCAATGACAGCATCACAAACAAACCCGGAAGAAGTATGTGTCATTAGACATTGCTTAGACTCAGAAAAGTCTTCATTTACATTTAAAAATCTTCTATTTTACACAGATTAAATGCAAGTCTGTCTTCTCATATAACTCAGATTTATGAGTGGTCATAAGAAACAATTCAGTTATTAATTTTTCACTTGACTGTTAATATTTATTTTAACAGTAAAAAAATTAAATAATTTATCGATGAAATTTACTTGATATGCCAAAAATTAAGCTGGCCTGTCCACAGTGAAATCGGCTGGCATCATTAAAAGTCATGACAGATGTGTGTACAGAAGTTTAAAGGTAAAAGATTGGTTACTTTGGCTGAAAGAACAAATTGCTTTTGTTCAGTAACTTGAGTCCTATACAGTCTACACTTCTTTGAAAATGACTTGCACAAATGTCTCTATGATTGCAGGATGAAAAATTATTTCAGCACAATAACTCAGAATTTCCACCATTTACAGTTACCAAACTTTGCTTATGGTTTGCATTTGTGGTAAGGAAGAATTCTGTAGATTTGAGGGTCAGAAGTTAAAAGGTCAAAGTTGCTAAAAGAACAAAGTGGTTTGTGCAATATCTTTAGTTTTCAACCATTAACAAGTTACATCTTTGTAGATGATTTGCACTTCATATATAAAAGAAACCTTTCAGTTTTGAGTATGGAAGCTCAAATGACTGTCATTGCAAATGAAAGAAGGCTGTTTTTTGCAGAATAACTTTAGTTATCTTCAGTATCCAAACTGTGTATGGAATGCATTTGTGGTAAGGAAGAATCCTATAGTTTTTGAAAGACAATAGTTCAGCAGTAAAGGTTGATGAAGCTGAAAGAACAAATTAAATTTGCTGTATAACTTGAGTCTTTCATTCTCTTTACAGTTATCAGTTTTTGAGTATGATCTGCATTTGAGCTTTGAAAAAACCTTATTGATTTTGGAGTTAAAAACTAAAGGTCATTGTGATTGAAAGAATAAAAATGATTTCTGCACAATCGCATTAGCTCTGCATCATATACTTGGACCAAAGTTTGTGGGTGGCTTTCATGCTTGCACTTGTGGTATGGAAGAAATGAAGCTATTAGTTTTAGAGTGAAAATATAAAAAAAAAATCAGTGTCATTGAGAAAAGAAAAATTATTTTCTGTATAATAAAATTACTTCTACATTATTGAACTGGATCAAGTTTTGTGGTAGCTAAATTGGGGATGAAAAAGTTTTTTGCATTTGAGGTAAAAAGTTCAGGGTCATGGAATAAAAGAAAGTGGTTTCTACATACAGATTTTAAGTTATCTACTAAGTTGATTACTAAAGACAGGTTAGTTTTATAACATGCCATTGACTGTTCTTTTATGTTGCCATGGTAACAAAAAGTATAGCACAAGTAATAGATAAATTAGGAATGATGGATGATATGTACTATAAAAATAGACTGATGGGTTCTTTTAGTTTTTACATAAGTGGTCTATGGAGTTTAGAAGAATATATCACCTCTAGATTACTTTAGTTTAAAAAAATTCTTTTCAGTGTAGTTACTGGCCTTGAGGGGATGTACTAGATGTTGTTGGCTTTGATATGCCCTTCATCCCCTAATGCCGTGCATGACTGTAAAGTCAAAGCATCAGTTAATGTCAAAGATTTAGGCAAAATTTACCTCTCTTTCCATCTTTTACAGATAATATGAATTCTGTGGGGGAGGGGTTTTTTCCCCCCATGTTTAGAAAGCCCATTGGTCATAAGCCCCCCCTCCTTAATAAAGCTTGTCCTTTTGGCTGGTAAGACCAGGTGCATGGGTGTTGCTAAGTTTGGAATACCTGTCACCCCATACTGCAATGCAGAATATAAAGTCAAAGCATTAATCAACATGAAAGATTTGAAATGGTTCTTTTTCCTGTCAGCAAAACTCAAGGAGATTAACAATCAGTTGTCCAAATATATGTGACGTAGGAAATGCTAAAGTTTTCTTTTTGGAAAACCATGCACCATGTATGTTTTTATCACACTGGTACAGGACACATTCTTCTTAACCCCACTGAACTCCTGGCTTTGGGTAAGAATGTAATATTTAACATGTCTGCTTCACCATTTTATAAGAATTATTTGTCACCACAGCTGGTTCCAAAAAAAGTTGCCATGTCTGTGGGGCAGGATTTGGCTGGTTGGAAAACCAACACACCTGCAAGTCAGTGGTCTGAATAGCTCATTAACAGAGCTGCTAGAAACACAATGGCTAATGTGTTGATTCTGTCATTAACAGAGCAGCTTACAATACAATGGCTCAATGGCTTTAACGGAGCTGCTCACAGTACAATAGCTTTAACAGAGCAGCCCACTATACAATGGCTAATGCATTAACTTGTCATTCAGATGGGCAATGGCTAATGCATTGACTTCTAATTCAGATATTGACTTGATTCATCATGATGTATGATTTTGCATCACATTGATTAATCTGTATCACACCCTGGCTTTAAGGAGGTCTCCATTTGGCTTACTATTTCTGTTTTGGGGCAAAATTGATGAAATTTGGAGGAAGGCATCCCAAGAACTACTCCTCCAATTGGCCACAACACTTGTATCAAATAGAAACCCACCATCCCTACGACATCAGAGGGACAACATGGAGATAAAGCAAAAGGGACCTTATATGCCCCAATGGTCATTCAGATAGATATCAACCATATGTCAGCAGACAACAGCCAAACCAGTGCAATTTTAAAAGGGAGGTAAGAAATAAAGATTTTCTGCCCTCAAACTTTTATGATTCTGACTTAACACCCGAGCTGCAATTAGGCACCCTACTGAAGGGCACCAGACTTATGCAGTTTCAATCAAGTTGGATCATCCTATTTATGCAAAACGAATGGGTGACCAAGTAATTTTGGATGGGCTTTGAATTTTGTTTATCAAGCCTTCTCCTCTTTCCTCCTTTTCCTTTCAAATGGATGTCCCATCAGATTAGGAGAAGGACCAAATTGTTTGGAAGGAAATCCATTCTCTCATCAATATGTGGGTAGTGCAGACTGTATGAACACATTTATCTCCAGGTTTCTGTTCATGGATATTCCGTATCAACAAGGCTAATGGTAACACCAGTCATTCATCAAGATACGGGCAATGGAGATTGCATGAAAACAATTATCTCCAGTTTTCTATTCATGGCTGTTCCTTATCAACAAGGCCAAGGGCAAAATAAGGTCAATTATTGGCCTTAAAGTTATCTCAGTGAATTTATTTCGAATGAAGTTCAAGATGGTGACCTTACTCAACATACGATGGGATGAGTATACAATGAGTCTAAATTTCATAGATACATATTTTCATGTCCTCACTCACTTGGCTTGATGAAAGTTCTTTCAGTTTGCTTACCATAACAAAGTTTGACATTTTTGAGTTCTTACTTACAGTTAAATAATAGGGGCCCCGAGTGGCCGAGTGGTCTAAAGCGCTGTCCGTTACGGATCACTGCCATCTCACCTCTGTCTGCGTGGGTTTGAGTCTAGGATTCGGCGAATGTGGATATGTGAGAAAGCTGGCCAGTAGCTTCTCGTGGGTCGGTGGTTCTTTCCAGTGATTTCCCGGTTTCTTCCTCCACCATTAATATTGGCCGCCATGAATAGCCTATTGTGTGCTGAAAAATGGCGTTAAGCCCAACAACAACAACAACAACAACAACAACAGTTAAATATTGGCCCTTGGGTTTTCACCAAAATTACGGATTGCATTGTCATCCTGTTCCAGATAACAATGGTGGCATATCTGGACAGTCTGTGGCAAAAACATTCAGCAAGTACTATTCTCCTCTAATGCAGAAATGACCTTAAAATCATTTAGATTTTTTAATAATCTTGGAAAAACCTGACCTCTGACCATCCTAGTGTTTCATCCACCTGGGTATGGAGTTGATGATCAATCTGAATCTAGTATGTCTCCCTCATGTCCACATCCTATGGATTGTCAGACTTGAGAGAATTCTTGCAACTGGGGGATTACTCAATGTGGCAGCAGGTCAGGTCCTGCTGAACAGCCTTTATATGCTTCCGTTATGAATGACTTCTGGCTAAATGGCACCCATTTAACTCAAGATCATTCATGTGTTTGTGGGGCAGACAAGGATGGCTTATGACAGAAATTCCACTGGATAAACCCCAACCAGAAATGACAGTATGAAAAGGCACTAGTACATGAGTTTGTGGAGCTCACTTGTTTCCAGGCTTTGATATGATCAGCAACAAATGGGGTCCACAGAAATGACCTCTTCACATCAGCCTTTAAAATAATTAAAGCCATCATAAAAACCTTTTAGCTTTGGAAGGACCAACTCTGCAGCAAGTCAGTCCTGGTTATTTTGGATAACTATGTAGTACTGACCGACTTCCTCAAATGGTCACACCAGGATCACCAAACCTGTACATGCTGGTTTGGCAATTTCTTCATTGTTCTTAGAGGTTTAAGATTGATGAGCAAAAAAGGCACATTCCCAGCAGTCTGATGTTCTGTCTGGACACAGTCAGGTTATGAATGGTCCCTTTATCTGAATGTTCTTGCTGATGTTCTGTCTGGACACAGTCAGGTTATGAATGGTCCCTTTATCTGAATGTTCTTGCTGATGTTCTGTCTGGACACAGTCAGGTTATGAATGGTCCCTTTATCTGAATGTTCTTGCTGATGTTCTGTCTGGACACAGTCAGGTTATGAATGGTCCCTTTATCTGAATGTTCTTGCTGATGTTCTGTCTGGACACAGGTTATGAATGGTCCCTTTATCTGAATGTTCTTGCTGATGTTCTGTCTGGACACAGTCAGGTTATGAATGGTCCCTTTATCTGAATGTTCTTGCTGATGTTCTGTCTGGACACAGTCAGGTTATGAATGGTCCCTTTATCTGAATGTTCTTGCTGATGTTCTGTCTGGACACAGTCAGGTTATGAATGGTCCCTTTATCAGAATGTTCTTGCTGATGTTCTGTCTGGACACAGTCAGGTTATGAATGGTCCCTTTATCTGAATGTTCTTGCTGATGTTCTGTCTGGACACAGTCAGGTTATGAATGGTCCCTTTATCTGAATGTTCTTGCTGATGTTCTGTCTGGACACAGTCAGGTTATGAATGGTCCCTTTATCTGAATGTTCTTGCTGATGTTCTGTCTGGACACAGTCAGGTTATGAATGGTCCCTTTATCTGAATGTTCTTGCTGATGTTCTGTCTGGACACAGTCAGGTTATGAATGGTCCCTTTATCTGAATGTTCTTGCTGATGTTCTGTCTGGACACAGTCAGGTTATGAATGGTCCCTTTATCTGAATGTTCTTGCTGATGTTCTGTCTGGACACAGTCAGGTTATGAATGGTCCCTTTATCAGAATGTTCTTGCTGATGTTCTGTCTGGACACAGTCAGGTTATGAATGGTCCCTTTATCTGAATGTTCTTGCTGATGTTCTGTCTGGACACAGTCAGGTTATGAATGGTCCCTTTATCTGAATGTTCTTGCTGATGTTCTGTCTGGACACAGTCAGGTTATGAATGGTCCCTTTATCTGAATGTTCTTGCTGATGTTCTGTCTGGACACAGTCAGGTTATGAATGGTCCCTTTATCTGAATGTTCTTGCTGATGTTCTGTCTGGACACAGTCAGGTTATGAATGGTCCCTTTATCTGAATGTTCTTGCTGATGTTCTGTCTGGACACAGTCAGGTTATGAATGGTCCCTTTATCTGAATGTTCTTGCTGATGTTCTGTCTGGACACAGTCAGGTTATGAATGGTCCCTTTATCTGAATGTTCTTGCTGATGTTCTGTCTGGACACAGTCAGGTTATGAATGGTCCCTTTATCTGAATGTTCTTGCTGATGTTCTGTCTGGACACAGTCAGGTTATGAATGGTCCCTTTATCTGAATGTTCTTGCTGATGTTCTGTCTGGACAAAGTCAGGTTATGAATGGTCCCTTTATCTGAATGTTCTTGCTGATGTTCTGTCTGGACACAGTCAGGTTATGAATGGTCCCTTTATCTGAATGTTCTTGCTGATGTTCTGTCTGGACACAGTCAGGTTATGAATGGTCCCTTTATCTGAATGTTCTTGCTGATGTTCTGTCTGGACACAGTCAGGTTATGAATGGTCCCTTTATCTGAATGTTCTTGCTGATGTTCTGTCTGGACACAGTCAGGTTATGAATGGTCCCTTTATCTGAATGTTCTTGCTGATGTTCTGTCTGGATACAGTCAGGTTATGAATGGTCCCTTTATCTGAATGTTCTTGCTGATGTTCTGTCTGGACACAGTCAGGTTATGAATGGTCCCTTTATCTGAATGTTCTTGCAGATGTTCTGTCTGGATACAGTCAGGTTATGAATGGTCCCTTTATCTGAATGTTCTTGCTGATGTTCTGTCTGGATACAGTCAGGTTATGAATGGTCCCTTTATCTGAATGTTCTTGCTGATGTTCTGTCTGGACACAGTCAGGTTATGAATGGTCCCTTTATCTGAATGTTCTTGCTGATGTTCTGTCTGGACACAGTCAGGTTATGAATGGTCCCTTTATCTGAATGTTCTTGCTGATGTTCTGTCTGGACACAGTCAGGTTATGAATGGTCCCTTTATCTGAATGTTCTTGCTGATGTTCTGTCAGGATACAGTCAGGTTATGAATGGTACCTTTATCTGAATGTTCTTGCTGATGTTCTGTCTGGATACAGTCAGGTTATGAATGGTCCCTTTATCTGAATGTTCTTGCTGATGTTCTGTCTGGACACAGTCAGGTTATGAATGGTCCCTTTATCTGAATGTTCTTGCTGATGTTCTGTCTGGACACAGTCAGGTTATGAATGGTCCCTTTATCTGAATGTTCTTGCTGATGTTCTGTCTGGACACAGTCAGGTTATGAATGGTCCCTTTATCTGAATGTTCTTGCTGATGTTCTATCTGGACACAGTCAGGTTATGAATGGTCCCTTTATCTGAATGTTCTTGCTGATGTTCTGTCTGGACACAGTCAGGTTATGAATGGTCCCTTTATCTGAATGTTCTTGCTGATGTTCTGTCTGGACACAGTCAGGTTATGAATGGTCCCTTTATCTGAATGTTCTTGCTGATGTTCTGTCTGGACACAGTCAGGTTATGAATGGTCCCTTTATCTGAATGTTCTTGCTGATGTTCTGTCTGGACACAGTCAGGTTATGAATGGTCCCTTTATCTGAATGTTCTTGCTGATGTTCTGTCTGGACACAGTCAGGTTATGAATGGTCCCTTTATCTGAATGTTCTTGCTGATGTTCTGTCTGGACACAGTCAGGTTATGAATGGTCCCTTTATCTGAATGTTCTTGCTGATGTTCTGTCTGGACACAGTCAGGTTATGAATGGTCCCTTTATCTGAATGTTCTTGCTGATGTTCTGTCTGGACACAGTCAGGTTATGAATGGTCCCTTTATCTGAATGTTCTTGCTGATGTTCTGTCTGGACACAGTCAGGTTATGAATGGTCCCTTTATCTGAATGTTCTTGCTGATGTTCTGTCTGGACACAGTCAGGTTATGAATGGTCCCTTTATCTGAATGTTCTTGCTGATGTTCTGTCTGGATACAGTCAGGTTATGAATGGTCCCTTTATCTGAATGTTCTTGCTGATGTTCTGTCTGGACACAGTCAGGTTATGAATGGTCCCTTTATCTGAATGTTCTTGCTGATGTTCTGTCTGGATACAGTCAGGTTATGAATGGTCCCTTCATCCAGTGGTTTTTCTTTGGATTTGTGTGCTTTGGGGGCATTTAAATGAAGTGACAAGAGGGAAACACAAACTGCCCACCTTGTGTCTCACCAGTCCTCCATCCAAAAGTTTAAATTGTGGATGTGCTGTTAGTCATTTGGGATGTTATATGGACCATTGCAGAGATGCTGCCAGGGCATGCAAAGCACAAATCATGCAAAATGTGTATCAATTCATGCATTTGGTGAAAACTGGTGCATGAGAACTCAGTTACCACTTTGTGCCATATACAATTTTTATTTAACTAAAGTTCTTGTTACTGCATGTGTCTTTGTTCAGGTAGTTTACATGTCTGGATACTTTGGTTTATAATAAATGGTTGTGA
The DNA here is from genome assembly GCA_016746295.1 of Potamilus streckersoni. Taxonomy (NCBI): domain Eukaryota; kingdom Metazoa; phylum Mollusca; class Bivalvia; order Unionida; family Unionidae; genus Potamilus; species Potamilus streckersoni. Next base: position 757,961 of record JAEAOA010002319.1, read on the forward strand.
AACTTAATTTGATTGGCACAGAGGAACAAGCATTCCAGCAGAAAACGAGATAGATATTTCTGTTAAGATTAAACTATGTCTGTTTCCTCTCCCACTCTCTCCTACTCCCTCATGTTTTGAGAGCTCCTCTTAGATGGGACAAGTTGTGTGTCAGTGATATACTCAACCTACTCATCTCAGCCTGGACTGTCTTCATCTTTGGCTTTTGTCAGGACAGCCTTGGGAGAGAAAAAATGTTACCTTCGATTTCAGAAGAAACCTCAAGAACAAGAAGGCACTCCACTCTGAGGAAAAGTAGTGTTTTTTAGGGACTGGTATAGAGTCAGTAACATAATTCCTTGCAGAGCCTCAATCCCTCACCCCATTAACTTTTTACTTTGTCTTAACAAGGAGAAAAAGATGGCACCAGTTGCCATTAAAGGCACCCACTCATCATGTTGAAGACATTCAGGCACCATGGCAGAGAAGATATGATAAATATCTATTAGGCCTACTAGACAGTTTTGATTTGAATAGACCAAATTTTCTCACCCTGTTTCCAAAATGGAATCTGTCTTGGGACTTGAGAGAAATTTTAGCTATTAGCCAAGACATTCCAAAAAATGTTGTCATACAAAAATTGCTTCCTGATAGGTTTACCTTCATCTTGCACATTGATTGAGTTCCATGCCATTTTACTCAACCTTAACTATCTTCAGTTCATTGATGTTCATTACACAGCCAGGCTTTGTGGCCAAGAAATGGTTTTTGTCATTGGGTAGTCAGTAAGTATTATGCTCCACCTTGTCTGTAGATCAGTCAAGAGAAGTGACCATGCAAGTTCCTATCCACACTACTTCAAGCACAGAGACAAGTTGTGGCAACAGCAGATGACTCTTTCTCCTCTTAAAGGTGGGATAGCAGAATATTGTCTATCAAGCCCTGTCAACCACCCCACTATGCAAGCATACTCATTGGTAGTTCACTCAGCTCAAAAACTGGCAACAACTGGACATAATGACAAGGGTAACTGCCCTTTGTGGGCATGATACAGACAGAAAAGGTAAAGTAGGTAAAGAAGTCATTGGGTATCCAGGTACTCTGGTACCTGACCATTGATAATAACCTGGGAAATAAAAGGAGCAATAGGGTACCCATTTACCATAGAGAAGTTTTCTGCCAGAACTTTTATAGGCAGCTCTCAGTTTTCAAATTGACAATCCATTTTGATTGAGCTGCAGATACATGTACTTTTTATAGTGGCAAGCAGAGGTCTGCCACTTTCAGTAAATAATTTACCATCATTCCATAGTTTGCTTTTCACATGACAACTCTTTGATTGAGCTGTGAGTGTGGTACAGTGATAAGTAACAGATGGTGATTATCTGATCTTACTGCACATTTCAGAACTTTATCAAAAAATGAGGTTGAATTCCTGGACTTTGTACTGATAATAGTTAGTGATATTTAAAGGATTCTGTGAATTTTAAAAGATATATTGACTTAGCAAGTTTGTAAACATTTAATAGTTTCCTTTGATCAGGTACCGATCATTAGGATTTGTGGGTGGAAATTGTCTACAGATTTGACAGTTTTATTAGGAGGGCAGGATTCAAGAGGTAGTAGGCTTACATTTATAATGTTAATGTGAGTGGGTAAGTATTCTCAGAGAAACCTAATTTAACTACTTTATTTGATTTTAAACACTGACTGCCATGTGTAACCTATATATTTATTTTCAGCCCATAGAGCAACCTAGTTCCAATGACTTCTCTGTTCTGTTACAAAACCAGGACATCAGCATTATGGACCAGATTTTCTCCACTTTGGACACTAAAGTACGGGACAAACTGGCAGAAGAAAACCCAGAGGTCAGTAATGTTAAACTGGGGTCAAATGGACAACAAAATTGACAAAAATCTTATTCACTTTCAAAAATCTTATTCACTTTAATATCACTTGTTAGTTGATATGCATCAGTCACACTTAGTTAATTAGCAGATAAACATAATCATTTTTAAATGGCTTACCTACAAGCTATCAGTTAATATTTTACCTTAGATGCTGGCTTGTTTTTTATGGTGCAAAGACTAAGGATTAGCCTGTTGTCAGTCCTGATCTGTGTCAGCATTCATGTCAGGTATTTGTATGGTGCAAAAAGACTCTGGATTAGCCTCTTGTCTGTTCTAATTTATCAGCATTCATGTTGGGTATTTTTTTAACCTCATCCCTGGGGACAAATGGTGAGCCTACTACATAACTTGCTAGCTGTAAGTAGTTTGGTTCAGCATGTTTCAGAAATTTAGCAGCTAAAATACATTTCCTAGTCTGAAGTGAATTTTTTTCAAATATTTGTTTTAGTGCTAAACTGAAATTGGGGATGGACATTTATTTCATTATTTGGAATTTATGGGTTTTTGTTTGCAGGGTAAAATAATATTAAACAAGGAAAATTTGACCCACCCTTACAACTTCATGCTCATTTCTCCCCAGTTTGGATCTTGATGGGTTCTGGTAGATAGAGAATTGGTTTATAGGGGTTTCATTGTATTTTGTAATATGTAAATTACATCCAGTATAAAACATATTTTGTTGATTGTCTGATTGATGACATTTTCATCCACCTGTATTAAAAATCTTACAGGAGATCGACTTTTCAATGAGGGCTCCTTATATTCCCATGGATGCAGAAGATGATTTCTCTCTGATTCCTCCAACTACAGATGTCCTCTTTGAAATGAATGGAGATTTAAATCCAGGGTAAATATGAGACATCTTCACATTTTGCAAATTCTCTTTTTCATGGTGTACCAATATTCATAGATTTCTTGGTTACTACAAGATTTAAGCACATGGCAGCCAGTATATTTGGTGGAGATAGAGCCCAGAATGACCACAGGAAGAACTCAAATCTACTGGCAAGCTATCTCACATATCCACATTGATGGATTCAAGACTGAAATACCTTGGACAGATGTGATCTGTGAGGGGTCTATTAGGGTGAGCACCCTAGAAAACTCAACCATCAGGGATCCCACTGGTTGCTACAAACCATGAATTTATGGACCAAGAGTGATTCTTCTGTGGAAATGAGACGAATCTAGCCAATCTATGTAATTATGTTCTGACAGATATATCATTCATTACAAAGCTAAAAAAAATTGATAACCCACATAAATGAAGTCATGTTATGATAGCATCTTAAAAAGGTTCAGTATTATGTTATCTGTGATGTCAAGGTCAATGTCAAAGGCCAGTACAACAATTTTTAAAAAATATCATTTGTTAACATGTTAAATCAGAATTTTTGTGGTACCAAATTTCGTATTTTGAATTTCTCAGGAACATCTTTGATGGTTTCAGTGCTTAGCAGTTGAAAGTAATTAAATGGAAAGAAGCTGATTTGTAATGGATTCTTAGAAATTCTATTTGTTTTCTCTGTACAGCATCAGAAGCTTTGAAGCATTTATCTTTAGCTTGAATGTTTCAAATATGATAAAATAGAAATACCTTCAGTACCACTGTCCTCATAGAAATTAACAGAAAATGCACTTAATATGATTGTTAATGCAAGAGGTAAACTATAGACTTTTTATGATTACTTTATGCAAGATATAAACTAGAGACTTGTTATTGTTACTTTATGCAAGATATAAACTAAAAACTTGTTATGGTTTATGCAAGATGTAAACTTCAGAGGCTTGTTATGATTACTTTATGCCAAATAAAAACTAGAAATATGTTATGATTACTTTATGCAAGATATAAACTAGAGAGACTTGTTTTGATTACTTAAAGCAAAATATAAACTAGAAACTTGTTATTATTACTTTATGCAAAATATAAACTAAAGCGGCTTGTTATGTTTACTTTATGCAAGATATAAACTAGAGACTTGTTATGATTACTTTATGAAAGATACAAACTAGAGACTTGTTATGCTTACTTTATGCAAGATATAAACTAGAGACTTGTTATGGTTACTTTATGCAAAATATAAACTAAAGACTTGTTTTGATTTATGCAAAATATAAACTAGAGAGGCTTGTTATGTTTACTTTATGCAAGATATAAACTAGAGACTTGTTATGATTACTTTATGCAAGATATAAACTAGAGACTTATTATAATTACTTTATGAAAGATGTAAATTGGAGACTTGTTATTACTTGATGCAAAATATAACCTAGATCTGCTTGTTATGTTTACTTTATGCAAGACATAAACTAGAGACTGGTTATGATTACTTTATGCAAAATATAAACTAGATAGGCTTGTTATGTTTACTTTATGCAAGATATAAACTAGAGACTTGTTATGATTACTTTATGAAAGATGTAAACTAGAGACTTGTTATGATTACTTTATGCAAAATATAAACTAGAGAGGCTTGTTATGTTTACTTTATGCAAGATATAAACTAGAGACTTGTTATGATTATTTTATGCAAAATATAAACTAGAGAGGCTTGTTATGTTTACTTTATGCAAGATATAAACTAGAGACTTGTTATGATTACTTTATGAAAGATATAAACTAGAGACTTGTTATGATGACTTCATGAAAGATGTAAACTTGAAAGACTTTCATTTTTATTGTATGAAGCATGCAAACTAAAAAGGCTTACTCTCATTATAAAAAGGTGTAAACTAAACTGGAATGTTGTTTTTAAAATCATATATTACCATATTTTCTAATATTATGTCCACCTTCATATCTAAACTTGCCATGTCATCTTGATGGTAGCATCCTGATGGTAAGGACTGCCTTGGGGCAACCTAATGATAAGGACTGCCCCCAGGGCATCTTGTGGAAACCTGATGTTAAGGACTGCCCCCAGGGCATCTTGGGGAAACCTGATGTTAAGGACTGCCACCAGAGCATCTTGGGGCATCCTGATGGTAAGGACTGCCCCCAGTACATCTTGGGGCATCCTGATGGTAAGGAGTGCCTCCAGGGCATCTTAGGGCAATCTGAGGTAAGGAGTGCCTTGGGGCATCCTGATGGTAAGGAGTGCCTCGGGGCATCTTGAGGCATCCTGATGGTAAAAAGTGCCTTGGGGCAACCTGATGGTAAGGACTGTCCCCAGGGCATCTTGATGGTAAGAAGTGCCTCAGGGCATCTTGGGGCATCCTAATGATAAGGACTGCCCTAGGGGCATCTTGGGGAATGAAATGAAATACTGACCACAACAATAAGATTGATTTCTGCTTTAGATGTTTTTGCAGGAATGATTAGTTTCTCAGGTAAACAAAATTATAAAGCCCTCTACTTGACCTAGGTCACAATTAGCTTTCTCTGCCAATAGGACTTGTTGATGTAAGTTTGATGTGTACTCCCACTCTAATTGTTCCTCCACCCTGAAGTCTGAGACTCTTTTATGAAATGCAGGATTATAAGGACTGACCCAAGGGCAAATAACAGTTGGATATGTGCATTTGTCTTTTCATGCCCAGCATGTATGCCCAAGGCCAATGTCACTCATATGTTTAAATCTGTCATTTTCATGCCCAGCATGTATGCCCAAGGCCAATGTCACTCATATGTTTAAATCTGTCATTTTCATGCCCAGCATGTATGCCCAAGTCCAATGTCACTCATATGTTTAAATCTGTCATTTTCATGCCCAGCATGTATGCCCAAGGCCAATGTCACTCATATGTTTAAATCTGTCATTTTCATGCCCAGCATGTATGCCCAAGGCCAGTGTCACTCATATGTTTAAATCTGTCATTTTCATGCCCAGCATGTATGCCCAAGGCCAATGTCACTCATATGTTTAAATCTGTCATTTTCATGCCCAGCATGTATGCCCAAGGCCAGTGTCACTCATATGTTTAAATCTGTCATTTTCATGCCCAGCATGTATGCCCAAGGCCAATGTCACTCATATGTTTAAATCTGTCATTTTCATGCCCAGCATGTATGCCCAAGGCCAGTGTCACTCATATGTTTAAATCTGTCATTTTCATGCCCAGCATGTATGCCCAAGGCCAATGTCACTTATATGTTTAAATCTGTCATTTTCATGCCCAGGTATGGTTATTACATAATTTTCAAGGTATAGATTGACTCTGTGATCAATTTCACAGGTTTGTCTTTTCATGCTCAGTAAATTTAATTAAATAGCTATAGCATGGAATCTTAATAGCAAATTTTGTGATCAATTTCACAGGTTTGTCTTTTCATGCTCAGTAAATTTAATTAAATAGCTATAGCATAAAATCTTAATAGCAAATTTTGTGATCAATTTCACAGGTTTGTCTTTTCATGATCAGTAAATTTAATTAAATAGCTATAGCATAAAATCTTAATAGCAAATTTTGTGATCAATTTCACAGGTTTGTCTTTTCATGCTCAGTAAATTTAATTAAATAGCTATAGCATAAAATCTTAATAGCAAATTTTGTGATCAATTTCACAGGTTTGTCTTTTCATGATCAGTAAATTTAATTAAATAGCTATAGCATAAAATCTTAATAGCAAATTTTGTGATCAATTTCACAGGTTTGTCTTTTCATGATCAGTAAATTTAATTAAATAGCTATAGCATGGAATCTTAATAGCACATTATGACTGGTCACTAAGTTCTTTGTGGTAGGCAATAACCTTGGGCATCACTCATGGGTTTCCATCTAAATAGTTGAAACTTGGATCATTAATTACATAGGCCAGTTTTCAGACATTATTTGATTTGTAAAATCAACTCTTGCCCATTTGTTCCAACCCAAGAAGTGTGATCAGAATTTTAGAAAAGTTTTATTTGGATTGTATCTAATGGACATTACACCCATATGAAAGTACTTTTGCTTTGAATGGGTTGTATATCTAATGGATGTTATACCCATATGAAATTCTTTTTGCTTTGTATCAATAGTATCTAATGGACATAACACCCATACCAAAGTACTTTTACTTTGAATGGGTTGTATATCTAATGGATGTTATACCCATATGAAACTCTTTTTGCTTTGTATCAATAGTATCTAATGGACATAACACCCATATGTAAGTACTTTTGCTTTGAATGGGTTGTATATCTAATGGATGTTATACCCATATGAAATTCTTTTTGCTTTGTATCAATAGTATTTAATGGACATAACACCCATATGTAAGTACTTTTGCTTTGAATGGGTTGTATATCTAATGGATGTTATACCCATATGAAACTCTTTTTGCTTTGTATCAATAGTATCTAATGGACATAACACCCATACCAAAGTACTTTTGCTTTGTATGGGTTGTATATCTAATGGATGTTATACCCATATGAAACTCTTTTTGCTTTGTATCAATAGTATCTAATGGACATAACACCCATACCAAAGTACTTTTGCTTTGTATGGATTGTATCTGATGCTCATTATCTATAACATAATTATACAGCTCTAATGTTTAAGCTATGCTATGTATACTAATTTCATCTATACCATTTTGTCATAAATTCATTATGACATGATATGACAAGTGAAAATATTAATGAACATATTTTCTTACAGTTTATTTGGAAGGACTGAGAGTGTGTTTGGTCCTAAGGACAAGCTTTTTGAAGAAGCACCAAAGAACAGTCAGCAGCAGAGTCTACAGGACATGCTGGGAGGAAGTCCAATTGTAGCAACCATTAAGAGTCCTCCTGACATCTTTAATCTCCAGATAAAGCACCCTCTAGATATGAACAGCCTGGAAAAAGGGCCACCGGCTCCAAAAGTTCCCAGACTTGTTGCTGCTGCTCGGCCTGTTTTGAGAGGTATCACCTAGTTTGATAATTTCTCACCCAGACATTATTTTGTACATGTATAGATATTCTAGTTTTATCTTACCTGTTAGGGATATTTGAAATTTTGGTACATATTTTCTGATGGTGTTCTCATTGTTGTCATTATAGTTGTGGGCATTAGGTCTCAGCATTTAGTGTTTGTAGTTATACATTATTCCCCGTCTTATAAATCCACTCCTTCTGCACTGGGAAAGTGGTCTTATAAAAGGGATGGCTTTTTTAAAGAAGGACTACATTTGTGAGAAGTATATGAATTTAATAAGAAAGCTACATGTAACTTGAAAACAGTCAATATCATCATTAAAAGTTATGACCACAATGTTCTTAAAAATAGGCTTGTGAACATACATTAATAGTTCTTGATTCTTAAGCATGAAGTACTTACCCAATTTTGTTTTTGTGATGTTTCCACAGCTTTCCTTTTGTTTGTTTTTTAACAATGTCTTGTGTTTTCACAGTTAAATCAACATGTTCAGCAGTCATAAATCTATTAGGTATGCAGTGTGCAAAGTTTACACCGTTTGGCACATTTCCAGTCATTGTAGGTACTAAGTTTATTTCCTGACCCCATTCAGTTTAGTTTGAATGCTGATGCTATGGTGATTCACATCATTTGTGTTTTCTGTGCTCAGGTTATTGTCATATACAACATATCAGTTTGCATTCCAGATGGTAAAATAGGCAAAAGATCCTCAAATAAGTCTTCTATCTCTTATTTTGTTACAAAAAGGACAGAACTCTTGATATTGTGTCTGACCTGAAATTTATTTAATCATCCATTACTTGTGGTTAAATTATTGTGGCCCATTTCAACGGATAAAATTATTGCCTTTTCTTGAATTAATCAACAGGTGTCTTGGATGTTCAGGGCATGTTCAGTGAAAGCCGTTCATACATCTGGTCAATTAAAACTTGGTACAAAACTTTGCTTCTCATTCCAAATCGTTCTATTTCCATTTATTCCATTTTCTCCTGTGGTGTAGAATATTCTCCATATCTGTTTATGATGGTGTTTTTTTTAGTCCTTCCAACATCAAATTCTTAACTTGAACTCTTAAACTCTACCCCACTGTTACCAAGTCAAATAACTTTTGCTTTTTTTATTAAGAATTTTTTATTTATGTAATAACATGTTAAACTTTTTAATAATGATTCCATTGTTGCCAATTGTACTGCAGTTTAATCATACATATGAAATATTTACAGAGTAGATGAAATGCCTCAAACTTTGGAAGCAATGTAAACCCTGGTGTTGAAAAGGTCTGTTTGTGTGTTGTGATGGTTATGTTATGTGGTAGATCTAAGTGAAGTAAGACCACTTCTTGGGCCCAGCATTTGCCTAATTCTATTCAAGCAACTGTATTTCCTAATTCTAATTTCATATTCAACCGACTTTAATTCTGATTAGTACTCAACCAAATGTATTCCAGGACTTTGCCAAGCTTGGTTTCTGCTTGTAAGATACTTATAAGATACTCTATAACCATGGTCATGTAGATCTACATAAATATATTGCTACCACAGTCAGTAGATCATCAGAGTTGTAACCCAAGGTCAGCAGTCTCTATATGAGAAAGACAACTAGTTCCCATTTTCCATGGCATGATATAGCCAATAACGTGTTAAAATTGGCACTAAAACAAAGAAAAAAAGATACAAGTTTAATGTATTATTATGTATGTAATGTTATTTGTTAATGAAGAATAACTGCAGGTTTTCTATACTATTTATTGGATACAAGACATCATTACAGTTAAGAAGGAGAGTAAAGACTGCCCTGAAAGTATTTTACACATGGAACTTAAACCCTAGTGAACATATAACATAAACCAGCTGTATCAGTTCCAGTCTGGTGTGGAATATCTGATTACTTTTACTGACTTGTGATATTTCAAAGCTAATTAGATTAAGACTTACACTACAGAGGTCTTTTTACATATGTGATTGCTGTTAGAAAATGTCAGGGTGGAGCATGGTTAATAGGGATCACAAGATTTGAGGCTCAAACCGAGAACCCCCATTTGTTTAGTGGTGTCCTCTTATCACCTAAGTCATCTAGGTGACATCCTTTGTAAGTTCTTGAAAAAAAATTATAGTTAATTATCAGCAACAGAGTTTGTCATCAATTGAACTCTGCAACCAAGCTTTGCTCTCTTTTCAGACAGAACCTTTATTCCTACCACCACAACCAGTATCAACAGCAGCAGCAGCAGTGGTGGAAGATATTCCAGTGTACTGATGAATCTCCTGATGAAAGGGGAGGATCCAACTAATGGTTACAAGGTGAACAATAAGCACACTCCCTGTCAGCAGGTAAAAACTGGTTGGAAATGTCCACTGTCTATATGTCTACTACTTCAGTTCAGTTAATAGATAGTAAAACACAAGCACAGTTATTCTGAGGCTGGGTTTCCTTGATAAGAACCGAGATCATTTATTGTTCTTATCCATTTGTTCCTCAGAGAAGGAAGAAAAAGCAATACTATGTCCTCCTGAGACTAGCTTTGCCTTGCTAAATGTTTTTATTATTTTCTTACCAATTTGTTCTTTAAATAAAATTGAAAAAGGAATTATATACAGTTCTGAGACTGGGATTTATTTGCCAAAAACCTAGATTGTTTATTCTTCTCATTGATTTATTCTTCAAAGAGGGAAGAACATTGTAGGGCAAAGTTCAAGTTAGGTTGGGTGTCCACAGTTGCATCGGCTTAGTATTGCAAGACAAGCATTGATTTTAATACTAATGTAGTGGGTTTTATGGTACCATTTGCTAATTCACACTAATTTACACAAGGCTACGAGCAATACCCTACTAAGGCCTTTTTTGAAATCTAAACCTGGCATAGATTCTGCTGATGCTTAAGGTATTTCTCACAAAGGAGTCTGTGATTAAAGATTTGTTTTGTGGTGCTCTTTCCTTTTCAAAAACCTGCCTGCTCTTCTGCAATAATTTTCTCTGCTTGAGTCTTTAATCTGTTGAGAATTATCTTCAGCATGACCTTACTCAGGTGACTGATCAAACTGATGGTTCTGTAGTTTTGGCATATCTGTAGGTTTTCTTTCTTGGTTAGCCAAGGTGTGAGTCCATGTGGTGGGCCATTTTCCTGTCTGCAATATCTTTCAGATTGTTGTTAGGATTGTGTCTATCTCTTCTCCACCCGATTGAATGAGCTCTGCTGGTATGTTGTCAATGCTGGCTGACTTTCCTTCCTTTAATGACCTAACTGCTATTTCTACTTTGTCACAAAGAATGGGGTTGTCGTCAATTTTTTTTTCTGCCTGAGGTCAATTTAGTATTGCTGGGTCTCCTTGGGTCTTATGATTGTACAGTTCTTAAGGATCTCTTGATCTTTTGTGAGGCATTTCTTGATTTGTATTGGATGATGGTAGATTTCCCTTGTTTATGGGTTATGAAGTCTTTTACCAGTTGATATGCCATTTTGCTGTCATTTCTACTTCGATTTTGCAGCAATTTCTATCCAGGATTCCTTTGTCTTCATGCTTTTAATGATGATGTTGTTTATCTCTTAGTATTTTCTAGCTCCTTCATTATCTCTTTCTTCCTTTTTCAATTCTTTTATTTTGTCACATAGATCAGGGACATTTGTTGTGACCCAAGGTTTCTTTGTTTAATGATATATACCAGTGATCTCACTAGCTATGCTAGTAACAGCTGTGTTGAATGTGGTTGTTAAGGACTCAAGGTTAGTGTCTTGGCTGTCTAAGGTTATCAAAGGTGCAAATTTACCACCTAATAATGCTTGGAAGGCTTCTGAAACTTTTGCATCTTTTAATGTTTCAAGGTCAAATCTGATTCTAGGTTGGATAGGGTTTTTAATCATTTTTAGGCTGAGGCAAAACATTGTCATTAATAAATCATGGTCACTTCCAAAATCTGCTCCTGGAAAACTTCGTGTTCTGGTGATGTCAAGACTGCAGCTATTAGGTTGATTAATTTATAAATGTGGAGATCTTAAAGAAAATGCCTGCTTTTTCCACACATTAGACTTAACACATTTAGTACCACAATTATAATTATAAGTAATTAGGTTCACATGTGTTTGTAAAGACCACTATCAGAGAAGGATAAAGTTCTCAACAATTAAGGATTAGGTGCCAGAATAGTAAAGGTGCTAGTTTGAATGAATCATATCAAAATCATTCCATGTATAAAATACTTTGTGTATAAGGTGACCTCACCTTTAAGTTGATCAGTTTTTAAGGTGTAAAGAAGCAGTCATAATGAGGGAGCACATATTTATTTAAATAAGACATCCATGGTTGTGATACAGTGGATGTCATAAAACTATTGCTGAGATTGAAAAAGATGCAAAGCAAGGATGTAGAAAGGGAAAACAGTTTGGATGGGTTTACATGTGTATAAGGAAATATGAATGTGTATATCAGTGAAGTAAGCTTGGAATTAGCCTTCACTGTATTATCTTGATTACAATTGCCTTTTGTTTTTGTACTTAGCTGATGGTCAGAGTTGGGGGTGGGGGAGAAAATTTGTACAACTAAATGGGTTACTGTCGTGAAAAAAAGAATTACTTTTATTGTTATTATTATTATTCATATTAGGTGGTTTAGCTGCAAGGCCAAATGAGTTTATGGTGTGTCTCTTCTCATTGTACCTCAGTCAACAATTTCTTTTAACACTATTCTAGTCCATATTTCTTATTTAAATTAGTATTGGATTATGGATTTATAAAGTCAACATTTTGATATATATAAATCAGACTTGGATTATGGATTTATCATCAACATTTTGATAAATTTAAATTAGTTATGGACTATGGATTTATAACGTCAGTCTTTTGATAGATCTAAATTAGACTTGGATTATGGATTTATAGAGTCAACATTTTGATCTACATATTTAAATTAGTTATGGATTATAGATTTATAGTCAACATTTTGATATATTTAAATTAGTTATGGATTTTTATAGTCAACATTTTAATATTTAAATTAGTTATGGATTTGTAGAGTTGACATTTTGATAGATTTAAAGTAGATTTGGATTATGGATTTATAGAGTTGACATTTTGATAGATTTAAAGTAGACTTTGATTATGGATTTATAGAGTTGACATTTTGATAGATTTTAAGTATGGATTTATAGAGTTGGCATTTTGATAGATTTAAAGTAGATTTGGATTATGGATTTATAGAGTTGACATTTTGATAGATTTAAAGTAGACTTTGATTATGGATTTATAGAGTTGACATTTTGATAGATTTAAAGTAGACTTGGATTATGGATTTATAGAGTTGACATTTTGATAGATTTAAAGTAGACTTGGATTATGGATTTATAGAGTTGACATTTTGATAGATTTAAAGTAGACTTTGATTATGGATTTATAGAGTTGGCATTTTGATAGATTTAAAGTAGACTTTGATTATGAATTTATAGAGTTGACATTTTGATAGATTTAAAGTAGATTTGGATTATGGATTTATAGAGTTGACATTTTGATAGATTTAAAGTAGACTTTGATTATGGATTTATAGAGTTAACATTTTGATAGATTTAAAGTATGGATTTATAGAGTTGACATTTTGATAGATTTAAAGTAGACTTTGATTATGGATTTATAGAATAGGCATTTTGATAGATTTAAAGTAGACTTAGATTATGGATTTATAGAGTTGACATTTTGATAGATTTAAAGTAGACTTTGATTATGGATTTATAGAGTTGGCATTTTGATAGATTTAAAGTACACATAGATTATGGATTTATAGAGTTGACATTTTGATAGATTTAAAGTAGACTTTGATTATGGATTTATAGAGTTGACATTTTGATAGATTTAAAGTAGATTTGGATTATGGATTTATAGAGTTGGCATTTTGATAGATTTAAAGTAGATTTGGATTATGGATTTATAGAGTTGACATTTTGATAGATTTAAAGTAGACTTTGATTATGGATTTATAGAGTTGGCATTTTGATAGATTTAAAGTAGACTTGGATTATGGATTTATAGAGTTGACATTTTGATAGATTTAAAGTAGACTTTGATTATGGATTTATAGAGTTGGCATTTTGATAGATTTAAAGTAGACTTGGATTATGGATTTATAGAGTTGACATTTTGATAGATTTTAAGTATGGATTTATAGAGTTGACATTTGGATAGATTTAAAGTAGACTTTGATTATGGATTTATAGAGTTGACATTTTGATAGATTTTAAGTAGACTTTGATTATGGATTTATAGAGTTGGCATTTTGATAGATTTAAAGTAGACTTAGATTATGGATTTATAGAGTTGACATTTTGATAGATTTAAAGTAGATTTGGATTATGGATTTATAGAGTTGACATTTTGATAGATTTTAAGTATGGATTTATAGAGTTGGCATTTTGATAGATTTAAAGTAGACTTGGATTATGGATTTATAGAGTTGACATTTTGAAAAAAATCCATAATAAGCAAGATCCATGCACAGTAAAAGCGTTATCTTTGGTTAACATTGTTGCTAGTCTGGATGCCATTTTTTTCACAACATCATTTTGATCATGCTAGGAATATATTTATGTCACTAAGGTTTTAACACATTTGATAAGATACTTTTGAAAATGCCAAAATTAAAACCAGCGATTGTTCATTGTGCTTGTGATTTGCATCAAATACCTGCTATCTCAAATTCTTTTAGACTGATTGGTCCTAAAATAAATACAAGTAAATGCAACAATGTTGTCTACCAGAAATGATGGTGAGCTGTAGTTAATCCATATATATTTTCTCCTTTGCAGGGCATGACAATGTTTTCCCCTGCTACCTTAAACATAGTACCACGACATTTGAGTAATACTGACTGTGGTATGCTTCTGACAAGGAACAAGCAGTTCTAGGCTCTTAAAGGCAGCAGGCCTGTTTCGACATCTGGAATGATGTAAACAATTTGATCCTGAAATATCAGCCTGAGGAAATGTTAAAGTACAAGCCTTGATTAGCACACATAGTACTTTGGGCAATTAAATGTGAAAATATTTTAGAGATAGGCTTGAAAGTACATCAAAATAGTATTTTTCTGACATGTACTTTGATTATTGTTACTAATTGTCCATGTCAAATGTTGTACTTTGTTAGACAATGAAATTGATGTAATTTTCATGTTTTGATGTTGAAAACAGTTAAATTAGGGCATAATACTTCATGTTTGACTGAATATATATTTGTTATTGACATAAATCTCATTAAGATTACAGTGTAAATAAACTGAATGTATTTTTCTTCCTTATGAAAGCATTATAGGATGCTATTTTTTGGCCAAGGGATTATTTACTTGTGGCTTTTTTATTCTGCTTTTATTAATTCATTACAACCTTTACTTTTCTGTTAGGTTGTAAAAAAATATTTTGCTATCTTTGAAAGATTTTCTTCTCTTACATTTTAGAGCATTTAGAATATTTCATGATTTTATGTACTGAAAAATTAGCACATATTTTGATGATCTTTGATTTTGGCATCAAGTATTTTATACCTAGTGTCAGGAAAAGTACTAAAACAAAAGTGAAATAGGTCTGTTTATTTCTTCAAAACTGAAACATGTTTCTTTGAAATTCCACAGCAGAAACTTGTACAGTTTTATTTTACATATTTGTATCAGTTTATGGGTTAAGTGAGCATACACACACATAAAAAATATTCTGATGGGTATGTCTAATATTAATATAACACAGGGTTTCAAAGGAAATAGATATGCCCAAAAAGGACAAAACAAATTTCCTTGAAAATTCCAAAGCTTGAAACAATAAATGTTTTATATATATATATATATATATATATATATATATATATATATATATATATATATATATATGATGAAAGAGGTTTCTTTAGAGAGTTTGGATATTCAAACATTAGGTTAATTTTTTTTAGAAATTAAGAAATTTATTTCATCTGTTAATCCCCAACTTACATTGGCCTTTCATTTTGTTCAGAGAGCACATGTTTGTTTTACCTTATAATCTTCATGGCTTGTTTAATGATTTGATGTGATAGATGTATATCAGTTTTCTAAACCTTTTTAACATTTATTGGTATAGTATGCATGTCTGATTTATGACTGTCTTTTATTTTACCCCCCCCAACTTGCAATAAATGTGATCATATTCTGTAAAATTGGTTAATTCATTGTAGGTATCTTGAAGAGGTATTCAGATATTTGTTTGTTTTTTTTAAAACTTTATCTAATCCACAATCAGTTTCACAAACTGAATTGTTTCTTATCATGATCATTCTTGCAAACACAGTTAATGATAATTCTGATATGAAAACGTCCAGTATATTTGCTGTCAGATTAAGTTCCCCTCTCCAGATCAAAATGTCTTTTGGTAGGGCTTGGCATGTGCTAGTTCAAATATCATGGACATTTCAGATTTTTGGCTTTGAAAGTTTGTTTTCTTTTGCTTAGCATTTATTGTTTTTGTTAAATTGAAACTACAGAATAGTTTTCTTAGTTTGTGTATGTTTTAACAAAGATTTTGAGTACATATACAGGTTTTTGCATTGATTGAAGATGGGTGTTACTGCATGTACTTGCTTACAAGTCAGGTCCAATTGCAAGGAACATAGACATTGAACCACTTTACACTTTCCTCCAGCAGAGCAGTCTAACAAAGAATCAAATTTACCAGCACTAAATGTGTATGGTAATAATTTATGGCTAAATATTGTTTTAAACTAATGCAGAAATTTCAACATACAAATGCCATAATTAATATATTTAATTGTGATGTTATAAAATATGGGGACCATTTGAAATATTTGTATTATGCAATGACTTTAAAGTTCCAGTCCTAAAATTACAGGTGCACCTTTGGGTCCCCAGACTATCAGAAAAACTAGAAATAATTGAGAAACAAGAAGACCAGGAAATTTGCTGCTATTTGATTGTTGACGTACAATATCAGAATTTGTGTAACTATAGTCAGTTGATACAAATGCTGTGTAGATCACTTTGCAAAACTTGGTTAAATCAAGCCACTTTAAATCCTCTACAGATGTCCTCTTTCATAGCACTTACCAAAACAAATGCAGTGTATCAATATAAAGTGTGACAATAGTATTGCATATACTGTATATTCTTATGAGTCAAAATGCAGATGCACAGACCACTCCAGTGGCCTATGTGGTTAGAGCATTCACTTTCAATGCAGATCACGAGTTTGAATCCTAGCCAAGTAATACAAAATATTTATAAAAAGGGAATTAGCAGATCTGGGCTGGGTCTGTGCAATTCATTAGGATTACTCAGTAGAACAAACAACATAGATTTTGATCTGCTGGTGCATTAAGAGATGCCAGATCAGGGTCAGTGTTATTTGCAGTGCAATGCAACTTAAAAGTGAGTAGAGATGGTACAGTCTAAAAACTAGTGCTGTAGGTAGTCATTAAAAGAGCTTCAGGCTGTTTGCAAAGTGGTAAACAGTTTATTCAAGGTTTATATATAAGCTACAGTTTTCAAGCTTGCAACACCACTGTCTTTCCTTTTTTGTCAAATTATATCGAGTCAAGTGAAAACACAATGTAACTTCAATTTTATGTATCAGTACTTTTCCTGTTCAGTGTTGTATGTAACTCGTTTGATATTATCATTATTATTGCTTGAGAAGACCCCTAGTTTCATTATTGCATGTAATTGCTAGATTCAAGTACTATATTGCTATTATCATTATTATTTGAGATGACCCCTCTAGATTCAAGCACTATTTTGCTATTATCATTATTGCTTGAGATGACAGCTAGTTTCAAGTACTATATTGCTATTATCATTATTATTGTACTATTTGTTGGACTGTTCTTTACAGTTCTTTTGGAGCAGACAGTGTACAGTCCTCCTGCATGTCACAATAAACATTCAGGATTAGATTTTTAGCTGCGAAGGAGTGTTTCTGGCAACATAATCAGCCATGGGTTATTGTCCCCCTTACAAAAACCTCAGTTGATGTAGTGAGAGACCTCTTCTCACATTCCTGTATATGTACATATTTTCCCTTGCAGAAAATGGCTGGAGGATAAACTTGTCTCCACATCACCTTTTGTGCTGAGTTTGGTTCACACAAACATGCAAAAGTCCCCAGTTCCATCATCACATTTGTTTTCTTTCACAATAATGATGGTAAACAATAATTGGAACACATTTACATTCTAAAACAGAGGTGATAGTTAAAACTATTGCAAATGGAACATTTTGCATAGAATGACCTCATTACATGTACAGCTTAAGTCCAGTCATGAGTCTAAAAAGCCACTGTTGTAGTTGTTTTTCTTTAAGGTCCACATCCCTATTACTATTTAAGAAAGGAAAAGAACATTTAAGATCAAAGTTTGCATTCAAGACTCGCTTTCTGTTGTATTTCATTTTAAGGATGATAGTGGACATTGTGCTCAAATTTAATTCCATTGTGCAAATTAATACAGTATGGAATTTTTTGATGCTGTGTATTGCAGTTATTTTAGTGGTATCAACCATTGTTTGAATGCTGATATGTTTAAAATGTCATTTAAATTTTACTAGAATTTCATAAAAGTTTCTCAGTGTGGACCTTTTTTTCGACCTTTGATGAGGATGTTTTCAAAAGGTGTTCTGCTGTTTGAAACTGCATCAGTACTTACAATACATCATTCTTACTTAAACCCTCATGTTTCGTTAGGGATGTGAAAATTATATTCCTTCATTATAATTCAGTGTTGTATCGGAAAATTCCACTTGGGGACGAGACTTTTGAACAGATACATTCTAGTTAAAAATTTTGAACAGCTGAAATTTTCCTATATAAAATGGATGCATATGAACGATTGTATTGGTCTAGGTACACCATTACTTGGAATTTAAGTCACAATACCTTAATATCTGCATACCTGTGTTGAAATGTTTAACAAGAAAACCTTCACAACACATCAAGTATATTGTGCAAATAATATGGTCAGGAATTCAAAGTAATGTCTGAAACATGAACTTTAATCTTTGCATAATTATAGATCACCTCAAAATAGTCACATGTAAAACCTCTTATGCTTGTTTTACTTTGTTTTTAGAGCATATCAGATGTTTTATTCATGTTAGAATTTGAGAGAGTATAAAAATAGAATGCATGTTTTCTATGTCAACATGTTTATTGTCAGTTTGGACCACAGTGATCTGTGAAAAAAAAATCAGTTTCATCAATAAAAAAAACTGAATTTTTTATTTAAAAATTTTGGTTAAAAAGCAGCTTCTAATCAATGTAATATCTGTTGAATTTGAAGAATGGTATTCTTTGCCAATATTTGATATCATTTATCGAGGTTGGATAAGTATTGAATGTACATGCATTGTACTTTAGATGTTGGAAAATTTTCTTCATTTTTATCTGTATCTTATATGCATTTTTGTACATGTACTCCACTGTAGCATTTTGTAAATTTATACATTATAAAGATTTGTAAATAGGGATCAACCATTTAATGCTGGAAGGGTTACTGGGATTTTTGGAGGAAAAGATTTTCAGTTCTTGCATAACTTGAAAAATCTTTCTGTTATATCCCTTTTATTATTTGATAAAAATAAATTAACCTGGGATAAAAGAAGAAACAAAAATACTAGCTTTTTAAGAATATTTCAGGTTTTTTTCCCATTCAAATAAATTTTAAGTTCCTAATATGTGTGACAGACATTATTGAAAATGCAGTAAATTCAGCATGAGCTCAACATCAAAACTGTGTATTTATTTTCATGATTGTGTTAATGATATATTATTTTGAGATATTGGTGTTCAGTCTGTCCTAAAACTATTCTATTCAGATTGTTGAATCAATGTACAATTGTGCCTTACAGCCAATCAGTCCAGTGGACATAAGATAGTTATTCATTCACTTTGTTCTTCCCTCAGTTTCTTGATCATGTTTCACTAATACATGTGGAAATTGGTTTCTGAATGTGAATGCACCGGTTGAACTGGACAGGTCATTATGACCCAATCTTCACTCCAAACTAATGTGTGTGTATATATATATATATATATATATATATATATATATATATATATATATATATATATATATATATATATATATATATATAGCTGAGGACAACAGTGCGAAAAATAGTAGAACTAGCCTGAGTGCTTTCGACTTTTAATGAGTCATTTTCAAAGGCAAATACAAAACATATATAAGACAAACAAGTCTACATGGATGTCTCCACATGAGGTAAAACTATAAATACAACCAGCTTGTATAGACTTGTATAACATTTATATGTTTGTGTGTGTATATATATATATATATATATATATATATATATATATATATATATATATATATATATATATATCCAAATGTTCATTATTTCCTGTTTCAATTGAACATCAGAACTGGTTTTGTGGATACATCTTGACAATAGTAACTGACTATATCACAACCAGGTCACTGTTACCTCTACTTCATGACAAGAGCAAAGATTTGAAGTTAGTATATTTGTAGATGCCACTAAATGTAGATGCATGGTTTATTCTGAAGAATTTCTACTGGACATTTTTTATACACCAGGCAAAATAAAAATCATTTAGGACTTGCAATTACTTGTGGCACATAAATGTTTGAGTTAGTTTGGCTAATAACGTTGACAGCGGTATAGCCTTGACATGTTTTATCAGGGAGTTTAGCTATTACCAGAGAGCTACAGTAGAGTTGAATTTGATTCCATGACTATTCGTTAATAATATATAGCTTAAATGTATTAGTGTGATATATTTTGAGTGCAGTTAATTAAATATTTTACAATAATAATAGAATCTATAATTATGCCTTGCAACCATGCACAGTTATCAGGGTACAACAGAGGGGGTTGATGCTCCTTTTACCTTCTCAATAATCAATTTAGAAGGGAATTACATTTTGCTTGACATTCATTTGTTCACTATAACCACAATAACTTTTTCCACATTTCACCTACATTATTGAGAATTTTCATGCTTGAGTGACTTACATAATTTAAGCTATTTATTCCTACACCCTTTGTATATTGGACTTTATCCATATTTACTTCTAAATTAGAATGTAGATCAATCTTAAAGTGTGTAAACCAGCCATACCAAAGTAAGTCAGTGTCATTTAATTTTATCACTAGAGTGACTTCTTTATTTCAGCCATTGAGTTCAAGTTCTAACCCTCTGTGACCTACTCAAGATAATTGGTATGTAGCTTCATCACATGGAAAGCTAACTTGGTGATATTAAATTGGGGCAGATTTTCCAGCTTGAACACCTTGTGTATTTTAAATTATTCATTTATTATATCCAAGGTATGTTAGACCCTATCTTACCTAACATATAAAAATAAGCACATGGATGCATCTCACTGATGAACATTTTTCAAAAGCAATGTGTTTTAACCCTTTACCTCATACAAGCGCCTTTTGGCACTCTACCACAGATGCATACAGGCACCTTTGGGCACTTTACCTGATTCCCATATAAGCACCTTTTGGCAACTCTTTAAACAGCAGCTATTTTGAGCGGGTTTTTGTAGTGCCACCTTCGTGGAAAACCCCATATTAGATATTTAATTCATTGGTGAGAATGACCATTACATCAGATCACGTGGTCAATGTTTATACTCTGGTTGAAATCTGCTATTTAATGTAAGTAGGTCATAACTATCATATTCTCCATTTGACAAAATGACTCTGATTTCATTCAGTATTTGTTAAGTAGAATCACAACTATGAAAGCTTAAATAACTTAGGTAAAAACCCTGATACTGCAGTAGGAAGCCATTAGTTCTTATAAATTATCAAATTCAACTGATTTAGTGATGTAGATGCAGACAAAGAACTTGTAAATTAAGAGTATGTGAAATTGCCGCTACAGTTGATCATGCCGTTTCACTGACCTGATAGTGAACGAGTTCTCTCAAGATTTTAAAGTATCTACAAAATTATTTTGTGAAAAAAAATTATACAGCTATAACGACCATACTTTAATCTTAAACCATTCCTTACATAATATATGTGTACAATAAACAAAAAAAAATGGTTACAAATGGTGTTAAGCGTAACATACACTTCACTGTTTAACAGGCCTATGCATAGTGGACTACACTGTGTAACATTGCTACATGAGTATTGAAGGGCTAAAAAGCAATAAACTCTATGAGGGAAAGGGTTAACTTTTTTAATTCTTTAATTACCCGTGTCTTTTTTTCCTAATTGTCGTCAGTTAGGTCTATGAAATTAGGCACATATACATCTCAAAAGTGTATTACTGTGACCTAAATTTTGTACTGGAATGACTTTGATTCCATATTGACTTTTACATCAGTAAGCTTATAAAACACACTGATTTGTAATATACAACTAAATTTCAATTAGACTTTCTAACTGTTTGCAATCTAATGAATAAATGAATAGCACTCTGACATTGAGTTTAAGTTTGAAGATCTCTTAGGTTTTAACACAGTTTATGGATAGATCTGAAAAATGTTTTCAGTGATACCACTTTATTATCTTTTTTTTCCTAAAACTTGTATTGTAGATTTGACCAAAATCAGAATTTGACTATGTTGGCACTGTGCCTGAAACATGTTTAGCAATACTCAAAAAAAATGTGATAGACTGACACCTCTCCAGTGAAGTACCTGTCAACTTGTCAAAAATAAATCTTAATTTGCCTGTGAAAATTTCTGTCTTGAAATGAAATGTGCAAATTTAGTTTAAAGTTTTTGAAAGACAAATTAATAAAATTTATCACTAATTTTATCAATATGAAGATTGTCTGTGTATCAATTTTCTATTGTAAACTTTAAATACAAAGCAAAGCGTGAACTGATTGTGTGGGTTATTTACAATTAGTGCTCACATGGTTTTAACTTATACAGACATGTTTTTTTTTGTTTTAAAGCGGAATTCCACTTTTCTTCTGATTTGAATCAGATTTTTCTTGATATATACAAGGATTTTTATATCTCTGATCCATTTTTTTAATTAAAAAACGGTCTATCTGGTCCAATTCTCTAATGACCCTTGTAGTAGTATTTATTCCATATATTAGTATATGACTTCGGTAATGAGTATTATGATTGATCAAAAGTTTAAATTCATCCACTGAATCTTCGTGTAATGGAAACTATCATCAATGAAAAGAAGCATGCTTGCAAAACATGGCATACCGAGTTGTGGAGAGAAACTATGACACAAAAAGTTTAGATAAAGGTTTTAAAAACATCAAAATGGGTATGACTGGAGCAAAAAGTTGATGGAAATTTAGTTGGTCAGTTTGTAAAACTGAATGCTAGAGGACTGGCATTTTGTGACCTCTGCAAGAAAGATCCAAATTACAGTTATTGCGGTTGGAAAAGTTTGGAACAGCACCTACAAAATAAGTTGAATACAGAAAAATCGAAGCTCAGAAGATATCTGGAAAAAGTGCAGTTAATTACTATTAAGAAGAAAGATTCTTGCATGAGAGAACAGATGTAGTCCTCTCAGAATATGCATACTGCATGTTGTCAATACAAGAACTAGCTTGAAAGGAAAAGGCTCTGGTTAAGAAGGAAAATAAATGATTGCACATTGAGCCAAAAATGTCCATGGTGGCAAAAAGGAAGGCTAAAGAAACCTTAGGTAAAGCCAAAAAAAAAAGTCTCGGCTGGCATATCAACAGGTTTTGTTATAGATTTGTTATGAAAGAGAGAAGTATAAAATGTTTGCTGCAAAAATTGACTAATGTGACTTAATTACAATGTGAACACTGACATGCACATGAAATAATTTCAGCATCAGTAGTATTGGAGAACAAATTCATGTGCCAATAAATATTGTGAAATTATTCAAGTCAGGTTAAACATTGTTGGTAAGTTGATTAGTTTTCAAATGATCGTTTTATATTATGATCTTCAGTTGCACCAGGATTAGTTTTTTTTTATTATTGTGAAATGCTTTTTTGGCCAGCGCCCTTTGACTCCCTGCTTAGGGGTGCTGTCCCTCAAGGCCACATTGGGGAAGGACCCCCAAACCTTTAAAAAATATTTTTCAGCTTTTTTATTGAAGACCAAAATCATGTCTGCTTATACTACCAGTAGTAGGACACAATACTGTTTTTAAGGCAGTCTACTGCGCATACCATTTTATAGTTGAAATTACTACTTTTGAAATGAACAGATTAAAAAATATTAAAGAAAATAAAACTATTTTTACATGTTCACTCAATGCAAAACTGAAACCAATGCAAATGTCTCTACTGGTTATGAGAATGTTCAGCTGTCATGCATGGCTGAGTAATTGGATTAAAGTTAGCAGGTATACAAAATAAGCAGTTTTTTTTTACTTTATTGTTGTATTATACAGTTTATGTCAAATGCAAGATTTTTTTAAAAGGTATTAATGATGTTCAGGTATTTTAAAATAATGGATTAAACCTGTTCCACAGTGACTTTGAAGTCTTTGATAAAATTTTTATCTTTTGGCAGCAAAGGGATAAAAAGAAAAGACCAACCCAAAAATTATTTAGGCAGAAGACTTAAGTATTTTTTTTTTCTTGTTTAATTAATATTGGTTTTGTTTAAGATGTTACATGTTAGAGATTAATGCATGATAATTGAGCTTCCCTTTGTCCCTACTTATTTTGCTGTATTTCAATATAGGTTAAACATTAATTGGTACCTATGAACACCAAAACTTTAATGTGAAACTGTATAAAGCAAGACATGTATCAGATGAATATCAACACTGCTCATGATCCAGTGAATAAATACGACTTGGATAGAGAAATTGGATAATGGCCGACATCCAGACCTGATGAAAACTTTACTTAAAATAATCTGAGATCTGAATAAACAAACAAGTCAATCTAATATGATTTTGTTTATTTGTTTTCATATTTTAAATACAGGGGTTGCAAAGTGGTGTGACAAATAATATTTAAAAAGATGGGGCTATGTAGCATGTAAATCGGAGTAGGAGATTGTGGAATCTCAGTCTGGGTTTGTAAAAAATATTTTCTTTTAGCATGGTGTTCATTAACCTTCTTTCCATGATACAAGGTTTAAGGTCAATGGCCATGCAATTACAGGTATCCTGAGATAACCAAGTTTACCAAAAGGATAATTAACATATTATGTCAGATTTTATCAGCACATTCAAGGTGGTTTTGGTACTAAAGAGTCACAAGAAACAATTAGATTTGCCTTAAATTCCTGGAAATTGCCAGTTAAGCATTAACTTCATTAAAGAACTATATTTTATAAAGGGTTCAGTTGTGAAACTTGAGCAGTTTATTTTTTTTTATGGTACTGGCACCATGGGGATAAAATTAGTGGTGACCTACTTTTTATGCTCCAAAGTGACCCCAATATCAAAGAAGCACTATGCACCAAATTAATTGTCTTAGCTTCATACAAATTCATTCCAAGTGGTAAGAAAATCCATTAGGAGATTTAGGAGATGTAAGCAACTGCAAAATCATGAACCCAAATCATCCATTGTGTAAATATTTTAGGACTATGACCTTGAGTCTAGAATTAAATCATTGTGTAAATATTTTAGGACTATGACCTTGAGTCTAGAATAAAATCATTGTGTAAATAGTTTAGGACTATGACCTTGAGTCTAGAATTAAATCATTGTGTAAATATTTTAGGATTATGACCTTGAGTCTAGAATAAAATCATTGTGTAAATAGTTTAGGACTATGACCTTGAGTCTAGAATAAAATCAGTGTAAATATTTTAGGACTATGACCTTGAGTCTAGAATAAAATCATTGTAAATAGAGTCTAGAATTAAATCATTGTGTAAATATTTTAGGACTATAACCTTGAGTCTAGAATTAAATGGTATAGGTTCATAATGATACAAATTTGTCAGGAGACAACTGAAAAAGACTTGAAGGAAACCCAGATTTTTTCTGTTATCTTTAGAGTAAGCATATTGGAGAAGGAATTGTCCTTATTTTATAATGACTTGCCGAGTTAGATGAGTATAGGAAATGTTTGCAAAATAATACTGTTGCCAGTACCATTAGAAAAAGTGAAAGCTATGTGTTGCTTTCCAATAATGCAGGCTTGACATTGATGCAATAGAAATTTATAATATTAGATATGGTGTTTGAGGTTCATACTTAAAGCCATGTGTAAAACAAAAACTCAATTTCTGATCTTAAAAGCAATGGTTGGATAAATACTTAACATATAATCAAGACCAGACAATATGAAATTCTAAGTTTAACTACATACTGTAACTTGTTTATTTTCATAGGTGTCAATATTTGTGGTTTGCCAAAAATGCCTTTTTAATTGTCGTCCCAATATGTGGATTGGGAAAGGTGTACTTTTTTCATTGAAGACACATTTGTCCTTTTGAGGTTTTAAATTCATGGTTAGTAAAAACTTCAAAATCCACAGAAAATTGGTATGACATGAAAAATAGTTAACTAACAGTATGTTTCAATTCTGTTAAATTATCAAAACAATCCAATGACTGGAGGGAAAAAAAAACTCATTAAACTTCTGATATTATTAACTGATTTTAAAAAAAAAAATTAAATTTTTCCATGCAACACTCATGGCATTAGAGTTGTAACTGACTGTCAAACTAATTTAATTGAGGCTCCAAAGCAACTGTCAACCAAGAACTGTTAGATTTTAACCTAATTTGGTATGCAGATTGACGAGATGATGAAAGAGTTTGGTTTACTGTCTTCTCTCTCATAGAGGATTTATGGCCCCCAATTACCCATAACATTCATTTCCACAGCTTGAAATTTCAACCCAACTTGTCTTGAACCTTAATAATGATGAAACCTTTAATGAGTTGTATTCAAACCTTCAGTGTCATTTACCTTTATACTGGGCACTTGAATCAGTTTACTTCAAGTGTGCTTCACATTACTGTGTAGAAGAGTTATGATCAAGGATTAATGGATTTTGAACCGACTTTGCATGCAGCTTTATATTGGTGGCTCCCTGAATTAGTGTAATTTCTATAACAGCTTTATACTGATGGGTACTGGATCTGTTTAATTTAAAGTTTCACATTATTGTGTATGTGATATCTGATTGCTTAGCCTAAAGACTTTGGCTTCTGCAGCATTACTTCACAAAGGCTTGTTAGATTTAATCTAAATGTGGCATTCAGCTTTATACAATAAAACCCCAAGGGCATTAATTATAAGCCTTCCAGGAGAGTTAAGGCCCCAAATTGCTCATCCTTAGGACTTTACTGCTGCTGGATTGGACCAAAATTTATTATGCACCTTTATACATGTAGACCTTGAACTATTTGCATTTCCAAACAGCATCATCATTGAGAGAGTTATGGCCACTGAATGCCAATTGCATTTCCTAACGTCATCATCATTGAGGGGAGTTATGGCCACTGAATGCCAACTGTATTTCCAAACGTCATCATCATTGAGGGGAGTTATGGCCACTGAATGCCAATTGCATTTCCAAACTTCATTGTCATTGAGGGGAGTTATGGCCACTGAATGCCAATTGCATTTCCAAATGTCATCATCATTGAGGGGAGTTATGGTCACTGAATGCCAATTGCATTTCCAAACTTCATCATCAAGAGGAGTTATGGCTAGTGAATGCCAATTGCATTTCCAAACTTCATCATCATTGAGGGGAGTTATGGCCACTGAATGCCAATTGCATTTCCAAACATCATCATCATTGAGAAAGTTGTAGCCACTGAATGCTAATTACATTTCCAAACTTCATCATTGAGAGTTATGGCCACTGAATGCCAATTGCATTTCCAAACTTCATCATCATTGAGGGGAGTTATGGCCACTAAATGCCAATTGCATTTCCAAACATCATCATCATTGAGAGTTATGGCCACTGAATGCCAATTGCATTTCCAAACTTCGTCATTGAGAGAGTTATGGCCACTGAATGCCAATTGCATTTCCAAATGTCATCATCATGGAAGTTATGGCCACTGAATGCCAATTGCATTTCCAAACATCATCATCATTGAGGGGAGTTATGGGCACTGACTGCCAATTGCATTTTCAAACATCATCATCATTGAGGGGAGTTATGGCCACTGAATGCCAAATGCATTTCCAAACTTCATCATCATTGAGGGGAGTTATGGCCACTGAATGCCAAATGCATTTCCAAACTTCATCATTGAGGGGAGTTATGGCCACTGAATGCCAATTGCATTTCCAAACTTCATCATCAATGAGGGGAGATATGGCCACTGAATGCCAATTGCATTTCCAAACTTCATCATCATTGAGGGGAGTTATGGCCACTGAATGCCAATTGCATTTCCAAACTTAATCATCAATATGGGGAGTTATGGCCACTGAATGCCAATTGCATTTCCAAACTTCATCATCAATGAGGGGAGATATGGCCACTGAATGCCAATTGCATTTCAAAACTTCATCATCATTGAGGGGAGTTATGGCCACTGAATGCCAATTGCATTTCCAAACTTCATCATCAATGAGGGGAGTTATGGTCACTGAATGCTAATTGCATTTCCAAACTTCATCATCATTGAGGGGAGTTATGGCCACTGAATGCCAATTGCATTTCCAAACATCATCATCATTGAGAAAGTTGTAGCCACTGAATGCTAATTGCATTTCCAAACTTCATCATTGAGAGTTATGGCCACTGAATGCCAATTGCATTTCCAAACTTCATCATCATTGAGGGGAGTTATGGCCACTGAATGCCAATTGCATTTCCAAACTTCATCATTGAGAGAGTTATGGCCACTGAATGCCAATTGCATTTCCAAATGTCATCATCATGGAAGTTATGGCCACTGAATGCCAATTGCATTTCCAAACATCATCATCATTGAGGGGAGTTATGGGCACTGAATGCCAATTGCATTTTCAAACATCATCATCATTGAGGGGAGTTATGGCCACTGAATGCCAAATGCATTTCCAAACTTCATCATCATTGAGGGGAGTTATGGCCACTGAATGCCAAATGCATTTCCAAACTTCATCATCATTGAGGGGAGATATGGCCTTTGAATGCCAATTGCATTTCCAAACTTCATCATCATTGAGGGGAGTTATGGCCACTGAATGCCAATTGCATTTCCAAACTTCATCATCAATGAGGGGAGTTATGGTCACTGAATGCTAATTGCATTTCCAAACATCATCATCATTGAGGGGAGATATGGCCACTGAATGCCAAATGCATTTCCAAACTTCTTCATCACAGAGTGGAGTTATGGCCTTTGAATGCCAATTTTCCCATCTTTGCTGTTCTAACCCATGTTGAATATCAAATAATATGTAGGTAGTAGGGGGGCTCCGAGTGGTCTAAAGTGCTGTCCGTTACGGATCACTGCCATCTCACCTCTGTCTGCGTGTGTTCGAGTCTAGGATTCGGCGAATGTGGATATGTGATATTGAGAAAGCTTGCCAGTAGCTTCTCGTGGGTCGGTGGTTCTTTCTGGTGATTTCCCGGTTTCTTCCTCCACCATTAATACTAGCCGCCATGAATAGCCTATCGTGTGCTGAAAAATGGCGTTAAACCCAACAACAACAACTGTAGGTAGTAGGACCCTTTACCATGCACCAATCACCAACAGCTTTAGTTGCCATTAATTTTCACTATATTTTCCCCCCACCTATCATAAATGCAGTACTTAAAAAGAAGTAAAATAGATGAGACTAATCTGCTGCAAACTGAAAAAATTGAATGTCATGTTATTCTTCCTGGTTAAGTATTAAAATAATAGAATCAATAAAGTCAAATAATGTGACTAGACTGTTCTCAAAACATTGAGACATTTTAAGGTAATGGTGGAGGGTCAAAAGTTGCCTTATACTGTTGAATCGGTATGCATGTTTTGTTTTGTTTCTACATAAGCTTAGCATGGATCTAAATCATTTAGGTGAAGGACCATATTAATCAATTAAAATTGAGCTAACAGGCAGCATAAAACTTTCAAGTGCTCATTGGCAATATCCATGCAAGTATGTTGTAATTATTGTGAATTTCTTTTTCATCGTTTTAGCTGTTGGACTAAATTTGTAAAATGTAATGCTCATGAAAGTTTTGTGAATTGTTTTTTTTGACATTTAAATTTACACTGAATTATGCAGCTGCCTATGATAAGATCTTTGGGTCGAGTTCGGAAGCCCAGGGCATGCTAGTTTGAGTGCCTGGGCTCTGTACAGATATTCCAGCCAAGATGGTTGCTCGTCTTACACTCTCCTCTAACCCCAGGTGTGGGTTTTCTGCTAGGTAAAATGCCAGGGAGCCAATGAAAGCATCTCCTGCACCCTAAAGAAAGGGAAAAGAATGTAATTCATTAGTACCAGAGGCAAACTATATTCAAAACTATATTTTTTCCATATTCAGACTGGTTCCTTCCAGCTAAAGGTCTGCAATTTGTGCCATGTACTGTTTTCAAATAGATGACTTATTGGTTTCATAAAGTTTTAGTTTATACCCTCTTGTTTTAGACCTTGTCATGCAAAAAGAACAAAGAGGTATGTGCAATTAGGCCAAGTTCCATATGTACATTACAATGTTTAGCCCATAATATTAAAATATTTTTAAAGCTACTGTATATACCAGTCAGGTCCAATTGCTGCTGCATATGAGCCTGCATATCTGGGTCTATGCAATTTGTTATAAGTAATCAGTAGAACAAATGACTGAATAGAATTGACTGGCTGCTGACAACTGTTGCCCGTTTTATAAATATAGTAGAATTTCCAAAAATGGAATGTGTTGTTGGTAGAAATATTTTGTTTGAACTTTTTTTGTGCGAGTTTTCAAGTTGTGTGACAAGTTGCAAGGACTACTCTGTCACACTTTTGGCAGCCACAAGACTGCAGATCAACCTCCTCCTTTCATGATGTTATGCCAGACTTAGAATCAGCAATTCAGGGTATCACATCACTGTTTCAATGAGGATACTAACAAAATGTAGGGAGAACAAGATTTTAATAGTTAAGCCAGTGGTTTGCCAATTTAGGTTAGGTATCAGCAAAAGATGTTTGATATTGAGACTGAGCAACCCATTGTTATGATGTTGAGTATCCGTGATTAATGTTTGATTTGTGTTTTAGTAAGAGTTTCTGAATTAATGAAGTCTGCAATAACTTTTTGGCATGTTGAGCAGATTTAACACTCTTTTGCATTGATCATCTGAAAAATGTACAATAAAACTTTAATGAAAATTAGTGTAGTAAATCTGATCAATTTTGGATGACAACAAAAGATGCATTGCAATTCCTATTTCCTGCACAAATGCAACTAAAGTGAGTTGTTTTATCAGAAAAGATTATGCTTAGTATATTTTTGAAAGCACTGCAGCAAATTATGAACATCTTTCATCACTGTCTTTGCCGAAAAAGCAAAATCTATCCATCTTCTAATGCTGGTAAGACAAACAAACATGCTTACATCAAAAACAGGAAATAACTATAGAATGGAAGAAAAATAGCTCATACTGTTGTGTCCACAACCTTGACCTTCTGAGCTGGAACATGTTTGACCTCTGATGTATCTGTTGTGGCAATGACTGACCCCTGCTCACCAAGAGTGATAATAACTTTACCACAACCTCGTTTCAGAAGGATATTAGCTGCCATCTTTGCATCCTCAATTGATTTAACTGGGAGTCCTGTCAAAATTTCTGCCTGAAGTGAGAAAATTTATAAATATAAAATAAAATGCCATAAATTAGAATTTTTAATGGGTTTAAAATATTTTAAAGTAATTATTACTATTGACAGCAAAAAAGTCTTAGTTAAAAGACATAGAATTACAATTTTTCTCAAAGTGATCTTGACCCTTGTGTTGTGGTCACTACTATGACAGACAACACCATTAAGTTATGATATATAATACTTAAGCAAAGTTTCATTTAAATATCTTAAGTAGTTAAAATGTATTTTGGTCAAGGATTCAAGTCACAAAATTACATTTTCGTTGTCATGACACTGATATTTAGGCAGGGCTAGGCTAAGCACTTGATTTATTATCTAGCCTACATATAGATATATAAAGGTAAAGTTTCATGTTAAATGAAAACCACTGCAAAACAAATATTAACATAAGGATTGATAGACAAAACTAAAACATACTATGCCACAGATTTTAAGCATGTACATAAAAAATAGATGTACATTTTGCAAATTATAATTCTGGAGATCTGTCTTGAATAGTGGTTCATCTTCTGTATAGATATTCAAGATAAATTATGATTCTCTAATACCTCTTACCTGATGACATTACCACTAGGGGAAAATGTTCTGCTACTCCTGAATCCAATCCTACAGAATGATAAAATATTCATCCCTATGGCATATTGTAAAAGGGAAGACACTCTTTACATTATCTAGCCTTACCATCTGCTTTGTGGCTACCCATCAACCAGATGTTTATTAGTACAAGATGAGAGAAATCTTAACAGGTCGTTCTCATTTGAAGGGAGGTATTATAGTATTTTTTGCAAATAAGTATTCTCAGAGACAAACAATTTCCAAGAAACTTTTCTACTTCCATCAAATACTAGTAGAAGGAAAGGCATAAGCATCACAACTCTGTCATGTGTACCCATCAAAAGATAAATGGCTAGAGTCCATAAATAAGAATAAACTTCTCTCCTAATATGATGGCAGACTAACTATTGTCTCAAAACATGTCAATACAATCATAATGAAAAGAAAGATATTTTCTTGTTAAAAAAAATAAGGTAAAACCAGCAAATATATATATGACATTTCACCCATGGGGAGATGGTTGATGTTTTGGCCGTAACCACAGGACCTAACCAGGTTCAAGTCTTATCTGTCATGCTTGAGAAGATGTACTGTAGATCTATGTCAACAGCTTATATAATATCTTGGATCAAAATATTATATTTAGGTGTAAGGCTCCTCATGGAGATTGCTCAAATATCTTGATCTGAACTTTTCACAAGGTTTTTCAGGCATTATAGCCACTTATGAGAGAAACAAGCCAGAAAATGTCTAATGGGATCCCTAATTGCTCCACTGTCCAGCTGTTCTAGTATAACAATAAATAATGGATGAAGGTTATCTTATGTACATAACAACCTGTTGATAGATAACTTTATTGTTGTAATCTTGTTGCTGTAATCTGTAAAATTTAAGACCTAATGCATGATATTTGTGGAGGTGTTAAAAATAATAATGGGCTCAAAGGTCGTCCAAGATGGCTTTCAAGTATTTGATTAAAAATCAGCTGTCCTTTGGTGTATGAGAGATAAAAGGGAAAGACAAACCATAAAAATTATTTTGACAGAAACATAAATTTGTTGCCTTAATTGCATTATTGAAGATGTTTCAAGTTCAATGAATAATAATTGAGCTTTACCTTACTTATATTGATGTAATGCTACAGACAACAAACACATTAAGCAGCATGTATGAACAATATAAAAAGTTTACCAAGAAACTGTATAAAGCAAACCATGGACAAGATGCTAATGACCATCAGGACTTGGAGGAAAACATTGCTATAATTGAAAATTAGTCTGGACTCTGAATAAACACACAATTTAATTTGATTATGCTGATTTCTTTTCATATTTGCAGTAAAGCAATTTTAATGTTGTGTGACAAAAAATAGAACCCAACTGGGCATATGAAACTGGAGTTAGTGCTTGTGGAATTTGGTTTGTGATTTTTAGTAGTCACCAGCTCTGGGCCTGTATCTGAAAAACACTTTCTTTAAGCACGGACCAGCACCTGAAAACTTGTCCTTGCAAGCCTTCAAAGTTGTGTCCCTATTTCTATGCAAAATTATCTCCATGATTAAAGATTCAAATTTCTTTCTATACAAGACTGTCATTACATAAGTCATACATGAAGGAGAAGCCTGTCTAGGCAGGAATGAAAAAGTTTCAACATTTCATCTGTGGATTACAGTATGATCTTCTATTGCTAGAACAAGCTGACTGTTTACCCAAGGTTATGTACCAGCTGAGAGGTGTATCAGAATCACATTTCAGTTTTATCATCTCATTATTTGGTATCATCCTTGATACCTGAACAGCAATGGAGTTAGGCATAGCCCAGATCTCCACTCCCACAGGCTGAAAGTGTTAGTACTTAGGCTTTTAAATCTGGAGTAGAGAAATGCCAGTCAGCCATTTGTGCTTCAGCCTTACTGCCAGAAAAGAAATAAAATTAATTTACTAAAGCCTTCATTCAAAAATTGAAAAAGGTGCCATTTGGGCCAGAAGAGCCATCCGCAATAGGTACATGCAAAAGCAGTTGAGATGGATTAGAAATGCCAATGCATCAAGGAAGCTGAGGAGGTTCAGAAACTCGCTCTCCTGTTAGAAATCAAGTCAGCAAGTTTGAAAATCCTTGTCACATGTACGATGATAGAGATGATTGACTGGTAAAAAGTTCCATACCAAGATGGATAAAATGCCAGGATGTGATAAGATTTGATTTTTCCTATTCACAAACAAACCCTGCTGAGAAAGGGAAAGAAGGTTGTTCTGTTCTTTACCAATGATGAACTTACCATAAACTTTTGAAGGCTGTCATCCATATAAACTGCTGTCACTGTGGATGAGGTTGAGCTAAACAGGGTGACAAAGCATTTGCTGGTCTTCAAAAAAAATTATGGGCTTATCTTGAGACCCAAAGTGAGAGCACAGAATTGGTATACAGTGGTAGTTCCGTGGAAGAAAAAGAGAAGGAACTGGTATGAAACAAGGTGCATGTCAACTATATTAAATTTAAACTGATTTTAGATCATCCTTTTTGACAGAAATCCTAGGTGACAATGCTGTGTCCATTTTGAAACTGGCATGGCTTTGTATTTATTAGGCCTGTTGAAATTTATGACTGAACTGAGCTTTCTGTTGGCTTTGGTAATTTCTAGAATAAAATCAAAGACAGCCTGGCTTGCAAACATTTTCCACCACTCACTTGTCAAGAGTAGAGAACAGATCTCTTTCTGCAAGATTTCTCTGGATTGGATAGAATGTATGTCATAGAAAGAGGATGAAATTGGAGAGACCTGGATATGCTACTGAAGCCTCTTTGAAGCAGAAATGAATCTGGCACTGACAAGCAGATTGTCATAATGGGTGATGCATGTCAATGGTAGTTGTTGGGAGGCTTGGGAAAGAGAATCCTTGATACCTATCCTCTTTGTTAAATTTTCTCCTACATTTGTCGGCACATTGCTGCCTGAAATTCGACTAAGGCCAAAACAGCTGTTTAGAATGATGTTCAGCCTTCTGTCATTATTTATCTTTCTATTGTAGGAGAAACTGATATGACCTAAATGCTTAAGGCAAGGTAAGTTAGACAGACAGCTCTTGTGTTGCCTGCTTCTGTACAGCCTCAATTCTATGGCATACCAAAGTAAGTTCATCACAGAGCCAAGGAATGATAATGACTTAAGTGATGATGAGCAGAAAACTTGTTGCAACAGATCCAAATTAAGTACCCTTATAATACAGACTTCTCCCACGTGATCATTGCTGGAATTTTCAGCAAGGCAAAAAATAGTTTGTGAGGCCAGATCTAGCACAGAAGTGGTAGTTACTATGTCCTGCTGGAGGTCTAATGGAAAACATGTTAATCTACCTTATAAAACAGCAGGATTGTAGTTTTAAATAAAATAGTTTTCTGTCATTGAAATCACTAAAGCCATACATTAGTAGCAGGAATTGTTCTAATTTAGAGCTGTAAACTTTAAAGACTTTTCTTGGATTAAATAATCATTCACAACTCATATCCTGTTACCATTTCCAAACAAGTTCATGATTCTGTTGCAATATGGTTGTATTATCTTCAAAGTATATTTTTTCCTTATTTTCCAAAAATTTCCAGTTCTGCTTAGGTATGGACTGAGCCTGATTTTCCCAGCTCCATATTCTGTGGTCTCTTGCCAGTAACTTCTTTTGTCTTATTCCAGGTCCCTTGTAACTTGTACTTTCTCATTCACTGTAAAAACACTGCTTGGTTTGTTTATTCTAGCTATGATAATTGCTTCATCTATTGTGTTTTGTTTTCATATTATACAAGTACACTAATGCTCTGATAATGTACTCATGGGGAACATAAAACAAGAATACTGGAAGTAGTTCATTGCATGACACTTTTAGTCAAAAACTTTGTCAATGCTCAAGATTGATTTGGATGCTGAACAAATTAATAATAAAACAATTATAAAAAGAATCATAATTCAGGGAAAGTATGGTCACTTGGCAGAGGTGCATAATTCAGGGAAAGATGGTCACTTGGCAGAGGTGCATAATTCAGGGAAAGATGGTCACTTGGCAGAGGTGCATAATTCAGGGAAAGATGGTCACTTGGCAGAGGTGCATAATTCAGGGAAAGATGGTCACTTGGCAGAGGTGCATAATTCAGGGAAAGATGGTCACTTGGCAGAGGTGCATAATTCAGGGAAAGTATGGTCACTTGGCAGAGGTGGTCATAAGAAGAGGTTGGACTGAAAATTTTGTTTCCTATACATATTTATACAGCCCCAAAATAATTAAAAAAATAATTAACATGTGCAAAATATAAATAAAAGGTAATAAGGTAAATTATATTTTGCACCATAATAATGTACTGTTAAAAAATAAGTTTAATAAGTGTCATGTTGATTAACAAAGATCTTAAAATAAATTTAATAAGCGTCATGTTGATTAACAAAGATCTTAAAATAAGTTTAATAAGTGTCATGTTGATTAACAAAGATCTTAAAATAAGTTTAATAAGCATCATGTTGATTAACATTAACAAAGAGCTTAAAATAAGTTTAATAAGTGTCATGTTGATTAACAAAGATCTTAAAATAAGTTTAATAAGTGTCATGTTGATTAACATTAACAAAGATCTTAAAATAAGTTTAATAAGTGTCATGTTGATTAACAAAGATCTTAAATTCTATAATTTGCATTACTTGGTGACATTACTGTCTGACATTGCTAGATATTAAGTGACACTGAAATGGAATAAGTTACAGTGTGATATAATAATGCTAATCAATACTTTGACTTACCTCAGTCTCATTTGGACAGATTATGTCTGAGTAAGTGTAGAACTCTGTGTCTAAATTAGCCAATCCTGGAGCAGGGTTAAATATAGTCAGCACTAAAAAAATGCAGACAAATATATAGCAAACTATGCTACATTTTTCCAAGTAATTTGTTGGAAATAAGTCTGCTTTAGTTTAGAAAACTATAATGTGAACCTTTCCTATCATCATTTCTTTATACAAGTAAACTCCATTGTAAAATCACTGTACCATGAATTTAGATATTAATACAGTTATGGTGTGCTCTGAGAATTTTACCTCTTCACCAAGAGATCTTGACAGATTTCTGAAATAATGAAAAGCTTTACAGTAAATGAGTTTTATTTGTAAATAAAAAAATATGTACTACATTCTTGAAACAAGATTTTTTTCAATAGGACTGACACCCTACTGTCCAAATTGAACGTCCTGGAAGACAGGATAACACCATTTCCTTTTTTAAATTACCAAGTGTGGAAACCATCTCCAATAATCTTGTGTGATACATTAACCACTGTGAAAGTCATAGTGGACTTAAGATCAGCACCATTTTCATTCAGGACAAACTAGATACCATTAGAAGACTTGTGATGAAAAGCCCATGCTGATAAGGACCATACATTCTGGACAAACTAGATACCATTAGAAAACTTGTGATCCCCTACGAAAACAAATTCATGACTTCATGAACAATCATGAATGTTCATGAACATACTTAAAATGATTCATTTGAGTTCATGAACAAATAGCCATGAACGTTCATCACCTAAGTTCATAAACACTTCAAGAAATTTGATGAATCATGTACTTTAGTTCATGAACACAATGATGAACTTTTATGAACTATTATGATATCTTTGAAGTTTCTAAAATGTCATGAATTTGCTTC
Organism: Potamilus streckersoni; assembly: GCA_016746295.1. Classification (NCBI taxonomy): domain Eukaryota; kingdom Metazoa; phylum Mollusca; class Bivalvia; order Unionida; family Unionidae; genus Potamilus; species Potamilus streckersoni. The sequence continues at coordinate 795,632 of JAEAOA010002319.1, forward strand.
ATGAACAATTCAAGTACTTTGATGCACCATTAAGATATTTCTTAAAAATGTATATGAAATTTCTATATCATTATAATAATAAAATGTTTATGAAAATTAATCATACAAACTTCTCACAATATTAGTGAAATATAAATAAAGGTGAATATTTTTTTTTTAATTATATGATACTGTATAAATGTTCAGAGATCTTTTATTCAATACTTGTGCACTTAACTTGAGTAGTTCTGGATTAATATGGAAAGATATTTTTCTGGCCATCATGAACAAAATTGATTTGCTATAAAAGCTTTCAATGACTTTGTTCTAAAGTTTTTGTCCAGTACTGTCATAAACTGCATATTTTATTGACTTTGTAACTGGTTGCCAAGTTGCAGTAAAAACTGAAATATGTAAACAACGATTATCCTGATTGGATGACTGTGAAAGAAGACGTGATATGATTGGGTAAAATATGCAGGCGATTTCAGTAATACTGTAATCAAATGAACATCTTAAGTTGCAGATGGAGACATTCAGTAGTGACAATAGGTGGAATTTCATTAAATTAAAATTAGGCCCTGACTGTCTTTTCAAAAAAAGAGTTATCTGACAGGTCAGTTTGGGGGTAGGGATCCATGTCTTCAGGAAAAACATCAATGTAATTAACTCCATGACAATCACAGATAAATATGCTTCAGCAGTTGATTGAACACAACTGTCCCATTATCTCTTAAACAATTTTCAAAGAAAAATTACAAAACATACAGAAAGTGTTGCTAAGAATAAAAAAGGAATATCGCTTAATGTCAGTTTATGTGTTCTTTGTTGCATATTAGAAATTTATCTGAAATTAAATAGTTTTTTAAGATAGTATATTTCTTTGTATACTCTTTTAAACCCCCCACATCTAAGGTTATTTTATGATTCAGGATGAAATAGGTATTTGTAAGTTTGTGACATAATCAAATTTTTTTAGGAACTGTTCATGAAGTCATGAAAAATGAGGAACATTGTTCATCATTGTTCATTAATATGTTCATTAACTATGATGAATGATGATGAACCAGTTAGTGAACTTTTATGAACTGTTCATGAATTCAGATAATGAACAGTTTGTAAAGTTATGGTTCATGAACGTTCATGAATTCATTTAATTTCCTCAGGATTCAGAATTGACCATTTTCAGTTCATGCACATTCATGAATGGTTCATGAACCTTTTGATGAACTTTCAGGGATGGTTCATGAACAGGTTCATGAATCATTCAAGAATTTGCAGTTTGATATGTATTACACATTGACTAAGTATGCCACAATGTAGCATGAACTTTATATATTAAAGAAGTTCAACTGCCTGGACTTCCAGGTTTGTCTCCAAGTATGGATAAAATTTGTGGACATGTAAATGCCACATTCATTTACAGTCAGAGGCTTGGAGTTTTAAGCTTAAACTGTGTAGGAGGATACATACAACACTAATGATACACAAACACGCACACAAGTGTTTCTCATGAAAAGTCTACAATACCTCCAAACTTTTTGGCCAACTTTAGAGCTGCCAGTGTTGTTTGTGGATTTATTTCCAGCTGGCAGATAACTACTTTGGAGGATGTGATCAATGACTTGGCAGCATAAACATCTTCCTCTGACAACAGTAGATTAGCCCCAGGAACAATGACTATGGAATTCTGACCTACAATTATGAAAAAGAGTTGATAATTAAATTGTTTTTTTTTTTTCCTTTAATATTATGATTTCCTTAAACTGGATTGGACATGTCCTTTAGAATTTCTTTGGTTCAAACAATTTGGCTCTACTAGCTGGCTCTACATTTTGTCCAATAAATTATGAATTGTGCATAAAATAAATTGAAAGGAGGATGTGAAGTCGTGTTTGTTTACTGTGACAACATGGGCAGTGTGTCAGAAATTACAGCTCCTGTCTACTAGCTGCATAATTAAAAAGAAACAATGAATGATGATACTTAATTCAACATCTAACACTCTGAAAATATAAAGCTCAATCAGAAATTTTAAAAAATCCACTCATAAAAACAGTGAAGCTGGAATGCAGACTCTTGGAGTCTAACCATGACCTTTAAACCTTTTGATCCCAAAATCAATATGTTACGAATATGTGATTAAATTGCTTGTGTAAAAGTTTTAAAATTCTTTTTATTTCATTGAATTTTATTGCAATGAATATTTTGTCGGATTCATGATTCTTTTTTCAGTGTTGAATTATTTTCTTTCAACAAAATTTGTTTCTTTAAGATGAATTATTACGTAAGAATTATTTTATTGTTCATCTTGTGCTGGTACAATGTCAACAGGAAGTTAAAATGATTGGTCAGTATCAGGGGCATACTTTGTGTGATCACTATATGAAAAACGTTTTAAAATTGGTTCTTAAGGGGGGACAAATTGGTCTATGTGCTCAAGTTCATGTAGTAAGAGACCATATGACCTATCTTGCAAGACTTGAAATGAGATTTCTGGGTTTTAAATGCACAATCCTAATATTTTTTAGGCAGAGTTATTCAACACCATGAAGGATCATGGTGTATTTTTTTAAATTTGTTGTCAGGATTGTTGTTCTTCATTTGATGTTTAGACTTAATAATTTATTCCCCTAGAAACTCAGCAAGTAGACATTTTTTATAAATATTCTGAAAGATATTCATGGAAATTTATTCTGGAATTATTCAGAAACAAAGACTGTGATTCAAGTGAGGAATTTTTTATATTCGTACATTAAACCACATCTGAATTCATCACTTGCCATATTTATACGTTATTGGGACTCGAACCTGGATTCTAATAGGACTATTTAGTGATAGGACTTGTGTTTTCAAGATCAAATTTTGGATTATATTCACAAACTGTAAGTCCTATATACTAATTTTTACAGTGTTGTCCTGGGAAATAAATTATTTTGTTAAAATATACAAAGCTTGTTGGCTTTCACTCTTTTGTTACTGAGTACGAGCCCTTGCCACATGAAAAATAGGTGTATTCTTTGTCTCAAAGCAATCCAAAAAGTTGAGTCAAAGTTCATCAAAAACACCTCATAATATTGTAAGAAAAACATTTTTATTCTCCAAGTCACTATTACCTCTCTGATCCCTAAATCAATAGTTATTCAGATCTCAAATGTGAGCCATTTTACATGGTCAAGAATCTGGTATACTAAGTTATAGTGTGGAAACAGTTTTTCTCTCTCAGTCTATGTGGTCTTCATTTTTGACCTTTTGATTCCAAAACTGACTTTCTTCCTTGCTGCAAATTCCAAAGTTAGGTGTTAGGTAATGCTACAAAGTGGAGAACTTGAGTTACTGTAAAGAAACGAAATAAATGAATATCACTAATTATGCTGATGTAAAGTTTGACCAGTCATAAATCTCTTTTCAATTGTATTATAACAGATTTTAAGTTCATAATTTCATGAAAAAAAGTAAAATAAACAGTGATACACCTGTGTATGATATGGCCTCAAGCTTTGGCTCCATTAAAGTCTGATCAAGAAATGTTTTACTGTATATTTTACCTTTTAATGATTAGATTTTTATTATTATCCCATGTGAAATCTTCAATGTAAACTTTATTATATGTTTTCAAAGTCAAATGGCATGGATTAAAACAAAAACCAAACAGGTATGAATTTTCTCTGGTGGACACAAAAGATTTACTTATTCCCTATCCCCATACAACCCACTCTAGCTGATGCATGCAAGACTGCATTAATAATGTTTGTGTGTGTGTGCGTGTTTGTATATCATTAGTGTTGTATGTATCCTCCTACACAGTTTAAGCTTAAAATTTCAAGCCTCTGACTGTAAATGAATGTGGCGTTTACATGTCCACAAATTTTATCCATACTTGGAGACAAACCTGGAAGTCCAGGCAGTTGAACTTCCTTTAATATATAAAGTTCATGCTACATTGTGGCATACTTAGTCAATGTGTAACATATATCAAACTGTGCACAACATGGACTGCTGAGATCAAATGGTATACAATATGGATTGCTGAGATCAAACTGTGAGCAACATGGACTGCTGCGATCAAGCAGTATACAACATGGACTGCTGAAATCAAACAGTATACAACATGGACTGCTGAGATCAAACTGTGTGCAACATGGGCTGCTGAGATCAAACTGTGAGCAGCATGGACTGCTGAAATCAAAGGGTATACAACATGGACTGCTGAGATCAAATGGTATACAACATGGATTGCTGAAATCAAACGGTATACAGCATGGACTGATGAAATCAAACAGTATACAACATGGACTGCTGAGATCAAACTGTGTGCAACATGGACTGCTGAGATCAAATGGTGTAAAATAGACTGCCGAGATCAAACTATGTACAACATGGACTGCTGATGTCAAACTATGTACAACATGGACTGCTGAGATCAAACTATGTACAACATAGACTGCTGAGATCAAACTATGTACAACATGGACTGCTGAGATCAAACTAAGTACAACATGGACTGCTGTCTGATAATGCATCAGATTTGAGTCTATGCTCTCTGCTTATAATCAATATGAAATGAACAATGCTGACTCACTCTGTCAGCAACATGACATCAGGTCTGGGTAAAAATTTTGGTTGTTAGATAAATAAGACAGATTGATGAAATTATCGAGAACAGCTGTACCTGCTTCTTCAACACAAATAGGTGCTACTCCTGTTGTGCTCTGATCTGTTACAGTCACAAAGTCTGAAAAAAAATGTATCATTAAAAATTTAAACAACTTGGAGTACGCTGCTTTTTGATAAAACAACTTGAAGTACGCTGCTATTTGATAATTCAATCCAATCAGACTGTCTTAACTTTAAGATTAAACTCTACTGAAAAGATATGTATTATCTACTGGGTCAACCTTGAATAGCAGTCAATCAAAGAAAATACTCTAGTCCTGTCTGTCTTTGGCAGCCACCTGTGGTGAGAAAAGTCAATTTTGAAGAAAGGCTGTTGTCTACTGTGGGTAACTCAGCTTTATATCTACTTACAATTAGGTTTAAACAATATAAAAATGTGTCTGTTTAAGATGGTAGAATGATTAATACATACATCTGTAAAAACTAAATTGCTTCATGGTTCTCTTTCTTCAGTCAAAGAAAAATTACACCCTACCTAAAGTGTATTTTCATTTCAAATTTATTCCAATTATCCTTAAAATACAAAAGGTGTATGAAACTGATTTTTTTGTCTAAATCTATTATTGCTATAGACATCTAATTGAGGAAGCAATGTAATGGTAGCTGAGAGTAAATAAAAGGGAGGTAAATAAGAAAAGCCTATAAAGTCATTAATAAAAACAATAAAACTTGACTGTAATTTCCTAAGTGTATGCTGACCTGGAGATACATGTGCCAAATGTATTTGCCTATAAGTTTAATCAAACTGCAAAGATTCTAATATGCCGTGGCATAAGGCACCTGCAGATTGGAGTCTGTGTTGTTTGTTCTACTAATTTCTCATAAGAAAGAGCACAGACCCAGATCTGCTGGCACATTATGTGATGACAGATCTGGATCTGTGCAATTTGCAGTTAGTCTTATAAGTATATATGGTAAACATTTATAAAAACACTGTAAATCATGAGCATGTAAACATGAATAGTTCCAGTAAACTACGACAATAATTTCACAAATTTAAAAAAAATCCTGCTCTAAGTAATGCTCTACCTCTATTTATTCCATTATCTTTAAAGTTCTTGATAAAATTCTCACCAAATGTGTCTGCTCCAACCTAAAATATAAATTGAAACAATATAGTTGTAGCTCTATTAGCTGACAAATGTAAGGGAAATTTCCACTGATCAGAACAAAACAATGTGATCAAGCCAAGCTGTGTTTATTTCTGTATAAAATGACTGGAGCATTATTTAATGGAAAGTTCTATAAATAGAGTCATGTGCTAAGTAACCAATGTAAACAATAAAAGAGGAGGCATACACATTGCATGCCTTCACAATGAAATAAAATGTTAGTGGAGTTTTTTGGTCCTAAAAAAGAATAATTTGATTTTGATAGAATCAAATAACAACTTTTCACAATATTCTGGCAAAAAAATCACTCTTTCTTTTACAATATTAATTTAAATCTAGATAAAACTGTTGCTTGGTCAAGGCCGATTGTGACATATAACTGTCATGTTATTGTTGTGTCCAAAATGGCAGAATTTTTTAAAATGTTTGCTGAATTTTCCATACCAGTTACATTTTGTACACTGAGACAATGGACACATTGACTCATCAACAGATATTGTGCCTTCTGAAGTGGACAATATTTTGTTGACTAAATTAATCAAGTATTCTGAACGAACCATCTCAATTTCAGTCACTTGCCAGTTAAATAGCTGGATGATCACAAACCAAAACAATTTGAATCTCTCAAATAAGAATGATAGCCAAAAACTTAATCGATTTAAATCTCTAAAAAAATAATATCTCTTAAGTAGACTATCTATCAGACCTGGAAAACTCAAAATCTACCTTAAAAAACATTGCAGAACATCGCTTCCACTTCAGATTGTTACAAATGAAAGAAAACTACAGGTAGATAGGATGGGGGTCAAAATGCTTGGACCCACAGTCCTTTAATGCAAGAAAGTAACACTTGGACCCATAGTCATACCATGCAAGACAGTAACACTTGGACCCATAGTCCTACAATGCAAGACAGTAATACTTGGACTCATAGTCCTACAATGCAAGACCGTAACGCTTGGACCCATAGTCCTACAATGCAAGACCATAATGCTTGGACCCATAGTCCTACAATGTAAGACAGTAACACTTGGACCCATAGTCCTACAATGCAATACAGTAACATTTGGACCCATAGTCCTACAATGCAAGACAGTAACACTTGGACCCACAGTCCTACAATGCAATACAGTAACATTTGGACCCATATCCTACAATGCAAGATAGCAATACTTAGACCCATAGTTCTACAATGCAAGACAGTAACACTTGGACCCATAGTCCTACAAGGCAAGAGAGTAACACTTGAACCCAAAGTCCTACAATGCAAGACAGTAACACTTGAACCCATATCCTACAATGCAAGATGCCAACCCTGATAGTTATGACTGGTGTCCCACCGCTCCCCATTTGTAACTGTCATGGTCAATGTTTGACTTTGTATAATTATTTTACCCCCACAATTATAACCATTTACCAACAGTCTTAATTTCATTTGTAAGGAATCACTGTAGTTATCCTAGCCTACTGATGAACATGTAAATAGGTTTATAGAAATGAAATTTGGTTATGACAATAACAAAACTGCCTAATCTTGATGAACTCATCCATGAAAAGATCAAATCGAAGAGTCATTTTTATGTCCAATAAAATAACAGATACTTGCTTTCAAATACTAACACCAATCTGCGTAATGTTCAAAACCTTTGATTGGATACCAATGTTTGAATTACTTGTATGATATCGACTCAGCTATCACAATGATGAAGGATAATCCACTATTCTATATATAGTTACACACCATAAGCCATAAAAAGAAACTCTCATGCTGAAATATGGCTATAAAACTGATAAAGAATATTTTTAGAAAATCAAGGAATTAATAAAATTAAAAAGAATTGTAGTTAGAAAAGTTTAATGTAATATTTATCACAGTATAAACTGTCAACTGCCATTTCACACAGCTTACATAATGCCATTCAGTCGTTACTTGCTGTCAAATGCTGATTCTCACAGCTTTCATAATGACCTTCAGGTGTTATTTGCTGTCAAATGCTGATTCACACAGCTTTCATAATGACCTTCATGTATTATTTGCTGTCAAAAGCTTATTTACACAGCCTTCATAATGGCCTTTTATTTGCTATGTGATTTGGCAGTTTATACAACAATAATTACAGAAAAAAAATAATGAATTTTTAATCATATAACCACAACAAAGAATCTCAGCAGGAATTTGGATTTTTGTGAATTTAAATTCTGCTAAGTTCTATTAGATCAGTCTTGTCTTTTATGATAATAGATGTACAAAAAGTCCATCCCAGTAAAACCTAATATGCACTTTACCTTTGATTTTATGGTCATGTGATCTATAGGTATAAAGTACTTTCAGGTCACATGACTGACAGAATATGTCCTATGCTGGATTTCTAAATCCCAAAACCATTTCATACACGCAACAGCAGATGCTTCAATTACTTAAAGATCAATAGCTGCAGCTTTTCAATCTAAAACAAACTGCCTAAAGATGATCACCTGGGAATATCGGAATAGTGAGCTTTTTTAAATTTGTACATAGCTAATGGTTCAAGCAATCCAAAATCACTCAAATACTTACATTTGTACATAGCCAAGTGTCCAAGCATCCAAATTCACAAAATATTTATACTCTAAGTTATACTTGCTTACAGGATGAGTCCAACTGCAAAGACATGGACTTGCCATCACATAATGTGCTTGTCTATACAGTTGGACTTTACTTGTATGGAAGTATATACTATAAGCATTTATAATTATTAGATGAAAAATCAAATTTACATTCATACAGCTCTGCAACTATCTCATAAAACTAACATGTTTAATGCACAACTATTTTATAATTGATGAACCCCAGAAAGACCTTTGCCACCATTGCAGCTTTTGCCCCAAGTCTGGCTGCCATCACACACTGGTTAGCTCCCTTGCCACCAAATCCCATGGAAAATCTGCTGCCCTGGATTGTCTCCCCTTGTTTAGGCAAGCGTGGAACATAGCTATATAAAGAAAATATTAGCTGTGAAAATGAGTCATATATTTGATTAACAATATTTGGAGTAATGCTGAAAATTTAAATAAAAGGAAAAATTAAAACCCAAACCAACAATGATCAATCCAATCCACAGACTTAAAGACTAACAAACTATTGTTGATTCAAAGACACAAATTTAAAAGGAGACAAATAATGATCCACCAAAATCAACTTATTTCAACATACAACAACGATATATAAATTGAATTAAATATAAGGGAAATTATTTTTTTTTAAAATTGGTTTTGTTTCCAACCCTACCCTATGACAAGAATATAACCTTTCTTTTCCAAAAGGTTAAATCATACAAGATATAAAATCCATTGAATGTTGAGATATAACTTAGAAAAATAAATTTATAAGACTTTAGAAATTTGAGTAGTGTCTACATGCTGATCTTTCATCCTTCAGTAAACTTGCACCCAATATCATAATAAGCTGAATATTTAAAGATGTCAAACATTGGAATCTTCACATTAATACTGGCAACATTTGTATCTCATTTAATAACGATGCAGAATGTTTCTCTTCAGTATATGTTTTTATGCTCATGGTAAGTATTGGGAATAGTGAAGCATTCTAAAACTTCATTTAACTGGAAATTTATGTTACTGATATATTTTATCTATATAAATATAAGATATATGTATAAACATCAGTAGCCATTTACATGCAATATACACACAAGCCCAAAAATAAAAACATATTACATTTACATTACTTACAAGTCTGCATGGGTTACAACACCTACATTTACTTGTCTGCATGGATTTTAGTCAGTGTTCAACCCATGTTTGGGCATGTGAGAAAACTTGCCAGTAGCTTACCACAGACCAATGGTTCTTACCAAGTTTTCTTCCACCATAAATACTGGCTGCCATGTATAGCCTATCAAGTACTGAAAAATGGTGTCATGCTACAAGGACAACTCCAGTGGCCTAAGTGGTTAGAGCATCAGCCTCAGATGCAGGAGGTCATGGGTACAAACTCTGATGGAGTCATACCAATGACTTATAAAATTGGTACAACCAGCTGCTTCACTTGGTGCTCAGCAGTAAGAGGTTAGTGTTAGGACTGGTCAGCCTGGTGTCAGGATAATGTGATTGTGTAGGACATGATTCTGCATGTTTGCAGCATGATGTCCCAGTGCTGGACATCACTATAAACTGCCACACTGCAGATATCATATGAATATGACTGAAAAATTGTTAAACCTACAATGAAAATCCAAATTACACACACACACACACACACACACACACACACACACACTCACACACATTCATACCCACAAAAAATCCTCCACAAACACAAATATTTACTATTCAATTAAGAATGGATCCTTAAAATGTGTGATGGTTGACAATCTTATATGGAAACTCAATGTTAACTGTTTTGTATATAAATTTGTTTTATATGTATTATGTATAGATATGAAGGAAAATACTAAAAAAGATGTAAATAATGTTACATATATTTAATTGTTTTTGTTTTCCTGTTAGTTTTAAATTTTTTAATTCCATTACAAGTTATTGTAATGTAACTTTGTTTACTGGATTTGACATTGTCCAGAAATTCAGTTCAGTTCTGTTTGATCTGCCTGTTTTATTTTAGTAATAAACTGCCAGTAACAGATACTGTTATCTAGTTTCTGACCTTGATGCAGAACAAGTGACTGTTTTGGTAAACATTTTCTTTAAAAATAATTCTTTCTCAGAGTATGAACCATTACTTTATATCAAAGCCATACTTGGAGTACATGATAGGAAACATGTTTATTGTTTCAAACTTCTAATTCTTCTAGATGATTGACCCTTCTATGGGAATCTCTTTTGCATTTTAAACTTGTGTATAACTGTTTTCATTATAGAGATTATTTGGTCGGGCTTAAAACAATTGAGCTGTCAAGTTACATCATGTTGTGACCAGTTTGAGCTGAATTTTTTTTTCTTCTCTAAATTATTGAATTTCAATTCTTTTTCTTTAAAGTAAATAAGTGCTCTTACAAATTTATTGGACAAAGACATTCACTGCAATTTATAAAGAATTCAAAACTTGAGTAATATTTTCTGTGATTTAATAAGGAAGTGTTGACATAACAGCACTTTGCAGGTTACAACAGACATCATCACCTTCCATTTTGGATTTCATCAGGATTCAAACTTAGATTTATTCTGGACTTTTTAATACTAGAAATTTTATTTTTAATTCTTGATTATTTTTGGATCTGATCTGTAAAACCATAAGTTCTTTTTCTTCATTTTTCACTTGTTATTCAAGGGAAATAAATTATTTGTTTAGTTTTACAAAGCTTGTTGTCTTCACTCTTTTCTGTCACTTTTTGTAAGAGCCTACACTTGTAACAATAAGTAATATATATATATATATATATATATATATATATATATATATATATATATATATATATATATATATATATATATATATAATATTAAACTGGAGGAAAAAGTAAAACAAAATAATAAAGAGATTAAGACAAACTGAAATATAACTCAGTAAAATAATGACTTTGCACTGTATTTGTGGTGTTCAATTGGACCTCCTAACACCTTTAATGAACCAGTGGCATGATTTACACAATACACCCAAAACTACCCAAGTAACCCAAACACCGCCAAATACTTCCCAAGACCTCCCAATCAACATCTAAATACTACAAAATATGTTGGAAATATCCAAAAATATATGATATTTCTATTCTATCACACATCTTCAGACTATATTTTCATAGCTTGATAATATTTCATTATCTGCAACAATCCAAACTTTATTTTTCCCTGATGATCTTGTTTGGTAATTTGTTTAATTCCATGTCATGCAAATGCAAACAATAACATTAATTGGTCCTAATTATTCTATGTTAAATATTACTGTTAATCATTTCTAATTCCTGTAATTAACTCGTTAACTTGATTGACCAAGAGTGCATTTAGATACCAAGCAAAAAAAAAGAGATTCTAATATGTTGTTGTTTTTGTTTTTCTTTTATTTCTTTGTGTAAATATTCACAGAATTTTTGTATTGTGCATCAATTTATTCATCATCTCTATATTCGAACACATCTTAAATTGTGGATTGATGCATTAATATCTAAATAATATGCATTTGGAAATCAAAGAAACTTTTATACATGAAAACCTAATCGGTATTAAATTCAAAATTATAGGACTTAAAAAGCCGGGTTCACATACCATGTCCCGGGTAGACAAATGTGAAGCAAATGCTTACCAAGTTATACTCAAGCATTCTTCTACCCTAACCATAACCATAGAATAGAGTTATCTGCAATTAATTATACAAATTAGGGACATATATGTCGTTCCGGACTTTGCAGATGATTTCCGAACAAAATGGTAATTGTAGATGGTGTGTTCGTTACTTTTCGTACAAAGACTCTGCTTTGGTACTTTAACGTATTTCATTTTAATCCAGAACCTAACTTTGCAACGAATTTAGAACAAAAACAAATCTTTTTTGCTTCTAAATGTATCACGTAGCTGGACAGCATTTGAGCGTATTGGGGCAGTATTTGGAAGTCTTTGGGCATATATATGAGCAGTATTTGGCATATATGGGTAAATCGTGTCACTCTTACATAACCAGGAAATACTGCCGGTAATCAACGGTGGCAAACCACACCGTAATGCAGTCAATGTAATATGTAGTTTGTTCTACTTACCTTGCTAACAAAGATATGCAGACCGAGGCTTAAAGAACCTGTAAGTGTTGATGAACAGAGTTACAAAATAATTTTAAAAAATTGGGTGTACCCAATCAACATCGCCAATATACGTCTTTTGACAACGCCCCCATTATTACACCATCAATATTTTTATGACATTATTTGTAACAAATCTTATTTTTAAGCAAAATTATGTATCTTGTAATAATGAAAATATCACCTAATAAGGTCAGTGTTGCATGATCCAACAACCGTCACGCTTATATTCATGCTAACACACTTGTCAGGTGCTTCTTTCGCCTATAGATTTTTTCGACCCAAAAGATTAGGCCTAGGTCAGGATGTAGTTCATTGGGGGGGGGGGGGGTAATACTAAAGTGCAAAAAGAACTTTTCGCGACAAGAAGAAATAAGTGTGAACATAACACCTTATTAAGTTCAACAATTCTTTTTTTAATAAAAGATAATGAAAAGCATATCGTCCAATGCATTTACAACATGTATTCGTGGTCCTGCGACCAGTCAGTACGAACTGAGGTTATGTCGAATGAATTGAGAAAATAAGAAATAATTGCAAAAGAACACCTATTTATTTCTATATCAAATAAAAAAAAATTCACCCTTCAAATAAAAGATAATGATAAAACACTACTGTCAGTGTGTACTGCCGTATATAAGTTGACTTGTGAAAAGAAGAAATAAGAACAAAATAGAAATCGTATTTGCTTTATTTATTATTTTACCTAATCTATAGTTTTTAAATGAAAGATAGTACCGACACACCATGACTAATGTATTTAAGTAATTAATTTTCATGACATTTTGGTCCCACGACCAGTCAATACGTATTGCAATACAGACTGACTTGCAAAAAGAAAAAAATAAGTGCGAAAAAAACTTCTAGTTTATTTCTTTCTGTATCATATTCAAACATTCCTTTTTTACATTCAAGTTGACAGAACACATTTACTGTAGCATAAGGCATCTAAAAAAAAATTTGCGAAAAAAAGCATTTTTTTCTAGTAATTTCCAATTTAAAAAATGTTTTGTGCAAAGATTATGCATTGTGTCTGCGCGTGTGTGTATGCGTGTGTAATTTGCTAGTTAAACAATTTAGTTATGAATTTGTACATTTAAACAAAAGAGAATATTCGTTTGTATTGTTCTCTATTTAAAAATATGTAAATGAGTGTAATCTGCGAAGTGAGAAAAGATTAGAGAAAAATTTAGCACTTCCATATATGTTTTGTGCTTTTAATGTTAACATTAATTTTAAAAATGGTAATAAGGTACCTATTATTGGTTTTTAATAACTTTATTAATCCAATTTCAATTGGTTAAGTAGAAGTTTGTGTATATGTCTTTTTTATCATCATCATGATTATCGGTTTCATTTTATTATTGCTGATGTCAAAACGGCGATTCTTTTTTTCTTACCTACGTATTAATTGTTTACAGAATTTAAAAAATCATGACTTTGGTAACGTAAAAAAAAATAGCTTGATTTTGGACAAGGTCAGCTACAAGATGCAATTTTGCATAACCCATGAATAAAAAGCTACAAACAATGCAGCTTTAACATTACAGTAGGCTTATTTATGATAACATTTTTTACGTTTACTGTTCTTCACATTTATAATGATCAAAACAGAAATGGTGTTTATTTGATTTGTAAAAGTGTCATTGCTAAACGTGTGTGAACGTTTTACTTTTAGTTTTATGAGGAAGGGAGATATAATATAACATAAAGTGAGACAGTGATTTTTTTACTGGACCGCTGCTTACATGCGTAGTTAGATGTGATCTCTTTAAATTCTTATCCAAGGTTTTAGAATCATAGCTATCATCATAAATCAAAGTCTTAAATAAAACTAAACTAAAGACAACGTCAATAGTATTGTGGCGCGATTTGGTGACAATAGACTTGTTAAAAAGGGTTTGTGTACTCTATGGCAAAAATTAATAACAGGCCACCACCATTGTGGGTTTATAAAGACAAGGCGAAATCCCATTTTACAAATGTTCATTTGATTAATCTTGTTGGCCTGTATCGCTACCATGGGAAATTAACAATAGCCACATGTGACTTTGTAGCGACATTGAGAATTTACTCCGTTAGTCCATATATCTAACATTATGGTCTGTGTAGCGACAAGCTAACTTTCTAAGCATCCATAGTTTTAACAAACTCTTTCACTAACCAATACCAAACTACTACTATCAACACCTTTTCATATGCTATCCAACACACCACTAGTAATGACCAACACTACGTCGTGTGTTCCATTACTCAACATTTGTTATACAACACAGGCTACTCAGATTTGTACAATTCCCCCTCCCTACTCAGACCTTATGTAGCTTACTCTGTGTTACAAATAAATGCTGTCCTAAATTCAAGTCGTGTAGCAACATTATTCCTGTTGAAATGGGAACTATTTTGCTTGAATTGACAGTCAAACAAATTTGGCATGGCTGCTTCATTTTATATTCAAGAATGTCGAGAACATGAAAACTTAGCTCTAGATTTAGTATGATGACTGAAATGTACCCTGTGAGGAGTCTAGATGGAGTGAAGACCAAACAAACAACTGTTTTGCATTATTTGTTACGTAATCATTTTGACTAAGGCGATTTTTGAGTAGAGCAAGTCTGTTTGACATACTGTATAATAACAGATAGAGAGGGGGAGAGAGTATTTTTTTGCTTACGTTAATCACAATGACAAGCCATGACATATTTAATACTATGAAAAATCGATTTATGTAAATTATAAATTATATGAAAGAAGTATTTTATCATGATGTAGAAATTAAAATTTGCTTTTTTTTATTTAAATATATGTATCTTGTTCTGGTTCGTTTTTCAAGTAAACATTTTGCGTTGGTATACAGTATTTCGTTTTTCTATATTTGGGTGTTTTTATTTATTTCTTTCTTTTGGGTTGCCATTTTTTGTTTTCTCGTAGAAGTTTTGACTACTGAAAATCATTACGACGTACACAAACTTAAAAACACATATTAGTAAATAATAAGTTAGATCATTGTTTTTTTAGAGAATTGTATGGCCCTAAAGATGGCTTTTCGAATTTCTGACATAAGAGTGACATAAGACCCTGTCCAGCCCCCCAACAATTATAAATTACCATCCCGGAGACAACCGACCCCATCCCAAAACGACTTTTCTCAAAATCAGCAGGCTGGTCCTGGCCCAAAGACCTTTTCCAACCCTCGGAGACCGTCAAATTTGAAAACATTACTTTTGTTTTTCAAACAAAATTTCATATATTTATGAATATATTAATATTTGGTTCCAAAGAAATACTTCTTTAATGTTAGAAGACGTTTTACGAAAATACTCTTTTGGTGTACATGATATACTAAAACGAATAATAACGAGTATTGAACGAAAACCTAACATAATTTGGACTGATCACCGAGCGCAGTTTTTCAAAAAAAAGTTCTAGCGGTTTCTGGAACAAAATAACATTAAAACTATGTCACAGGAAACGAGAGAAAAAGCGTCGTCGTCGAACGATTTAATCGCACGCTAAATGAGCTGTTAGATAAACATTTGACAGTTAAAATACGAACAGGTATTTCGATGATCTTCTTCAAATTGTGGACAAACACAATCACATGAAGCATCGAGCCATCAAAATGTCACCCAATGGCGCCATTAAGAGTCCGATACTGGCAAACGAGAACATGTATCGCAGAGATAAATTTAAAGTCGGTGATCGGGTTCGGATTTCTCTTACGTAAAAAAACAAACATTTAAAAACGGATTTACTCCGAACTGGAGCGAAGAAATATTTCTAATTGATAAAGTACTTTTATGGATACCTGTAACGTATGCGCTAAAAGGCCTGGCAGAGAAACCCATCGTTGGTAGTTTTTACGAACAAGAACTACATGAGAAAATGCAATAAAAGTTTAGTGATGTTGCGCGGGTGGAGCGATAAATTTAATAGTTGGATCCCAACCCGGTCGATAAAATAATGTTTCCCTAAAGTTCCTCGTACTTACGTTGGACAGATTCACATGTTACCGGTTTACATAACGATATTAGATACTGTCTGCGATCGTCAAAGAGCGTCATTAAGTTAAACATCTTGACGAATATAAAATCGGATTTTATATATTTATGTCGGCTGGAATGTTGATGTTTAAAAAAGGTTTGATCAGCCGCCAAAATATTTGTTGTTCGCAAAGGTAAAATTAAATTTCTACATTTCTTGTAATTTGATATTTTACGTTATATCGTCCAGTTGACGGTCTAACGTAATTCTTTTTTATCGACAACATTGATGCCGTCGTCTTGTTCGTCGTTGTTAAATAAAATATCATATTCGCTATAGCTAGAAAGTTTGTTTATCGTTGGTGATTGTAATACTGTCTACAACTTTGTCGTTGACGATTTCATCGCTAGTCTCTTTCGTGTATATGTCACAAAGTCATCTCATCATTTCCATATTATAATATAGTTTTATTTAATTTATTATTATAGGATGACTAACTAGGTAAATATCATAAAAAGGTTAATATTTGAATTATAAGGAACTGGCGGAGGCAGTGAAAAAAATGTCTGTCAGTTTACAGTGCATATTCTGTTGACGTTATTGTTAGGCAAGGTGAATCTAATAAAATATTAACAGCAGCAGAAAAAATAAAATTGATGATAGCGTAGTAATGACGCTATAATTTTTATAAAGATGATATTATAGCATTTGCCCACAATTGCTAAAGTGTAGCTAGCAAATATACCTATTCATTGTACTAGAGATAATCCAAGCATCGTTCTCGCTTGAAAAAGATTATCTTGTTACCCCATCGGCAAATTTTTTTTTACTACCCTGGGATTTATTTTACGGTGTTTATCCGCAGCCGAAATGAATTTAGTTTTGATTTTCTCGTCTGTTTTTACATTCAACTAAACAACATTTTTTTTTACTGGACATTTAAAATTGATACTATCACCTCGTCCTTATCTCACATTTTTCTGCTGGATAACCAGCTTCAAATGTTCTAGTCGATCGTAGGTCTTTACGCTGTTGACGTCAGTTACCATGAGATATCCCCTCTTGTCCATAACACCAACAACGTTTTTAGTTTTTCTTCTTCGAATCATACCGCAATCGTTGGCCTCGTATAAATCAAATACCGGATGCGGTTGAAACTGTTCTTGTTTTGATAAGTTTTTGATATTGTCATCGGTGATCGCGCCGTTAACACGATAAACGCGTCGTCCTTCTGAAATGTCACCATGGAACAAAGTAAAAATATTTTTTTTTTCAACATTTCCGTTCTCCAAGTAAGATCACCTTTGACACTGATCTTATAACCATCTGGCGTTGCTTCACCTACCGGTTGTTCGTATAGGACATGTATCCCCGACCCTAACCTTTTACCAACGTACAAATTGTACTTGGGGTGAACGTGATAATACTCTTGCTCCTTTGCGCTTTTCATTATACTATAAGGATTTTATATCTCTAATTGTTAACTCACCGCAAGTGCCAGTTGAACATCGCAATGCTGAGATTATGTGATATAGCCAAGAAGATGGCCTGAAAAGAATAGCGACTGCCTTTACGGGATTCGACAACAGTTATCGGTTTGATAAATTTTAATGCAGGAAAACTCCATCTTTTGTTCAACCAACTGTAAAACGCGAACTTGAAAAACGTAATTTTCTTAGAATATTAGTGCAATATCACGTTATATTTTCAAAGCTACTTGTGACGGAAAAAATCGATTGACAAGGAAAAATTAAGGCGTCTTTTGCTTAGGACTGGTCATTGATCTTTAACGGATGAAATACAC
This sequence comes from Potamilus streckersoni, assembly GCA_016746295.1. NCBI lineage: Eukaryota > Metazoa > Mollusca > Bivalvia > Unionida > Unionidae > Potamilus > Potamilus streckersoni. Next base: position 813,934 of record JAEAOA010002319.1, read on the forward strand.
CAGGAAATTTGGAAAAAGATTGAAGAGTTTACCGAAATGGGTTAGAGTTGGAGGCTTGAGATGATCAAGGAAAGTTAATTTGACACCATGAAATATAACGTATTACGCGGTAGTTCGTATACCGACATGCCACAAAAAATATATTAAAAAAATGCTACATAAATGTAAAAAAAAAATATCGATGACAGATGTTTTCAATTGGCTGTTCTTTCCGCGGTTTTTTTTTCAGCAGAAAAACACGCTAATGGCGTTGAGAAGTATTAGTCACGTTTCAAAATTAAATGTGCTGATATCACTTTCCATTGGCAATAAATTAAATACCGAGTTTTGAAAAGCAAAATAATGTTTCAGCAAACGTTTTGGGACTATATGAGAAAGAAAACGTCTATCCGAAATATATATCACACTCCAGCCCATTTACAGATTTTACGACGTTGAAGATTACAGGCACATTAACATATTCAATATTATAACTTACTTGGAATACCACTAGAATTTTTCGTTTCGTTATTTAATATTTCGTTTCGTTTAAGTTTATGTTGTGATTTTAAATGTTTGGAGTGCTTTGTAGATGCCATCTAACGTCTTAGTTTTCGGTCACGTGATTCAGCCTGGGTAAATATTCGGGCTAACTGTGACTGCAATGGTGGTGTGTTAGGAAGCGGCATAGAGTGAAGACGTCCTCTGCAGTGTAGCAGTATAACTACCCCCTCCAGAGCAAGCACACATGGTCGTATTTTGCTGGAAAGACAAGATAAGAATTGGAAAAGAATAGGGACAAGGTCTTTCGTCGGGCAAAAGCCGGGCTCTTCAAAGCTTGTCCAAGAAACGCATAGGTCTTGCGGTAATATACGTTTTAGAATGATGATAGCTTTTCTTTCGTCATTTCGCACTGTCGTTTCCCTATCGATCTCGATTGGATAACAACGCTACTATACGACCAGTCGGCGACTGCGACTAAGTCGGAGACCAGGGGAAGATCCAGACGGCAACAGTGGGAGACTGCGACCCAGCCGGCGATGAAGATTGCGATAAGTCGGCGACTCTGCAACCAAGAGGAAGGTCAGTCGGCGACTCGGCGACTAGAGCAAGGCCAGTCAACGACTCTGCGACCAGTTGGCGACTCTGTGATACAGTCGGCAACTGCGACCAAGACTTCAACAAGTCTGTGACTCTGCAACCAAGTCGGCTACCAGAGGTAGACTAGTCGTCAACCATGAGAAAAGTGAACGACACAGTCGGTGACTGCGACCAAGTCAGCTACCAAGACTTCGAGAAGGCTGCAACCGGTTGGCGACCCTGCGACAAGTCGGTGACACCCAAGAAGCCAGGAATAAGACGGTATCCCGCTGAGGTAGAAACCTATCACACCCTGGAGTGTCAGTCATCAGACAGATTCAGCGTCGTATCACTCGTAATACAATACCTAACATAAAGAACCCGAGATAGCGATACACTGGGCAGTATAGCCGAGGGAGTGTTCCGCTGCAGTAGGAACTTCCTACATTGGATTTTGTGGTATTCTAACTTTTCTGTTACATAATTGAAGTCCAAGCGAAATGAATTTATCTAAAATGTTTTAGAAAACTTATTTTTAGAAATCTAAATTCATTTTTTTCTGTTTTGTTTAGTCCCAGGTATCAAATGGCATATATGATAAATCAATAACAAAACAATCAAGCTTTCCAAATATGATCTAAAGTTGATAGATTTAATTTTAATCCCATCCTTGAAAAAGACCGAACAACTCCATCTTGCCAATGGATATGATCTCTTGGGGAAAGGCTTCGTTAACGAAACAATAAAATATTTGGGTTCAATATTTGGTGGAAAAGAATTTGGATAAAAGTTCATTGAGTTTGGTAGGTATTAATAATTCTCTACGGGGCTCAAACATGAAAGTATTAGAACTGAGATTAAAACAAGATAGAATTAGAGTTAAGAAAGCTTCAGCTTCAGAAAGACAAAGATACAACTGGATACAGAGAGAGAGAGAGAGAGAGAGAGAGAGAGAGAGAGAGAGAGAGAGAGAGAGAGAGAGAGAGAGAGAGAATAAATTTGGGTGCAGAAGGAAGAAAGAGAACTGCAGTTGCAGAAAGAAGAGACACAAATGTAGTTACAAAAATAAGAAAGAGAAATGCAGTTACAGAAAGAAAAAGAAAAAGAAGAAGAGATAGAAGAGAGAGGTGGTGCAATTTCAGAAAGAGACGGTGAAAGTAGGATAATACAAATATAGAGTAAAAATGGAAAAATAGATGAAAGACAAAGAAAAAAGGAAGAAAGAGAATTCCAGTTTAGATTAAAAGATTTTGAGATGACAAGTACCCTCTCCCTTTTACACATAAATTCAATTCTTTATGTTACCAAAAATATTAGGTTAGTGCACCCTTTAAAGAGGCAATGTTATTACAAAGTGTATTTATTAGCAATGCTTTTGAAATGAAAACTTCATTGTCAATATAATAAGGTACGGATTACGGTGTCGTTAATGAAATATATCCTAAGAGGTCAAGTTCTAGTATTAAATGCAATACATTTGTTGGACCAAACAAGCACCATTTTGATTTCTTTTATGTAGGATTATGGACCATTTATGCTGAAAGCTTCTACATCACTTATTAGTGATTCTGCCTTTCCTATCCCTATTAAAATTTTAAGGAATACAGGAATTTCTCAGCTTTTGATTATCACATGCTATGCCTTTTTCTGAGAAGTTTTTTTTCTAATAAAGTGTTATTATTCGGGGAGTAGTGTGCGGATTTGTTAATTTTTTTTTCATTGTCAGAATTTGTCATCCGACTTAGTCTCAAGACGCATGACATTCGGAACAGTGAGGTCTTTACCCATCAAAGGTATTCATTTATTACTAAGCATTGACTTGGATGTGGATGAGATTGTGGTTAACCCACTTATAGCTAACAAGCCTTGTTTGATTATATATTATTTAAATATGGTATTTATGAGACAATGGAGACGACCTGATGTACCTTCTGGTGATAAATGATCAGTGGGCGATGAAAAATTGTTGTTCCTAAGTCATAGAGACAGAAAATCCTAGTCTAGCCCATAAAACTCCTTTGGCTGGTCATAGGGACCACTAAGATATATCACAAGATCTGACAATTTTTCTTGGCTGCAAATTAAAAGTGACTTTAGTAAATATTGTAGATCTTGTCACACTTGTCAAATGATAGTTAAACCTAATCAGAAGATACCTGAGGTTCATCTGCAACCTATTTCGGAATTTATGAACCATTTAGCACAATAATAGCAGAATGTGTTGGTCCCTTACACGAGACGACAAAGCAAACAATAAAATTAAGGTGGGACAGAAATACAACGGAAGGGAGTTGTCAGCCTGGTGATAAAGTTCTGGCTCTCTTGTACATACCTCAAAATCCTCGTCAGGCAAAGAATTATGTCCGTATACAGTTGACAAGAAATTTAGTGACTTGTTATATTAGTAACACTCATAAAAGGCGAGCACAAAAAGTCTTTGCCATTTTTTATTTTAAAAGTGTATGTTAAAAGAGATAACCTTGCTAATGAAATAGTTAATGGCACGTTGTGTGAGAAAATTTGTCAACAATTCCTACCCCATGTTTATAAATGTTTTCTGATATAATTCCTAATTCAAAGTACTTTAGGTAATGTCAACACGTGTTATATAGCATTACGACTTTAGACCGATTTTGAAACGAAGAAATTACCTGACTGTTGACTTAGCCATTACGTTACGGTCAATTATGCGGTTACTTTAAAGAGAACCGTGCAACGGTGGTGAGAAACCGTTTTGCAATCGGCCGTGATGCCACCGGTATGCGTAGGCTTAGAGACCGGAACCCGACATTATCAGATATCAGTACCTCTACCTGAAACAGCATCAAATCAGAACTAATATAATCAAATTTTGGGGCGGATTTCTTACTCTGTCAGAAATTATTCTAATACATTCATTTGAAAGAATCAGTGCACGTTTGGACGTGGAAAGAGTAGCAGCAGGGTGGGTGAACCCTACAAAATTTTGCTCCTGTCCTTAACCTAAAATAAGGGTTCCTACAGAGGCAGAAAAAAGGTCAATAACCCTAAACCAAAATCTCTAACTTTTATATTACTGTATGGTTAATAAACCGCATGAAGTTAACTCAGTTTTGTTATACTATTATTGACTTTTTTTCCTGACTTTATCAAACTATTTGTGTTTCGTTAAAAACTCGAGCAAAATTTTGTAGAGGTTCACCCTCCCTGCTGCTCATCGTGTTATTCACATTAATATCGGGACTTTTAGCAATAGATTTGGGCTTTTAAACAGACAGACAGACAGATACACTTTATTATGTTAGGTTTACGGCAAATATTATGCAGTTATGTAATGCGTACAGTTCATTAACATAGATACTATTGATAGTCAAGGGGAAGTAACCAAATATTTTATCCAGACCTATACGATATCTGGATCTTGGGTCATGTAGATTTATTGTTATAAATCCAAATGGAATAGATTGTGCTCTAGAAAAGAAATTTTTAAATTTAATCATATCCATATCCCCTGAACACCAAGTATAATAAATATTCTACAGGGTATAATTATCTATTCCATTAAACACAACCAAAATATTACAGTTATCTCTAATCACTTTAGGTATCTGTGTGTATCTTTGAGTAACATAAATCACGTCTGGGTTTTTGTGACGACCTCGAGCAAGAAAATATTATAGCTGGATTAGATTGTTTGTCCAACATCACATCATCATATACTACGAGATTATTAATGAATCCATACAAGTCATCTACGGACGGGGCTTCATCTATATCTGTGATAAAATCAATAATGTCTTCACCGTCTTTATTAACTGATTTTGCTTTCTCGTTAAAATCCTTAAGTACTTCGTAACAATGCTGATCATCCACAGAAGGTACTATTAAATATAGTTTGTTCCATCTCATCCATCTCATTATTAAATTTTATAATAATTGTGTTTTACCTGATCCAGACAGACCTATTATAATCATTCTTATTGAATTTGGTAATGCTGGATGGTGCTTTACTGGTTCTTGTTTTCTTTACTAGTTCTTGTTTTCGTGTCGCCGAAAAATCAATTATTGTATCCATATGATTAATAACATGAGTCTATATTGTTTTCGATGTAGATCATCTACACCCACCACTGGATTGACAACAATAACAACAAAAATAAACGATGTGCATTAACGGGTAAATGTAAAAAATGCGGCACGAAAAATAAAAATTTATTTTTATGTCTGATTCAGGGACAAAGATAGGTGGAGATATAGCCGCATCATTAGGAAAATTACCCGGTTTACCATGGGCTAAATATGTTGGCGAGAAATACCTCCATGGATATAATTATTGTGGTCCTGGAACTCGACTTGATATCCGACTTGATGATCAAGATCAACCAAGACCAGGAGAGTATCCAGTAAATAAAATCGATCAAGTATGTCATGTTCATGACGTTGCTTATAAATGTAAAGATTTACAGCAGCGGCATCTTGCAGATGTAAAATTGATTCATGCATTAAATTCTATACCCAATAAATCTGTTAGAGAGAAATTGGCTAGTTTCCTAATAAAATCCTCTATGAAAAGTAAAATAATGTTAGGGGCTGGTAATTAGTTATATAATTATTATAATGGAATCTATTTATTATAGCCCATGAGGGTATTGGAGGGGTAAAGCAGTGATCACTAAACTTGCTAAAGCAGCAAAAGTTTCACATTCTGTTGCTGCAAATTGTTTAGCACGACAGGCAATATGGCAAATTTATCTACCACCACCAAACAAAATTCAATATGCACATTTTGATGTCAGTGTTCTTAACGAAGTTCATCAAGCAGATATTTTGTTTTTACCACACGATGCTATTAAAACACGTGGACGAAAGTCACGCACGTACAAATTCGCATTGACTGTTGTTGATATTGCAAGTAGATATAAAAAAGCTGAACCATTATCAACAAAAACAGCATTTGAAGTAACATCTGCGTTTGAGCGAATTTATTAACGTGCTGGTCTACAATGGCCAAAACTATTACAAGTTGATCTTGGTAAAGAATTTCTTGGCGCAGTATCATCTTTGATGAAAAAACATAACGTCAAAATCAGACGAGGGCATACTGAAATGCATCGTGATCAAGCAATCGTTTAACGATTTAATCGAACACTTGCTGAGCGGTTATTTGGATATCAATATGCGAAGAAAATATCTGCTGACTTTAAGTCTGGGGAGCGATCTCGTGAATGGGTTGCAAGGTTACCAAGTGTGATATCTGCATTAAATAATGGAATTACTCGTGTAACTTCCATGAAACCTTCTAATGCAATAACAAAAATATATACCAGGTAGCGATAAATACGGACAACGATGTCGCCAACCAGTATTAGGTAATGTGATTGTAGGATATTTATACGTACCAGGGGAGTTGGAGGGTGGCAAAAGACGAGCTACTGACCCTATTTGGAGCGTGACCACACATACAATTTCTAGCGTGGCTAGATCCACTCGAAGACCTGCTATATACAGACTAGATTCTACTGCCCCTCAACGTTGATTTGTGCGTGAAGAACTACAAGTAATTCCTGCAGATACACAATTACCACCGCGTTCACTTATGTAAACTAGAACCCCTACGTCGATTGCATTCAAGACAAGTCAGTATCACATTTTCACGTGTGTGACCAATATCACTATTTATTCTGTCTACGGTAAATTGTCTTGGATTATTATTCGAATATTGCCATAACAATTTTGTGTTACAACTTGTACAGTGATTATTCTGTAATTGTTTTAGTTTTATAATAAATTCAGTATCAATATCAAAGTCACGTTTATTTTTTTTTGT